>REGM01000229.1:61268-84188 GCA_004194415.1 Aurelia aurita | reverse complement strand
GGGGGTTGTGAATTGGGGGGGTTTGGGGGGAAGCCACCTTTTAGTTTGTCTCAGAACGCCTCTCCCAATATCGTTCCAGCATTCTTGGAAACCTAAAACCTTCTAACCGTACCATCGTCTCCTTGCTTTTCAAAATCTCTTGACATATCTGCCTACCCCCCCCCCCCCCTAGGTATCAATGTTATTGCGTTTTCGAGTGAATCTCAAGGGTCGATGAAAATTAATGGCGCAAATGCCCGGGGTTGGCGAATGCCCGGGGGCCGGGCACTGAGAGCATGCCATATTCCCATTAACTGTATAATGTGAAAGCTGCTGGTGTTGTCAAATTCCCCGGGGCCGGGGAAAAATTGACTGTCAAATGCCCGGGGGCCGGGAATATTTTTTGTGCAAATGCCTGGGGGTGTGCCGGGGGGGCATGGTCAGGGTATGAATTGAACGAGACACAAGTCACCTTTGAAGTCCTTTGATCTTAAAGAGGCCTTTGCAACCAGCAAACCTTGCACGTGCCATCTCTTTGTTGACGGCCATTTTAGTGGACCATTAACCCTATTTCACATGGGGGGGCCTTTTTCGCCCCCCCCAACCAAACTTTGCTACATTGCGCGTAAACAACACTAGATATGACAACCAAACCTTTGTGGCTTTTAATAAAATTTAGTTGCCAATTACAATTTCGATATTTCTGTTGTAAAATCGGTCAGGTGACCACAATAGCACCATATTTGGAGAGTTGTCAACAAAAAAAGCATGAAACATCCATAACTTCTTTGTTTCTTGTCTGAATTACTTGAAACATGTATCATTCGATTGATCATGATAAGAGCTTTCATTTGATATATAACGTTTTATTATTTGCTGACATCAGCAAAATTTAATATCTATGACGTCATTTACATTTATGACGTCATTTTTCGAATAAGTAAGTAAATGAATTGAAATTTTTGTAGCACATTAGTCTTATCTTACTTGTGTCATGCATATTGAGTTGATATGGGATGGAAAAAGAAATAATTCTATGAAAAAACTGCAGTGATGGTCCGTCCGGAGAACAGAGAGCTAATTAGGTGCTAATTGATCTATAAATAGATGCTTAAAATTGCTTCAAGGTATAAATTTGATTTTACTATGTGTTTTCTATCATTTAAGACCATTTGTATTCAAATCGGTAGAGTAATTATTTAAATAGAATTTTTCTTGCGAAGAAGCTAAATTTGCCAATTTTCCATTGTTTTTGGTCGCCTAGCAACGAATCAAGTGACTAATTAATTACCATTGTTATATTTGAAAAGCCCATTGTCCAAAGAACAAATAAGTCTCATTGTTATATCATGTGTATTCTCAGAGAAAAAGAGGGGGGGCGAAAAACGCCCCCCATGCCAAAATGTCATAACAATACCCCATGTGAAATAGGGTTAAAATGGCGTCAATAAAGAAACCACCACGCGATGAATTCACAAAGGGCATAGAGTAAAAACCGGACCCTGGGACCCTTAAGTACTAATCTGAGATAGCACCCTTGACACCGTGTAGCAGGACTACTGCCTACTGATACGTCATGTCATTTCCTTTAGCCTCGTTATCATGTTAATTTGATTGAATGAGCATCTTACTTTTCCTTCTTTGTCATGCGCAGTAGTATAGATGTCAATCTTCTTTTGTATTACTTGTAACTATTGTTTTAGATTAAGTATATATTCGTTTGACTCTTAGTTTTAGTAAGCTTTTTGATGTGAATAATTATATACACACTTCACGACTTTTTCATTGTCTCGATCTCGTAATGGAGATTAAAGGACAGTTACTAACAACTGTCACAACCGGAGGGTCATCACTAGCCTGCGTCACAAATCAAACGAAAATTTCCTTTTCGTTTGGTATGTGACGCAGGCTAGGTCATCACCCGCACGATAGAATGCTTATTTGTTTTATCTTTATTGTTCAGACCACATGAACATTATGATATAATTTATTCTTTGAAAAAGTTGTGTTTCAACTTCAATGACCTCATAGAAATTCTGATTTGGTTTTCTATGTTTTTTTATTATGAATGGCAACTGAATACAAAGAAATAGCATCAGTTTTTCAGTATTCTAGCAAAAATTAATCTTAGTCATGCCTGAAATCTGCACATAACCCGTTGTTTCATGAATTCAATGTTGGAGAACGGAGGGGTTTCCAGTGAAGCAATCTTTTCGCCGTGTCGAGTCTGACCGATCCCTTTCCCATAGTTCCCGGGTCCGCCATTCCAACATTCCGTTACGAAACAACGGGGAAAAAGCGATAGAAATTCTCTTCTCTTCTATTCTCTTCTATTTCTCTCGCTCTTTCTTCCTTAACGGAATGTTGGGATGGTGGACTCGGGAACTATGGGAAAGGGATCGGTCAGACGCACTTCATGAAATAGACTTGGGGCAAGAATAGATCGTGCTTTTTTTCTTTCTCAAATTTTACCAGATTTGGACGCTCGATCCAAGCCCTTTTTCTACAAAGTAAAAAGGTATATTTGTGTGCAATATTTGTGTGCAAAATTGAACCTTCGGATTTTAATTACAGTTCATTCGAAACTACTTTTGATAGAGTTCTAAACAAACATGTTCCAATTAAGAAGAAATGTATCCGGGCAAATGATAAACCATTTATGACTCGTGCTCTGCGTAGCGCGATCATGCTACGTACTAGATTGCGTAATAAATATAACAAAGATCGAACTGCTGAGAGTTGGACCAAATTTCGCAAACAACGAAATTCTTGTGTTAAGTTACTTCGAAACGAAAAAAGACATTATTACAATAACTTAGACATTTCACTTATCACTGACAATAAGAAATTCTGGAAGACTTTGAAAACTTTTTTACAAATTACAATCTAAGAATAAGTTCTGATTGAAGATGAAACCATTATTTCCAACGATTTTGAGGTAGCAGAAAGTATGAATGAATTTTTCGTAACTGTCACCGATTCCCTTGGCATAAATGAAAATTACAGTAATGAAAATAGAAAAGAAGGTATCACGGATCCTGTTGAGAAGGCCGTACACAAATTTTCGAATCATCCAAGCATTCAAAAAATCAAAGAATCATCCAATTGCTGGTTCTTTCTATTTTCAGAAAGTTACCCTTGATGCAGTTGACAAAGAGGTTAGGAATCTAAATCCCAAAAAGCTACAACGCACAAAAATATCTCTCCTAAAATTCTTAAATCCAATTCTGATGTATGTGTAGAACCTTGACGCAAATATCTTTAATGATTCCATATAAAATTCGTCCTTTCCTGATGAGCATAAGTGCGCGGATGTCACATCTCTTCCTAAGAATGGACCAACCAACTCCAGGACTAACTTTAAGCCAATTAGCGTTCTGCCCGCGGTCTCAAAGCTGTTTGAAAGAATAATGGATAAACAGATAGTTGCTCATATTACACCTTTTTGTCGTCACTTCTCTGTGGTTTTCGGCAAGGTTACAGTGCCCAACATGCTGTTTTAAGGCTTCTAGAAAAATTCAAAATTAGTCTCGATGAAGGTGGTAAGGCAGGGGTTGTATTGATGGACCTCTCCAAGGCATTTGATTGCATTAGACATGATCTCTTGATTTCAAAATTGTATGCATATGGCTTCTCTCACGAAGCATTAACACTCTTTAACGATTACCTCACAAACCGAAAACAGAGAGAGAGAGTCAAGGTAAATGGCTCATTCAGTTCTTGGAAAAGCCTAACACGCCGTGTTCCTCAGGGCACAGTGATCCAGGGCAGGGAATAAATGGCCAAATATGAAGTTTTGAATACAAAATTAATTATGCACTGTCATAATTAAACATACTCTGGAGGTCAGTGTACAGCAAAAAAAATTCAAATCGGTCAAGAGATAGTGGAGATATTGATTTTTGAAGTTTGGCCTAAATTTTTTGTTTGTTTACATTACTGTTTCCGGAATAGCAGTGTTTGTAGAGCATTTTTCAAGTTATCATTTTGCAGGTCAGAAGTGTCAGAAATTATTCATCTTTGTCTTATTTTTAACTACTAATCATGAACTTCGAAGAAATTGCAATATATGTTTTACTTTCGTTATTTTTGATACTTTTTTAAACAATTCCATAATGGCGGTTTTTTTAGGATTTAAGGGGCCTAAAAAGTTAACTGTAAAATTCAATGCTAAATACAAAAAAGGGAGAAAAAGGGAGGAATGGAGATAAATTCTATAATTAAGAACCAGTCTTCGTGCACATTTCTGCCAAAGGGTTCATACAAATTCGTAACCAAACATTTTTTANTGGCGGTTTTTTTAGGATTTAAGGGGCCTAAAAAGTTAACTGTAAAATTCAATGCTAAATACAAAAAAGGGAGAAAAAGGGAGGAATGGAGATAAATTCTATAATTAAGAACCAGTCTCTGTGCACATTTCTGCCAAAGGGTTCGTACAAATTCGTAGCCAACATTTTTTTATGACACTTCTTATATTTCCGGTTGAGCCTCCATTTTTTGCATTTTTAAGCGATTTTTGCTGAAAAAATTTGTCAAATCTAAAATTCAATCTTATTCTTTGCAGAAATGGGATTTGTATGATGTAACTCGATGATTTATCCTGTTTGTAGCCTAATCACGCGCCTTAAGATAACTTTTTGATGTAAAAATTGCGCTTTTACTTTTTACTCCTCATAGTGAATTGAAAGAATTGCAAAAATCACCAGTTTTATGCAACATTACATTTTGTAAGCTGGTGCAAATATTGATTTTCTTGTGACCGAACCATATATATGATGTTAGGAAGTTGTAAATCACCATACTAGACTTATATAGAAAAAATTGTACGAATTATCTAAAAATCTAAAAAATCAAAAGGTTCCAATAGAAAATTACGAATTGTCATAAAAAATGTTTGGTTACGAATTTGTATGAACCCTTTGGCAGAAATGTGCACGAAGACTGGTTCTTAATTATAGAATTTATCTCCATTCCTCCCTTTTCCTCCCTTTTTTTGTATTTAGCGTTGAATTTTACAGTTAACCTTTTAGGCCCCTTAACTTCTCAAAAAACCGCCATTATGGAATTGTTTAAAAAAGTATCAAAAATAGCGAAATTAAAAAATATATTGCAATTACTTCAAAGTACATGATTAGTAGTTTAAAATGAGACAAAGATGAATAATTTCTGACACTTCTTGACCTGCGAAATGATAACTTGAAAGATGTTCTCTAAACACTGCATTCCGGAAACAGTAATGTAAACAAACAACAAAATTATGCCAAACTTAAAAAAATCAATATCTCCGCTGTCTCTTTACCGATTTTAATTTTTTTAGTGTACTCTGACCCCCAGGGTGTGCAATAACAATGATATGAAATGATTTTGGAATACAAAACTTCATATTTTGCCATTTATTCCTTTATTTTGCAATTCTGGATCACTGTGCAGGGGTCAGTCTTAGGGCCTCTGTTATTTGACATCTACATTAATGATCTCTTACTTTTTGTTCAAAACTCAGATATCTGTAATGATGCAGATGATACTACAATATATACTTGCGATAAGAACCTAGATAATATAACTCATAGGCTTGAAAATGATTGCAGAGTAGCGTTACAATGATTTGCCGACAACTTTATGAAATTAAATGCAGATAAATGCCATCTTTGGTTCTTGGGCAGGGATGTAATGATCCAGTTACTGTTGGGATTGAAAATGCTGATGTCGTTAATAGCTCTGAAGAGAAGTTACTCGGAGTTCACATTGATTGTAAACTTTCCTTCGATCATCATGTTTCGAAATTATGCCAGAATTCTAGCAATAAACTTTATGCATTTCCCCGCAGTAGCGGATTTAGGGGAGGCAAGTGGGGGCAACAGCCCCCCTTCACGACGAAAACTCAGCTTGGCGAGAAATGCGTCCCTCATCATGACCGTACAGCACTCTTTTTTAACTGTTTTGATTAGAATATGGGAGGAAACATACAAATCAAGGCAATATTTAGTGGAAAAACCAACGAATTTTCTTAACCTGGAGTCCAAACATTTTCGCGCGCCTTCGGTGCGCTTTCTTTCTACTATATTTTTAGCGCCCTCTCTGCAGGTTGCCCCCCCTTCAACTTCGGTCTGGATCCGCCCCTGCTTCCCCGCATATCCCCGTATATGGATAAGAACAAACTAAGACACTTGATGAGGGCATTTATTACCAATCAGTTTCAATACTGCCCTCAGGGGCGTAGCCAAAGGAGGTGCGGGGGGTGCGGCACCCCCCCAAATTTTAGTTTGTCGGCAAATTGACAAAATCTGTCGGAAAATCAAGAATTTATAGATTTGGTGTGATACGAATTTTCCAAAATCATCCGAGTTTCCATTTCAGCAATGGTGAAATTTTGGATCGAAAGAGGCTTTCTAAGCCAAAGTAAAGAGTGTTGCTTAAAAATTTTCCCAATTCCCTACAAAATTGTTTGAATTTCCATTTTGGCAATGGCAAACATGGGGTCTCGAGATGCATTCTAAGCCAAAGTAACGGGAGTACCCTCAAAAAGTTTCCTGTAGATGCTGATTTATAGAAACTTCACTACAAAAGTTATTAACTTTCCATCTTAGCAATGGCCAACATGGAATCGGGAGAGACGTTCTAAGCCAAAGTAAAGGGCGTTGCCTTTAAAAATTTCTAGGGGCTGCACCCCTGGCCCCTGCTTTTGTTGTGCCTTCGGCGCGAGACGACGCCTACCCAATCGCTAAAATACTCATACGGGCCTGCACCAACGCACTTTTTGAACTGTTTCCATCAGAATGTGGCATAAAAAATACAATTCGGGCGTTATTTAGAAAGTTTCCACACCAGACTTCCAAAGACTTTCTACAGACGGTGCCCTCTCTGTTGGTTCGGGCTGGATCTGCACTTCGGCCCACCCCTGTTCAACTTCAGGCTGGATCTGCCCCTGTGAGGAACGCCCTTTTTCGGCAAATTGGGGGTCTGCACCCCCCCAATATTTTTTTAGCTTCGACCCTGGCTGCCCTTTAATCTGAATGTTTCACAGTAGGCAGCTTAACCAAAAAATCAACAGAATACAGGAACCGGCTTTGGGAATTACATACAGGGTGTCCCAAAAAAATTGTGCCCCATTTGCCTGCCGGTTGTGACGAAACGGAAAAAGATCCTCGTCAAACCTGTGGATGATGTTGCTCTTCAGATGTTCAAATAAAATTTGCTACCATCCCCGTCAAAATCCGTTGAAAAATGATGGAGCTATGATCTTCAGAAGACCAAATTTGTCTGATGACTGAAACCANCTCCATCATTTTTCAACGGAGTTTTACGGGGATGGTAGCAAACTTTAACTTAACATCTGAAGAGCAAGATCATTGAACAATTTAGCAAGAATCTTTTTCCAATTTCGTCACAATCTTCATGTAAACGGGGCACAATTTTTTGGGCCACCCTGTATAAGGAGGCCAAATCTACTTTTAGTGAGCTATTAGAGAAGGACCGTGCAGTTACTATCCATATTTCATATTTTCATATGTTTCAATCTTTTAAGGAGGGTTGCCCTTCAGCAGAAGCTGTTTTTCAAGGGGCCCTCCAATAAAAACTTAATTACAATATACTACAATTAAGATAATGATACATTAGATTATAAAAACCATAACGTTAAAAACCTATTTACAATTATATATTATATATAATGAAAAGAAAAAGTTCAACCTTAGATAGATGTTTTAAAACTATTTAGGGAGGATGCCGTCTTGGACTCAGCGAGAAGGCTATTCCATAGTTTTGCCCCCCGGAAAGAAACTTGCAAATACTTATGATTGAGATATACAAAACTAGAAATGACTTGAACCCTTCATGCAGGAGATGTTCTGTGAAAATGAAAGTCATTACAATTTGCGTAACAATAACGAATTTAATCAACCAAGGGTGATATCTGTCAACAATGGGACCGAAAGCGTCCGATTTAAGGGTCCGCAACTGTTGCAAATGTTACCACAACCAATACGAAAATCAGAGTCCTTTTCTCAATTTAAAGCAAAAATAAAAGATCGGTACGGAGAAAACTGTCCATGCAAGTTGTGTCGCATTTTTATTCGGAACCTGGGCTATTTATAAGAAATGTTTTTAGATATCTGTTTCTTTATTGTATACCTTTGATGACTTGTAAATGTTTTATCCACCTTTTTTTATCTAATATTATTATTTATATTTGTAACGTTGGAATTAATTAGCTAACTAATTTTAGCTATTGTGTATTTTAATCCAACGAAAAAGAAATTTATCTCCTTGGCAGCTTATCGAATATTCTTGGGTTAAACATAATAGGATCGGATTCTGTTATGTTGATTGTTAATTTAATTTGCCTTGGTACCCACTTTTATGATGAATTTTGGCGGCAAACTACCCATTTTAACGATTTTGCCTATTTCAGCAAAACCGACCCATGTCTAAGGAAAATTTGCCGAGAAATGACCCTTTTTTTAGAGAACTTTGGGCCCAAAAACCAACCCATATGGGCGGCACATACCCGTACTCTCAACATGTTATGTACCCCCCCCCCAAATATTTAGGTTTCTTTTAGCTGAATTTGGACACTTCGTACTTAGATTGATAACTGATGTGTAAGCAAATAGCAACAACATGTTCGTCGGTTTCCCATGGTTTAAATGTATGGCAAAACTGGACAGCTTGCATCAATAATGTACAAAAACTTCTTGTTAGCCAAGCTTTGTTGGCTAGTTTTGCAAGGCATTAACGGCCAGTAACTGTTGTTAATTCGCTTGCTTTCTGGCAAACGTCCAATTGAATTTGATACTGTTATACTATTAAGTTGTGGGCATGGGATTCATGAGATATTCATTCTAAAACAAGTATTTTATTGGGTGCCTTCCAGTGATCTGAAGGGCATGGTCTCAAACATTTCAGAGGGCAGGCCCCCAGACCCCCATTTTCTCTTGCGTCTCTCACTCCACTTTGAGTCTCTCAGCATCTACTGCCCCCCTGGTGAAAATTTCCTGTGTACGGCCTTGCTCCAACGATTATATGAAGAAAGAGTTAGAAACCAACCTTGGTTAGGATTTTACACAGTGTCGATACTAGACAGTGACGAAATATCAAAAAGAGTACAACCATTCTTAAAAGCTAGAAAAACATCGCAGATATAGTTTTGTCAACAAATGAATCAATAAGGCAGTAGTTACTACCTACCAAAGCATATTCAAAGTATAATTAAAGATGGAAACAGCAAATACAACATGCAGTCTATGTAAACAAGCAGAAGAAACAGTTGTTCATTTGCTAAGCTCCTGCGCAGCATTAGCGCAAATACTCCACAAGGCGAAACATGATAGAATGTTAAGACCTGTGTATCATCTAATACTAGCAAAGTTTGAGTTTGAAGGAAGAAATTGTGGAATTCCATGGTACAAGCAAGCATTACCTCTTGCAAGCATTGAAAATGAGCGTGCTAAGGTTATGTGGGACATACCGATGCATTTAGACAAAAGACCAAGTAACAATGCTATTAAGCCTGATATGCTGATAATCGACAAAGAAACAAGAAAGATCACTTTAATAGAGGGAACTATATGTGCACCTGGATGTATTACAAAAAGAGAGAAAGAAAAGCAGGACAAGTATTCTGAGATGAGAAAGTCGCTGGAGCGGTTAATTCGTGGATACCAAATAGATCAAATCAATGTTGTATTCGACTTTCTAGGCTGTTACAGTCAGTAAAATCAAGGGACTGTGTCAAGGAGAGAAGGAGGCAAAATTAGTAATCGAACAATGTCAGAAATGGGTACTCAGCCAAAACTGCGAGATAGTTAAAACATTTTATGAACGGAAATAAACCAATGAAAACTTATTTTTATTTTAGATATATGTTAAAAGAAAATTATTTTATTGCAACAACAGTAACATCGAACAATCTGCCTAGGCATTTGCCAGCAGAATAGTGGACACAAGAAACTTCTAACAGAAACAATTTTGACTATAATAATAATAATCATCATCATAATAATAATAATAATAATAATAAACAAGAACTTTGGTCTTATCATGACCTGTTATAGTTCTTTCTCCCGGGGGAGGGGGCTGCTTTACTAGGGAAGTGACGGCGGTGTATGGAAAGCCCTGTCCCCCTGTCCCGTAAAATTTGCACCAAAAGTTTACCCTGTCACATAAAATTTTTGCTACAAGTACACATGATCAATCGAAAAACTTTGACCTGATGAAGAGTTAACCTCGAAACGTTGTAACTATTCTTATTCTTCGTACAAGTTTGACAACTATTCTTATTTTTATTAAAATTACTGTTATACATGATCAATCGTTCAAGAGAACTCCAATGCATTGCGATGCGTCCCCGTGTCCTACGGAAATATGATGCGCGTCTTTTCTTGTACCAGAGAATCAAACGCTCCTTCTTGTGAATTCATTTTTTTGCTAATGACACCCTGTCCCATAAGTTTTCCATCTATATGATGCCCTGTCCCATAATTTTCTGATCAATACCCTGTCCAATAATGTTTATCAGAAGAGGGCACCCGATGAGCGGCTCATCCCGTCAGGGCAAGTATGGGAGCCCCCCCACCCCCGGGTTCTTTCCTTGAATGACTTGACAAGATGCCCACATGAATTATGAAAACTCAATTCTTGCTGCAAACAGTTCGGCGGGGTTTAAGGATTTTTACTTTTACTTATTCATAATGATATTAGTAAGCAGTTTCAATTTTTTATCATTTGTGCCACTTTGTCAGGCATTTGGACCACTTTTGTGACAATACCTTCAAACTTTATACTCATATTCGTAATCAGCATATTTGAAATAGGCTCTGTGCCAATTTTGAGACAATTCCACGCAATTTCGATTTTTGGTCATTTGTGCCTCTTTTGTGTGCCATTTGAACCACTTTGGTGACAATATTTTCAAAACTTATGTTCAAAGTCGTAATCTGCCAATCTCGTCCCCAGAGTGAGTTTGTTGCTCTACCTCTACTCTGGGATACAAGTGGCCGTTCTGCAATTTGATTGGCTATTCGAAAACAATAGATAACACAAACTATTTCTCGAAAACTTACTAATTATTCGAATAGCAACAATATAATCTAGTCACTAAGCAACAACCACTACAATGTTACTTTGTTGTTTGGAAACGAGGTCGCATAATGAGCGTTACCCTGCCAACCGCAGATCCATAATGGCTGCTAATCTGTCCATTTTCTGGACAGATTTGTGCAATGTGTACCAGGGTGTTCACTCGGCTTCGTGACTAGCGTATGACGTAAGAACACCCTGGGAACGAGGTTGGTAATCTGCTCGTTAGAAATAGGTTCTGCACCAATTTTGAAGTAATTTGACGAAATTTCAATTTTTAGTTAATTCTTTTTGGTGGGACCTCAACTGACACACAAAGACGGAAAATTCCCTCTAATTTCCATCGGAGGAGGCATCTCTGGGGTCTGCTGTGCCTTCGTAACAATTTTACAGCAAATTTTATGAAATCATCATGCCTTCAGTCTCTTATATATCAGTCTTCAATTTCTTCAGTTTCTTCAGTTTAGTTTGCCTAAGTCTATCTATGAGCAGCTTTCTAGGAAGAAAAGGCTAGAAAATTGGGATGCTCCAAAAACACAGAAGCATCCGCGTTTTCAAAGACGTCCACGTCCTGTTGCTAAAACAGCCAAGTGTTGATGTTGGAGGTTTAAAAATTATTGAACAGTTTAATTTGCTGTGGAAGTCACTTTTCTGTAAGAGCCGCTAGATTTTTGAGTCATTTGCTGTGCACAGGCACTTCTGCATGTTTTGGTATGGATGTTTGGTGTCTTCTTGTTGTGAGATAGAAAAACCGTAAGTTTGATTCCTGATGAAGTATTGCAAAGGAAATAAGACACAAAATTTAGCAGTTCCTTCATTGCTACTATTTTCCTGTTCATAATTTACCATGCAGCAATTTACCAATTTCTAAGAATTTTCTCGTCTGTTTATCGACCTTGAATATTTACGAAAGAAATCGTGATTTGCGCTGTCATGTATTTCCAATTTTATTGAATACTTCACATTTTATTTGCAATGCTGCTTGATACATGTTCCTTGAACTGAACTCACTGGCTTCATCCTAGTGAATCTTTCATGGATTGCAGTTCCTCCCAGTGGACTAAATGGACCTTTCTTGTTCGCTTCGCCTTCGCTTACATTTATCTGAAGTGTCTCTGTGTTTCTGGCCCGGGGGGGGGGGTACATAACATGTTGATGGTACGGGTATATGGGTGGGTTTTTGGCCCAAAATTCCCTAAACAAGGGTCATTTTTCGGCAGATTTTCCATAAACATGGGTCGGTTTGGCTGAAATCGCCAAAAAATTGCTAAAAATGGGTAGTTTTTTACCAAAATTCATCAAAAAAGTGGGTGGCTTTCTAAAAACCGGGCGGCAGACCCCCGTCCATCCACAAGTCGTTTACCCCCCCCAGGGGTTTCTGGCGGGCTTCGGGCTAGCAAGTCCCTGTCTATTCCTACAAATCTGATTTGTTATTTGGTGCTTATAAACATATCAGAAACAAAGTTACTAATACGAACCAAAAACTAAAAAGGGACTTTTTCTCTAATAAAATAAAAACCTTTGAGGGGAACCTGAAAGAAACTTGGAAAACCATTAACCAGATGATAAACAAGAGATCACAAACTACTCATATTTCTTCTCTCAAGGATGATGACAAAGATATTACAGATTCTCAACAGATTGCCGACGCTATGAACCAGTACTTTTGTAGCATAGGTGAAAAACTTAGCAATAAAATCCCACTTAAGAGAAATCCCTTACTATCAGGGGATGTTAGCATAAATCAGCATTCTAAAATCTTTAGATTTAAAAATGTTGATGAAGTGCAGATACACAGAGCGATGAAACGCCTCAAAACATCAAATGGATTTGGTTTAGACGGTATTTCAAGCTACTTTTTGAAAGTCGGCATGCCAGTTCTAGCTAGTTCGTTGAGTATCGTTTTTAATACTTCTTTGAAGCAGGGTGTATTTCCTGACTGTTGGAAAATAGCGAGGATCGCACCTATCTTCAAAGAAGGCCCCGAGAATATCAAATCTAACTACCGTCCTATTTCGGTCCTACCAACAGTTTCTAGGTTATTTGAGAAAGTCTTGTATGGCCAACTGTATCAATACCTGGATGAAAATAAGTTGCTTTACTTGCACCAATCTGGTTTCCGATCATTACACTCTTGTGTCACATGTCTTCTCAAGAGCACTAATGATTGGTACACAGACATCGATAGGGGCAATGTCAATGCGGTCGTTTTCATCGACCTAAAAAAGGCTTTCGACACAGTAGACCATAGTATCCTGTTGGAAAAGTTATCCCATTATGGCATCAGGGGTAAGGAACTTCAGTGGTTCAATTCTTATCTCAGTGGGAGGAAACAATGCTGTAAGGTCAATGGGCACATATCAAATATCGAAAGTATTCGATATGGAGTTCCTCAAGGGTCCTGCCTGGGACCACTTCTCTTCCTAATATATATTAATGACCTTCCTCTAGTACTTGACAATGCCAAGGTTACTATGTATGCGGATGATACCAGCATCTCTTATTCCTCTAAATCGGTCGAAGCAATTACTTCAGCAATTAATGATGATTTGTCCAATCTCAAATCATGGTTAGAAGGCAATAAGCTGTCGTTAAACGTTGCGAAAACTCAAGCTATGCTTATCGGTAGCAGAGCAAAGCTCCAGAATATTTCTAACTGTAGTGATGGCATTAGCCCAAAGTTTGTTATTGGCGACGAAGTTGTCCCGATAATAAACGAGACTAAATATCTTGGAGTACAGATCGACAAAACATTAAGCTGGAAGGAACAAACTAGCATTATTGCTTCGAAGATTTCGAGAGGGATAGGGATGCTGAGATATGCAAAGAGGTACGTCCCACTTAGTACAGTAAAAACCATGTACAGAAGTATAGTCGAGCCCTATTTACGGTATTGTTGCACGGTATGGGGATGTTGTACAGAAGCAGATTTAAAAAGAATGCAAATTCTTCAAAATCGCGCTGCCCGTATTGTGACAAATAGTGCTTATGATGCGCACTCTTTACCTCTGATTAAAGAATTGGGCTGGCTAACAGTTAGAGAGCTCATAAGGTTTGAAACAGGAACTACTGTTTTCAAATCTGTGAATCAACTTTGCCCAGACTATATGGCCCTGATGTTTCAAAGACAGCGTGAACAGGCAGGAAGGACGCTAAGAAACACAGAAACTGACTTGAAAATTCCTTTGTTTAGAACAAACAATGGACAGAAATCATTTGCATACCGAGGGGCGAGCGTTTGGAATGGTCTCGATCACCAAATTAAACTGTCTCCCTCGTTATCAAATTTCAAATTAAAACTGAAGGAAGTATTATAACAACCAATATCACGATTTATTTTCTGTAGCAATAATATTTTTGTTTTGCGTTTTGATTAATTTTGAAAAATTGGTTTCTTTTGTAATTTTCCAACACTGTATTAAGAAGTAGTAGTAGAAATTTAGTTTTTTTCTCCTTAGTTATTTTTAACAGGGCACATTGTAAAACAGTTATTAGAACTGAATGTTTTCACCCTGTATAAAGAATTTAAAATGATAATAAAATAATAATAATTCCCAACAGAACGACAGTTAAAGTTTCGTCTGCTACTCTTCTGTAATTTCTTAAAGTTTCCCCGCCTATCACTAGTTTGTATGGAGCAAAATTCTTAGTTTGTTTGTTGCGTCGCTTTGAGTCTTTTTTCATTTTCAGGCATACATAAAAATGTTTTCGCAGCTCGCAGCAACTCTGACCAGGGAGCGCCGCTCTGACGTTGCTGGACGCGACGATAACATTACGTAATTTATGAAGCTTTAGAAATGAATTATTCGAATAATTAGTAAGCTCTTTGTTTTCAAGTAGCCAATGAAATTGCGAATTTGACCTACCCGGTTCCAGGGTCAGTATTGACCACTGATCAGCGGTATTGACCTAAGTAACTGGCCCTCGGAGCCACAAGGGGTCCAGGCGTATTTTTTTTGGTCATCTTAATTCACATCGCTTATTTACATTATCTAGCTTACTATATACAAATGTACAAAAGTAAACTAATCTAAATCGATGAATATGAGTATGAATAATACATAAATAGATATTTTTGCAGTCTTTTAATAATCTAACTAAATAAAAAATAAAACTAATTTCCAGATGCATATTGACAGACACTACATTTACAGTTTGGGCGATCCCACTTTTTATCATATTTTAAAAACTGTTTAGATTTTCAGCCAATTTCATTTCATTTCATTTGGAAGCTCATTCCAGATTTGAGGTCCCAATGATCGAAGGCTATTGGAACCAAAAGTGACTTGATTTGGTCTATAATGCTGTAAGTCATTGGAGTTGCGTATTGGGTACTTAGAAGATTTATTTTGAAAATATCGTTCATGAAAGAGGGGTTCAAGTTTTTTTAAAGTTTTAAAAACTTCTATACAAAGAAATCTTAGACGGGAAACATGCATAGTACACCTTTCTGACTTTGAAAGTAAGTCGTTGTACGAGCTAAGGTGATCATTGTGTAAAAATCTAAGTGCACGTTCTTGAATCTTTTCAATTTTTTGCAAAGATTTAGCTGATGAGAAGTACCACACGAGAGGGCAATAATCAAAATTTGACTATACATAGCTTTGGACAAGAATCTTCTTTTCATTAAAGCCAATAAATCGTTTGAGTCTTTTAAAAACATTGAGTTGTGACGCAGCTTTTCTGCAAAGTTCAGATATATGCTGTTCAAAGTTCAGTTTATAATCTAGTTGAATACCTAGCAATTTAACCGTTTCTTCTGATTTGATAATTTTTCCTTGGATGTAGAAATTTTCTCCACTTGTATTCGTTTGATCCTTTCTAATGAGGAGGGCATGGAATTTTTCTGGATTAGCTATCATTTGATTTTGTTTTAGCCAAGTCAAAGCAACTCCAGCTTCTTCCTCCAGCACCTCAATCAAATTCGATAGAGTCCCGGAAAAATAAGCTAGAGTGTTATCATCGGCATAATTATGTATCGTTGCTCGCTTGATGAATAAAAATAGATCGTTTATGTAAAAATTGAATAGAATGGGGCCCAAAACAGAGCCTTGAGGTACCCCTGACAGAATAGTTTGGAAAGAGCTATACGTATTGTTGATTCTAACAGACTGTTTCCGCCGTTTCAAGTACGAGTATATAAGGACTAGAGCATTTTCATCCAATCCATAGGCATGTAGTTTGGCTATAAGTAAGTCGTGTGGAATATAGTCGAATGCTTTCGACAAATCCATCAGGATAGCCCCTACAACATTATCATTATCGAGATTGACCCTCCATTCTTCAATCCTTCTTATCAAGACATGTTGTGTGCCATATGATTTCCTATAGGCAGCTATGAAGATCGAAAGGGTTTCGTCTAAGTATGGGATAAGTTGGTTTTTTAATATCTTTTCATAGATTTTGGAGAAAATATTGAGTATACTGACTGGACGAAAATTTCGTTCAACTGTACGATTTGCCTCTCCTTTATCTATAAAGGACATAAAGTGGCGCTTTTTCCATTATTTGGAAACCTATAGTTTCGTATGCTGCTATTAATAGCATCTGTTAAAGGGTGTGTAAGCTCACTGCAGCTAACCGCACCAGTTTTGGTGGCATTTGATCTTCACCCGTTAATTTCCTACCGTCTAAAGACCTTAATTGTTTCCTAACTTGACAATCTTCTACTTCTTGAAAGGAAAATGAATTGAAAATTATTTCAGGATTTTGAATGATAGTTAGAATACTCGGATGGTTTTTGTAATTTTCGAGAATCAACGTAATGATTTGCCGATCGTCATCAGTTGCAACCGTATCTGTTATGTTGCAAGGTTTTACACCGTATCCCCTAGCGAGTACCCTAATTTTAGTTTCTTTGCTTTCCTGTGATCCGGATTATGAAAACAAACCTGTGTAATTCGAGATCGTGTTACGTCATCGTTGCGGTCGAGCTGTTGTTGTTACAGTAGAAGTAAGAAAAATGAAAAGGGACGAATCTTCATGCGATCTATGAAGCAGGGTTAAGTGTTTGCTACTGCTTCAGGGGATTCCCACGATGATATCGAGTAAGACATAAGGTCAAAGATATGGTGAGTCCCCTTGCCAAATTTTGTTGCTGATATCGTTCTAGGCCAACTCGGGATACAGTTGTGTTTAATAATCAAAAGATTGCAGATATAGCTTCTTTCTAATAGGGTTTCTTAATGTTGTGCTCACTTCTTATAGCAAAATTAGCAAAGTTTCTTGCAGAGTTTCTTAGTTTTTCATGAAATTCAATTTCATAATTTATCAAAATTCATTGAGGACCGCTTCTTGAACCAAGAATTAAAAGGAAGAACCAAATCATAAAGAAAATTAATGCTTACTATCATTTGGGCTGGTAATACACTTTCTGTTAAAAAAACTTCGCAACACACAACCAAATTTGAAGTTTCTAAACTTAGAATAGACCTCTGATCCTTGTAGTAGAGCTTCTCCTTCAGGTTCTCATAAGCGGTTTTTATAGAATAGACTTCTGATCCTTTACGAATATAGAGACTCAAAAGGCAGGCATTAACAGAATCAAAATCAAGAACGCCGGAGAGGGCGCTTACTTCTTGGCACCTATCATGCTTGAAGTGAAGGTCATTTTCTGTAACTTGCGAACAAAGAACGCGAGGTCAAAAACGTCAATCAACCGCACTTAACCCATGTCCTCTGAAGCCTCTGTACCAGTAGCAAACACCTGACCTCGCTTCATTTGCTCACAAAACCAGAAGGAGAGAAACCTTCTTCTTTCTCTCCATACACAAAATGAATTTTCAAAGAAATTTTACAGATATTGTTAAATACATCTATGTTCATTGTAAAATCGCACAGAGTGGATTGAAAGCGCTTTTCTAACATCAGAAATTCATCGAAGTTCTAGGGCAACCTTTGAGGCCGCTCATCGGAGATTAATCCTTTCTCATTTTTGACTCAAGGAGTACACAGTATGAAGTGCAATCTATGGGATAGTGGGCAAATCGTGTCTCCTGTCTCCTGTCTTTCGTGGTCATGGGCAGTTTGTCATGGCTCGAGGGTCGTATTGGAAAGTCAGTCATGATGGAGTCTATATGGAGATCATGGGTACATGACATTTAGCGGCTGAGGCTGGCTGGCTATTATTAGTTGCATCAAATTATTGAATTGAATTGGATAATTAGACATTTTCACATTTCAGTAGAGAAGAATGTGGATATAAATATCTGTCTGAGTCCATGTGCACTCAACAAAGAAGCTTTGACATCATGTTTGAAAATTTTGATAGGGAATAAAATGAAATTTTACATCACAATTAATTCGGGCAAAGAGGTCGTGTCATTGCTTATTTAAAAGGAAGGGTAACCAATTACTGTACCCCTTAGTACCTGTAAGATAACACCCCTGTCGTGTTCTATCGCCTTAGAATGTTATTTGGATAACACTGAATGATCCAAGCCCCATGTGGCCTTGTGCAATGAGGTATCATATTGTTTAGGGAATTGGGCTTATATTGTTCCCATTGTTTTTGGATACAAGTTAGCATGGATCTTAAGATCGTATAAATGCATTTGTAACTTAATGTTTACTCCCACTTTGATTTCAACATTGAGAATGCAAGCATCTCCGGTAATCATCGATTGTGCCTGGTGGCTGATTTTCGCCCATCTATGCATCTCCTGGTTTTTGTTGTTGCCAGTGCCTTTATCAATTTCGAATTTGTCGGTATCCGTAATTTTTATTCGAGTTTGGTAACATGTTCTTATTATCTCTGCGCGTAGGTAAGCCTGCTTGCGCTCTTTTTGAAATAATACAGGAAAGTTATTTCATGCTCCAATCTTCAAGATTTCGATCGTTCCTTGGTCATCGTTATTTAAACAAGGCACTTTTCCTCGCATCTGGACATGCTACGCCCTTGCAACGTGGGGTGGAATTACTGTGTATTAAAATGGTTGGCCTTTGAGCTGCGTGGTAAAGGTAATACAAACAGTTCTGAATTCAAATTAGTTTNTTTTTTTCTCATTTGCGGTATCAATGAGCTTTTCATAGTTTCGTGATTTTATAAAGGGGCAATATATAAATGTGGACTGCCCTACGGGCTAAAAAACGAGAAAAGAGAGCTACATGATGTATTACTCTATGTAGGTGCTGCATCTTCAATTGAGGCAATTATCTGTTCATGATGGACTGAATTAAACTGTGGGCAGATGCTCGATGACTGTTACCATTTCTATGACTGTTATGCATAACATACACATGAAATATTTAAGGGAAAGGCTAGAAGGTCTTACGATGCACAGTCTTAGCTAAATGATTCAAGGAATAGTCTACTTTACAGATATCAAAGCTGCCTATTATTTTAGGCCACTGTCTAACTGCTTTAATACGTTGAATTTGAAATGGGTGAATGGTTGGAAATTCACCTTTCGAAGAAGATGTTCGTCGTGCTTAACATAGTTAAGCTTGAGGCAAACCTTTGTATAGGACCCACAACAGCCTGGGCTTCCTCAGTCTTGGGTCGACTGTCAAATCCTTTATTGTAGATTGTAGAACAGAGTCAGCTGTCGGACCCTTTAGTGGAGGAGCAGGGTCAACTATAGGACCCTTTTGGTCTGTTCAGGGTCAACTGCCTGACCCTTTACGTATGTGAAGAGTCAACTTTCGGACTTTTTACGTCGGTGCAGGGTCAACGGCCGTACCCTTGAAGAGTCAACTTTCGGATTTGTGCGTAAGTGAAGAGTCAATTTTCGGACTTTTTACGTCGGTGCAGGGTCAACTGTCAGACCCTTTTCGTCGGTTTAGGGTCAACTACCAGACCCTTTACATAAGTGAAGAGTCAACTGTCGGACTTTTTACGTCGGTGCAGAGTCAACTGTCGGACCCGGTTCGTCGGTGCAGGGTCAACTGTCGGACCCTTTACGTCTTGTCAGTGTCAGCGTCAGTGTCAGTGTCCGTGTCAGTGCTACTGATATGCAAGTTTTGTTTGATGTTGTAACTCTATGTCTGTCTTATCGTTGCGAATCTTAAACAAGGCAGGATCCATAGCATTACCAGGCAGTGGTGTTCTCTCATTCTATCTTGGTTTCTTGGCATTTTTGTTGGGGGTTGGGGGAACACGTTGTGTTTTGTGGTGGAAAAAATATGGCTTATTTCTTATAACCCCCAACTGGAAAAAATTTAGGGGGTTAAGCTGAGTGCAAATTTGGCCACTGCACTAACAGCCCAAACTTAGGCCCCTATGATGAGAGAACACCACTGTTGGTTAGCGTTGGGAAAAAAGCAAATCACTTTATATTTGAAGTGTGCTAAGCAGCTCTGAGGGGCCTATTATTCTCTGGTCCCAAGAATTAATAATTGGATATTCACTTTATATACCATTCACCGTCATAACGGTCGGCATAAACACCGGACCACTGACTGTAGCGCTTGGATTATAACTTCAAACCCAAAAGCCACGAAAAATATTTGACCTGCTTCTTACTGATTAAGATCATTTACAATTTCATATTTTTAGAAATATACACCACTAACACAAGATTGTGAATGAAACATAGATTATTGAAAAATTATATGAATTATCTATTTATTGGACTATTATCATGTTTTTCTTATAATGTCATTAGTCCCAGTCTCCAGAAAATCTTGTCTCTAACATTTTTGGAGACTGGGACTAGTTGCTACGCAGAAACGCAGAAACGCAGAAACGCAGAAACGCAGAAACGCAGAAACGCAGAAACGCAGAAACGCAGAAACGCAGAAACGCAGAAACGCAGAAACGCGGAAACGCAGAAATGCAGACACCCTTCTTTTTCTTTTTCTAATTATTTTCTAAAGCTCAAAAATTTGCTCTATCGTCAAGATGCATATTTGTAAAGTGAATATTTAAGTCCGTAAGTCGCCAAAAGGCTTCATTTCATTCTTAGGCCCGGTTCAGACGGCGTATTTTTCATGCATCGAATATAATAAGCATTTTATTCGACTCAAATACGATTAAAATCATACGTTGATTCAGACGGCGTATTTTTCATGCGTCGAATATAATTGACCAAGCCTCGCGTGACGTATTTGCTGTCATTTCCCAAACTATTTAGAGGTGCTTTTTTCTAGTACAAAGGATGTTTATGGAATGCAGGATTTATTTTGTCTGTTGATCGAGATCCGGTAACAAGATCGCTACGAGATTGAAATTTGTCTAGAAAATTTTAGATAATGTGCTGGAAAATGGCCTACCTGCCCATGTTTTCTTTCAGTCCTTGTCCTTACGGTCCGTTGCTTTGTTTCGCTCAGAAGAACTGACTTTTCAGCTTCTCCCTTCATTGATACAAGGGGCAAATCACTCTCCAGAAATCTTGTACATTTTCTACGGAAATCCTTTTATTTCTCGAGAAATCCTTGAAAGCCACTGGAAATCCCTTTATTCTCCTGGAAATCTCGTACGCTTTTTAAGAGAATGATACACCTCTAGCATTTTGATTAGCAAGGCAAATGAAGGTTCATAAGAATTCGTAGGCCTTCAAACTGCAGGGGAATCCATAGAGAAATCTCACTTGGCAAAGGATTGCAGCTATCCACAAAAATTTGAGAAAACGGAAGAAAAGGTTGGTTTTATTTACGTCCTTGCCACAGCCACATGTAGTTAATTCAGGACATTATATTTGATACATGAAAAATACGCCGTCTGAACTGGGCCTTACTTCTACTGTAGCAGCAACAGCTCGACCACAACGATGCCGTAGCCCGATCTCAAATTACACAGATGTTGTTTTCATAATCCGGATCACAGGGAAGCAAAGAAACTAAAACTAGGGTTTGTTTGTTTGTTGTCAACTTATTTTAATTCGATTTTTACCTAGCTATACATATATACATATATAAAACTAATCTAAATCGAATATACAAATGAATAAATAAAGAAATAAATTAATTAATAGATAAGTTAAATATTCAAATTTAAATGGACAATGTATGGGCAAAATTTATAGGATATCTTCGAATTGACAAGCGTTACATTTACAAGTAGGGCCATCCCATTGTTTTATTATATTTTTGAAGCTATTTAAGTTGTCAGCTGATTTTTATTCATTCGGCAGACAATTCAATATCTGAGGTCCCATGGCACTAAGGCTGTTGGAACCAAACGTTACTTGATTTGGCCGAAAATGATTCAAGTTATTCGGATTTCGCAACGAATAATTCGAAGTTCTAAAACTAAAGATATAATGCATGAATGATGGATTCAGGTTTTTCAAACTTTTAAAAATTTCGGTACAAAGTGTCCATTGACGAGCAACTAGCATTGTGCATCTATTTGATTTGAGAAGTAAGTCTTTATAGGAGCTTACATGATCATTATGTAGAAATCTCAGCGCTCGTTCCTGTATCTTTTCAACTTTCTGCAACGATTTGGAAGATGAAAAGTACCAAACAAAAGGACAGTGGTTAAAGTTCGAATATACAAAACTCTGAACCAAAATTTCCTTCTCCGCAAAACCAATGAAAGACTTAAGTCGTGTTAGGACATTTAGTTGGGATGCAGCTTTCTTGCAAATATTCGATATATGTTGATCAAAGTTCAATTTATAATCCAGTGTTACATCTAGGAGTTTAACGTTCTCCTCAGACTGGATAGATTTTCCCGAAAAGTTAAGTTTTATTCCGCAAGTATTTGTTTGATCTTTTTTGACAAAGAGTGCATGAAATTTGTCAGGGTTAGCAATCATTCCATTTTGTTCGAGCCAAGATAGAGCGTTACCTGCTTTATTTTCCAAAACCTTGACAAGATCTGGCAAGGACTTGGAAAAGTAAGCTAGCGTATTATCATCAGCATAATTGTACATAGTCACTTGTTTTATGAAAAAGAAGAGATCATTTATATAGAAATTA
>REGM01000229.1:0-22228 GCA_004194415.1 Aurelia aurita | reverse complement strand
TCTTTTTCTAATCTACATCAATGATCTTCCATTGGCTCTCCATAAATGTAATGTGACAATGTATGCTGATGATACAAGTATTTCTTATTGCTTCTAAAAACATCGAAGAACTTAATACTACTTTGAATAAGGATCTCGATAGTCTAAATAAATGGTTACAGGGTAATAAACTGTCGTTAAATGTTGTAAAGACGCAGGCGATGGTTATAGGTTCCCTACCAAACTTGAAGAAGATTGCTTGAAGAAGATTGCGATACATCTGCGACCCTTTTGATTAAGAACCTTAAATGGCTTACTGTCACTGACATGATGAAAAGTGAAACAGCTACGGTGACGTATAAAGCATTAACTGGCCTTGCACCTAGCTATCTTTCTAATTTGTTCACAAAAAATTCTGACCGTAAAATTGATATTAGTTTGCGAAATGCAGCCACTGGTCTCTATATCCCCAGGATGACAACCTGCAAAGGACAGAAAGCGATATCTTTTCGTGGTGCAAAAACTTGGAATCAGCTTCCCTTGGAAATAAAACAAGCTCGCTTACTTCTTTTAAAACCCATCTAAGAAGCCATTTGCAGGCTTCCGTTCAAACATTTGCTGGAACTTTAAGTCCCATTCACCAGTTTTAATTTTTACTAGGTTGTTTATCACGTGTACTTTAGTTAGATGTTAGCATTTGTAATTAATTTTGATTAGATAAAGTAAAATATTTTAATTTTGTAAGTTTTTAACACGGGCCCCCTGTAAAGCAGTCTTTGATTGATGGGGCCACCGTGTATAGGGCCCCCTGTAAAGCAGTCTTTGATTGATGGGACCACCGTGTATAAATAATTAAAAATGAAATGAAATGAATTAAAATGAAAATATACGACTTTTCTGCCCGAAAATAACAACAAGGGCATGTGTTATCCTGAGGTAATGTGTTATCCTGAGGTTAAATATCCATAAAGCTGGTTGGTTTGATTAGAAACTTCCAACCTCTGTTATAAACCACACAACCACCTTGTCTCTTTTAGTAAATATTATTTTGTTTGCAGTAGGTACGTATAGTTTTATGTACTTTCCCTTTTCAGGTAATGGCTAAGGGGTAGACATAGTTTTGCTCCCCATGGTATCGTCCTAGTAGTAGTTGTAAAGTAGCTTCTAAGTAGTGTACTTAATAATATGTTATTGCGGCGAAGCTGCATATCTATTCGAGTTGAATCAAAAACTTGCGATATCTAACGAACGAAGGAAATAATTAATGTAATCTCGATTCCATGTTTCAAAATGAGGCTTCCGCCAACGCTGCAAGGCTATTGCGGGGGTGAAATGTATATTTATGTAAACAACGTATTGTGATCAAACAATCATGAAACGTCAAAGGCATAAAACCTTCATCTTTCTCTTGTTTTGTGCAATGTGTAGTTGTCTGATTTCAGTTGTGGTCACAAAACAACTTTCCATGTGTGATTGAATTTTCAATTCAAAGTGAACAAAGAATTGCAATGCCAACAGAACCACCAAGGCCTCTTACTATTTGTTGTTCCGTACTTTGCTTCAGTTTGTTTCTCATCCCCAAAACCCCGCACTCACTAACTATTGATATTTCTAGTTGTAAGTTTTTAAATGGAATGTATAAAAAGAATGTTGAATGCAATGTACAAAACTCAGCCGATAAAATGGATAGATTCAACCCAGAAGTTAGTGACTTTCCGACGAATCATTAAAGTTCCCGACAAATCGGACGATTGTAATTCTAGGGGGGCCATGGTCCCCTGCCCCCAGGCCACAGCGCTCCTGAACTTTCTTCCTTCTCTTGCAGTCTTTGGGTACAACTTCACAATTTCCCAAGCAGCAGCAGAATTTCCAGCACCCAATCAACATCATTCAGAATTATTTGGAAGGAAACCCGAACATGAAGCTCTTCAATGTCATAATCAACATGCCGGCTCAGCCACATGCAACTGTATTGAATCCTAGCTATGTTCCTGCGAGAAGTGTTCCCTCTAGCCAGGACATAGTAGCAAACAAAGAAACTGAAGATGCTCAAAAAGAGCATGCATTGTAAGTTTTGTTTTATTTGATTTTCTTTCATCCGGGAATTGTCTTTTTGGGATTTTCACTTTCCAATTTACAAAACAGTAAGTTGCCCCTGAACACATGGAGATTGTGTTTGTGTCAGAACATAGCACAAAGCTTAATTGTCAAGATGAGACATTCATTTTGCACTTCTGTAAAGTAGTCCCAATAATAATGATCACCCAAACAAGAGTTTGCTAATATGTCCATTACATCTCTGACGCGATCGTAACTCACACTTATTCCAAGCTGATGCAATCTTTCAACCATCTGTCTCTGTCTGATAGCAGTGTGGGTACTCATACCAACGTATAGTGGAAGGGGTGGCCCTGGACGTCTGTTTCTTTTGCTGGCACCTACAGAAGACTTCAATTTTACGTTCAAGGAAATGAGTTGAGCTATCGTCAGGCAAACTTGAGAATCATTTTGACAGCTATCTCGAAAGGTACCATTGAATTCCAAAGGTTTTTTGTCAGAGAGATTTCTTTTCTTATGACCTTTGCTAATTTGCAAATTTATTCTGTATATTTGAAGAACAATGCTTAGATCTTGATTCGCCTCTGGCAGAGAATTTATTCTCTATATTTGAAGAACAATGCTCAGCACTTGATTCGCCGCTGGCAGAACATTTCATCAGTATATTTGAGAACAATGCTTAGCTCTTGATTCGCCTCTGGCAGAGCATTTATTCTATATATTTGAAGAACAATGGTTAGCTCTTGATTCGCCGCTGGCAGAGCATTTATTCTGTATATTTGAAGAACAATGCTTTGCTCTTGATTCGCCTCTGGCAGAGAATTTATTCTCTATATTTGAGAACAATGCTTAGCTCTTGATTCGCCGCTAGCGGAGCATTTATGCTGTATATTTGAAGAACCAATCTTGGCTCTTGATTCGCTTCTGGCAGAGAATTTATTCAGTATATTTGAGAACAATGCTTAGCTCTTGATTCTCCGCTGGCAGAGCATTTATTCTGTATATTTAAAGAACAATGCTTAGCTCTTGATTCGCCTCTGGCAGAGAATTTATTCAGTATATTCGAAGAACAATGCTTAGCTCTTGACTTGCCGCTATAGCAGGACATTTATTCAGTATATTTGAGAACAATGCTTAGCTCTTGATTCGCCGCTAGGAGAGCATTTATTCAGTATATTTGAGAACAATGCTTAGCTCTTGATTCGCCGCTAGCAGAACATTTATTCAGTTTATTTGAGAACAATGCTTAGCTCTTGATTCGCCTCTGGCAGAGCATTTATTCAGTATATTTGAAGAACAATGCTTAGCTCTTGATTCGCCTCTGGCAGAGCATTTATTCAGTATATTTGAAGAACAATGCTTAGCTATTGATTCGCCTCTGGCAGAACATTTATTCAGTTTATTTGAGAACAATGGTTAGCTCTTGATTCGCCGCTAGCAGAGCATTTATTCTGTATATTTGAAGAACCAATCTTAGCTCTTGATTCGCCTCTGGCAGAGCATTTATTCAGTATATTTGAAGAACAATGCTTAGCTCTTGATTCGCCTCTGGCAGAGCATTTATTCAGTATATTTGAAGAACAATGCTTAGCTCTTGATTCGCCTCTGGCAGAGCATTTATTCAGTATATTTGAAGAACAATGCTTAGCTCTTGATTCGCCTCTGGCAGAGCATTTATTCAGTATATTTGAAGAACAATGCTTAGCTCTTGATTCGCCTCTGGCAGAGCATTTATTCAGTATATTTGAAGAACAATGCTTAGCTCTTGATTCGCCTCTGGCAGAGAATTTATTCTGTATATTTGAAGAACAATGCTTAGCTCTTGATTCGCCTCTGGCAGAGAATTTATTCTGTATATTTGAAGAACAATGCTTAGCTCTTGATTCGCCTCTGGCAGAGAATTTATTCTGTATATTTGAAGAACAATGCTTAGCTCTTGATTCGCCTCTGGCAGAGAATTTATTCTGTATATTTGAAGAACAATGCTTAGCTCTTGATTCGCCTCTGGCAGAGAATTTATTCTGTATATTTGAAGAACAATGCTTAGCTCTTGATTCGCCTCTGGCAGAGAATTTATTCTGTATATTTGAAGAACAATGCTTAGCTCTTGATTCGCCTCTGGCAGAGAATTTATTCTGTATATTTGAAGAACAATGCTTAGCTCTTGATTCGCCTCTGGCAGAGAATTTATTCTGTATATTTGAAGAACAATGCTTAGCTCTTGATTCGCCTCTGGCAGAGAATTTATTCTGTATATTTGAAGAACAATGCTTAGCTCTTGATTCGCCTCTGGCAGAGAATTTATTCTGTATATTTGAAGAACAATGCTTAGCTCTTGATTCGCCTCTGGCAGAGAATTTATTCTGTATATTTGAAGAACAATGCTTAGCTCTTGATTCGCCTCTGGCAGAGAATTTATTCTGTATATTTGAAGAACAATGCTTAGCTCTTGATTCGCCTCTGGCAGAGAATTTATTCTGTATATTTGAAGAACAATGCTTAGCTCTTGATTCGCCTCTGGCAGAGAATTTATTCTGTATATTTAAAGAACAATGCGTAGCTCTTGATTCGCCTCTGGCAGAGAATTTATTCTGTATATTTGAAGAACAATGCTTAGCTCTTGATTCGCCTCTGGCAGAGAATTTATTCAGTATATTTGAAGAACAATGCTTAGCTCTTGATTCGCCTCTGGCAGAGAATTTATTCTGTATATTTAAAGAACAATGCGTAGCTCTTGATTCGCCTCTGGCAGAGAATTTATTCTGTATATTTGAAGAACAATGCTTAGCTCTTGATTCGCCTCTGGCAGAGAATTTATTCAGTATATTTGAAGAACAATGCTTAGCTCTTGATTCGCCTCTGGCAGAGAATTTATTCTGTATATTTAAAGAACAATGCGTAGCTCTTGATTCGCCTCTGGCAGAGAATTTATTCTGTATATTTGAAGAACAATGCTTAGCTCTTGATTCGCCTCTGGCAGAGAATTTATTCAGTATATTTGAAGAACAATGCTTAGCTCTTGATTCGCCTCTGGCAGAGAATTTATTCTGTATATTTAAAGAACAATGCGTAGCTCTTGATTCGCCTCTGGCAGAGAATTTATTCTGTATATTTGAAGAACAATGCTTAGCTCTTGATTCGCCTCTGGCAGAGAATTTATTCAGTATATTTGAAGAACAATGCTTAGCTCTTGATTCGCCTCTGGCAGAGAATTTATTCTGTATATTTGAAGAACAATGCTTAGCTCTTGATTCGCCTCTGGCAGAGAATTTATTCTGTATATTTGAAGAACAATGCTTAGCTCTTGATTCGCCTCTGGCAGAGAATTTATTCTGTATATTTGAAGAACAATGCTTAGCTCTTGATTCGCCTCTGGCAGAGAATTTATTCAGTATATTTGAAGAACAATGCTTAGCTCTTGATTCGCCTCTGGCAGAGCATTTATTCAGTATATTTGAAGAACAATGCTTAGCTCTTGATTCGCCTCTGGCAGAGAATTTATTCTGTATATTTGAAGAACAATGCTTAGCTCTTGATTCGCCTCTGGCAGAGAATTTATTCAGTATATTTGAAGAACAATGCTTAGCTCTTGATTCGCCTCTGGCAGAGAATTTATTCAGTATATTTGAAGAACAATGCTTAGCTCTTGATTCGCCTCTGGCAGAGAATTTATTCAGTATATTTGAAGAACAATGCTTAGCTCTTGATTCGCCTCTGGCAGAGAATTTATTCAGTATATTTGAAGAACAATGCTTAGCTCTTGATTCGCCTCTGGCAGAGAATTTATTCAGTATATTTGAAGAACAATGCTTAGCTCTTGATTCGCCTCTGGCAGAGAATTTATTCAGTATATTTGAAGAACAATGCTTAGCTCTTGATTCGCCTCTGGCAGAGAATTTATTCAGTATATTTGAAGAACAATGCTTAGCTCTTGATTCGCCTCTGGCAGAGAATTTATTCAGTATATTTGAAGAACAATGCTTAGCTCTTGATTCGCCTCTGGCAGAGAATTTATTCAGTATATTTGAAGAACAATGCTTAGCTCTTGATTCGCCTCTGGCAGAGAATTTATTCAGTATATTTGAAGAACAATGCTTAGCTCTTGATTCGCCTCTGGCAGAGAATTTATTCAGTATATTTGAAGAACAATGCTTAGCTCTTGATTCGCCTCTGGCAGAGAATTTATTCAGTATATTTGAAGAACAATGCTTAGCTCTTGATTCGCCTCTGGCAGAGAATTTATTCTGTATATTTGAAGAACAATGCTTAGCTCTTGATTCGCCTCTGGCAGAGAATTTATTCAGTATATTTGAGGAACAATGCTTAGCTCTTGATTCACCTCTGGCAAAGAATTTATTCAGTATATTTGAAGAACAATGCTTAGCTCTTGATTCTCAGAGATCGGTACTCGTTTCCCCTCGTTTTCAATTCAGTGATCAGTCGTAGTTATTTGATTTGTGTAGCTTACATGGGGATTAGAGCGATGTCGAATTTAAGTTTTTTGCTTTCTCGCTTGTAGTTTGAAGTAAATTAAGGCTTGCAAATAAAATCTAACATGTCAAATCAATGACGAAATTCAAAGGGAGCATTTATGCAGTATATTTGAAGAACAATGCTTAGCTCTTGATTCGCCTCTGGCAGAGAATCTATTCTGTATATTTGAAGAACAATGCTTAGCTCTTGATTCGCCTCTGGCAGAGAATTTATTCAGTATATTCGAAGAACAATGCTTAGCTCTTGATTCGCCGCTAGCAGAACATTTATTCAGTATATTTGAGAACAATGGTTATCATCGAATTTGAAAAGACAATATTATACTCTTCGCTCTAAATCGTTTAAATTATTACGATCAATTTTGGTTTCAATTAATGGAGAAAGTTCATATGATAGAATTCTATTTCAGGGTCTTGTTGGATTTTCGCGCGAACGCTATCGGGGCTATGGTACTTCGCAGAGGGTAAATCGGGATCCCCCAAAGCAAGTTTAGGCCCTATTGGGGATCCCATTGCTACTCCAACTGCCTGGTTGTACAACCGTCCGTTAAACAAAAAAATGATATTAAATTATTGTAACGCCTTTTGGAAAAATAAAACATTCCTTCAACAACCCTTGGCCACCCTTGGCCTTTGTCTTGTGCCGAATCCTTCTACATGTCCACACGTTAGTTCAAATGCAGCTCTCGTATCCTGTACACACAAAAATTCCTTTGTTCAGCCTATGAGCCCTTGGCCCTAAAAGTGACCTGCCGTGGTGACCTTCATTTTACACTAGCCTTTTTTTTTACATAAATAGACGATTTTTTATCCACAGAATTCTGCAAGACTTATGGTGATGCATAATTGACATCAACTACCGGGTGTCCCAAAAAAAAGTATACAGATTTGGTCAACCCTAACGATCACAATTTGGCATGAATCAACCCGAGGTAATTTTTAAAACATTACTCGATAGTTAACTTGAACATAGATACCTTGTTGTTGACATTGGTGCTTTGAGAGTAGAGATATTAATCTTCAAAGGACAAATTTGTCCCCACCTCCAAACCAGAGCTTTGGCGTTATGGCCTAAACAAATCTACAATTTGTTTCACTTAAAATGAATGCAGTTTACTTCGGAGCTCCCTTGATGATAAGCGTCACGTAAATTGTATTTTGTGAAACGCATTTGTTGTGCAGTTTTCAATTTTTTTCTCCTCCTGTTTAAAATTTGTCAAGTCTATTGTTGATTTATTCGCTGCGCTTCAAGAATTTGCTTAGGCCAAAACGCCAAAGCTCTGGTTTGGAGGTGGAGGCAAATTTGTCCTTTGAAGATTAATATCTCTACTCTCAAAGCACCAATGTCAACAAACAAGGTATCTATGTTCAAGTTAACTATCGAGTAATGTTTTAAAAATGACCTCGGATTGATTCATGTTAAATTCTGATCGTTAGGGTTGACTAAATCTGTATACTTTTTTTTGGGACACCCGGTATATGTTGGATAAATTGCTATTTGTGACATTGCCTTTTCTTCTCCACAGCTGACAACTGGAAGCTTTGGCGTGCGTTAGTGGTATCTATGGTGAAAATCAACAATAAACTCCATTTGTAAATATGTGTCATTTATGCACTAATCGCATATACACATTTCATACGGGATAAGTCAAGTAACGTCTGTAGATGTTTGAAAGCCTGTAGCTCTATACCCATTTCTCAGTTTCCTATAAACTAATAATGCCTATGTAGCTTACAGATCAACTTAGATAAGAAAATTTAGTTGTCAAAATTGGTCGTATTGTTCTCATATTTCAAGCGATTTTATAAAAATGCTTGGTCTCAAAATGCTTCAAAAAAGGCCTAAAATCCTTGATCAAATTTGCCAGCAATTGTCAATGGATTGGCGCAGCGCATCATCGTAACTAGTTCAGAATTTCGCAACAGGCCGGTCGTTGAACCAACCTTAGTGCAGCAGATTATAACTATTTCATTTCATTTCATTTTATATTCTTTAAACACGGTAACCCCGTCAGCTAAGGCTGCTAAACAATTTCCAACTAAACGATTTCTAAACCCCAAATCACCATGACAAAGTTATCTCTTTTTCCATTCATGTCGAGTCTTTAGAAAATTTGATCGACGTTCGCTGATCGTTTTCAGTTTTTTCTAGAATGAAAATTCTAGGAAACTCGCTTATAGCCCAAGAAACAGAGGAATGAAAAAGTTACAAAAAATCTATTATCTAATCCTGGATTTTCTCTAAATGTTAAGTCATAAATATTCAAAATCAGTCCAGTCCAATTTATCGTGGCCTGTCGAAAGTGGATAATAGTTTTTGCACACCCGGTATATTATTTAGATGTAGCTGCAAAAACTTACTCAAATGCACAAGCATACTTACAGTAGCTACACTGCATAAGCTGAGAAGCTATATAGTGCGCTGGAGTATCTATGGCAGAAATCGACAATCAGCTCATTTGTAATTTCATTATTTATGTACTAATCTCATATACGCATCAATACATGTTTAGAAGAAGGTGCAATAACGTACTCAAATGCGCAAGCGTACTTGAAGTAGCTACACTACATAAGCTGAGAAGCTATGGAGTACATTATTGGCATCTATGGTGGTATTCAACAGTCGACTCATTTGTAAAAATTTGTTATTTATGAAGATAGGCGCTTAATGCTTAATGGCCTACGAAATAATAGGCAAACAAAGACAGGACAGGGAAGCCCTATTTTCAGTCGTTTTTAGACGATTTACACCCATTTAAATATAATTGTACGAATGGAAAATAGAGATTTTGAAAAACATGTACGCATACATCTTATTGGTCAGCAAAGGAATGCTTTTAAAGTCTTTCTTAATTTTAAAGTCCTTGCCATATATGCCCATGTTAATGCTGTTCTCTGTGAAGAACAGGGAATTGTTAGTACGGTTAAAGATTTCTATGCTTGTATCTTTTTTTTTTTTTTATATTCATCTAAAATTTTACAATACATGTTACTACCTACTATACCTTCTAATTACTATACAACTATACAACACTACAGGGACGATACCAGGGAGAGCAAAAGACTATGACTACCCCCGGCCATTACATAAAACATGCAACTAGATTACAAATAAGTATACAACTACAAACATGTTACACCTAAACGACTAAATACTGATAAATGCTAAAACATATAAACTACACTACTAACGATTTTAAAACTAATAGATACTATACTAGATTCTGTCTGACATTAGATGTCAGGTCAGGGTTGTGGTGGATGAAATATTGACACGAGCGCAAACTCGTTGTTGTAATTTTAATACAATGCCTGACATCTAATGTGAAACAGAATTTACAAAGAAAAAGAACATTTACGTTAAGGGACTTGGTGGCTGCTTAGTACTGAAGTTTCAAAAGATCTTAATCAAACCGACCAGTTTCGTGGATGAAACGTAAAGTCATTTCGAGTATATTTCTGTTCATGTCATTTGAAAGGTCTTGATCACCATATAACAAAAGCTGCGCCAAAGCATCATTTGAAAGATTGGTGATTTGTACAAATGGTCGTAATAATTCTACAATTCCAGCGAGAAGATCTTGTCGTTGAACATCAAAAGAAGGGCACAGCAACAAAAAGTGCTCCGTATCCTCAATGCCATCGCTTGTTGGGCACATTGGATTTATGGTATCCCTAAAATTATGCTTGAATTTGTGGAAATTTAACTTGCTGAGACCAACCCTAAGTTGGGTAAGATAGGATAATCCTATTGGATCGTGAATTCCAAAAACAGATTTTGCAGGGGGGCGGATTATTGATAAGAGATTTTTCTTAAAAACAGCAACAGAAGATGCAAGTCTCAATTCAGGCTCAAGCCTATTCCATTCGGATAAACAGTGAGGATAGAAGCTAGATTTGAATTTTTCTGTCCTTGCCGTTAATCGCCCAATGACATCCTGGTTGCGAAGGCGGTACTGCGGCTGATGAAAAGGGGGAATTGGACCTACTGTATACTCAGGGCTAAGGTTATTTATAAACTTGTAGAACAAGGTAAGGCGTCTACTCCATCTTCGGGAACTTAATGACTCCCAGCCAAGCTCTGTGTACAGCTTCTCTCGAGATGTTCCCCTCCATGTTCCTGTTACAGCCAAAGCAGCAGAGTACTGAACAGCCTCTAGCTTTTCCATTAAATTTGGTAGAATGATATTTTGACTGAATTCACATACTTTAGCAGGAATATGGTAAATAACATCACCATAGTCCAGGTGGGGTCGAACATAGAGCTTATATAATTCGTTTAGGGTATGCCTGGGCAGATATTTGGAGAGATATTTCAGCAAACCAATGCCCTTTCTTGTTTTAGAGATGGCAGATTTGATATGAGCTGAGAAAGATAGCTTTGAGTCCAGGATAATTCCTAAATGTTTATGTTCATTTACTTTCTTCACTGGCATGTCGTTAAAAAGGATCACTGGATGATCAAGTTCACTTTTCTTCCTTGAAAATGTTAATTCAACAGCTTGTTTTTGAGGATCAGGATTAAATGACATTCTCCAAGTGTGAGCCCACTGTCCTATCAAATCAAGGTCATGATTCATATCATTGGCAGCTGTATTGGAATCTTCAACTACTGTGAACAATGATGTATCATCAGCAAATAACTTAACATTGCACTTCAAGCCTATAGCTAGATCATTTATATACACAAGGAAAAACAAGGGTCCTAGAATAGAGCCCTGGGGCACCCCTGCCGAAATATCTCCCCAATTAGAACTCTGCCCATTCAGTACAGTCCTCTGCTTTCTATCCTTGAGAAAGCTTTGGATTAGAAAAAGAAGTTGTCCTGAAACACCACATCGTTTTAGTTTATGAATAAGACCATCATGCCACACCCTATCAAATGCTTTAGAAATGTCGAGATACACAGAACGAACATCAAGAGGAGGATTGCAGTCAAAATCTTTAAATATTGTATGTGTTATTAAGAGTAACTGGTTCACTGTTGAGTCTCCTGGACGAAAACCTGATTGATTTGGGTTAAGTAGTTCATGTGATAAAAGATGTGAGTAAAGAGAATCGTATATGTGTTTTTCAAGTATTTTCCCAAAAGTTGGTAAAAGAGAAATAGGACGGTAATTCCCCTTCATATTTTTCTCATTTTTCTTATGAACCGGCACTACATTTGCATATTTCCATATTTCGGGAAATAAACCACGCCTCAAACAATTTGTGAAAATTATTTTAAGTGGAAAAACCAATGCAACACTGCTTAACTTTATCATTTTCACAGAGATTTCATCCCAGCCATGTGCTTTATTGGGATTAAGTGATTTTATGATATTAAGTATCTTGTCCTCAGAGATGACAAAATCACTTAACAGAGTCGTATTTACTGGAGTATCTTGTGGGATTTCGCTACCTGTGTCAATGGTCGTGCACTGAAGTATAAAATAGTCATTAAATATCTGTGCCTTTTCGGTAAAATCCGTTACAAACAGCCCGTTTTCTAGAAGAGGTGATGTCATGGGAATCTTAACTTTGTTTAGAACAGTGTTTATTAAGTTCCAATAGGTTTTGCTACTGGTCCCTGGATTAGCCAAAGTCTTTCCTGCCTTTAGGAAGTAATTCCGCTTAGCTTCCTCAATCAGTCTTGTGCCTTCAGATATCATCTTTTGTATACCTTCAAGCTTGTCGTCTGGCCGACCACTCCTCACAAAACTTTTATATGCACGATTTTTTTTCCTGAGAAAGTTTTTGACGGCTTGCGTTATCCAGGGTGCTTGGCGAGGTCTAATTGTTTTAACTATATTAGGAATGAAATTAGAATAAATGTTCAAAAGGACTTCATTGAGTAGTTTTACCTGTTCATTAGGGCATNAAATGAGTTGGTTCTGAAATCAGTTGATGAAGGCCATTGTCAGACGCTAGTGGCTCAAAAAGTTTTCACTCATTATTTTCAATATCATTTTCCCACCACTGAGTTGATCTACAGTTGAAATCACCAGTAATAATAACGCAGAATGGATTTTCAGCATGTATTTTGGATAGCATTAACTCAAAATTTATTGTAAAGTTATCAAACTCATCCTGGCTCTGACTTGGACTTCTATAAATTACAGCGAAAAAGTACTTTTTCCTATTTAATTGGATTTCACGCACGACACATTCAGGGAGCGTCACCAGGTCAGAACGATTTTTTGATGGAAGGGAATCTTTGATGTATAGCCCAACACCACCCCTTTTCACATTTTGAGGATGGTTATCTTTAAAAAACGTATATCCATCTAGTGCCAGCCTGTCTTCATCAACAGTGCTGTCAAGGTGGGTTTCGACAATACCTATGAGGTCATAGTTGTACACCGAGTTACAAGCCTCTATAAGAGAGACTCACAAGAAATCATGCGCAGCCATGCTATTTAGATTCCAAGTACAAAAATAAAGTGTTTCAGGGCCGGGGTTTGTTTCTACATCACCACTAAGCAGAATTATCCTAGACACCAACCATTGCGTATGAAGTGTGTAGCATGTTATACACCCAATGTAAAAATATGCATACAAGAAAAGAAATTGCTTCACAGCTACATGCTTGTACCGGACAAGACCAGTGACACCGATAGGGATTCGCTTGAAAAGTTCTACAGTCGTGTAAAGTGATGTCTTCGCAAAGTGATGCACGCGGGCGAACAAAGGCAAAAAACATGACTGTGTTGCCACAGAGTGCACTGCAAGAAACTGGATTGTTAGTGTAAAGGGCAGAACAAAGATTGAGATTGCGATGAAACAATAACAAAACCAATACAACTTGAGGATTTGAAAAAGAATTGAAAGTGACCTAATATTTTTGCTCAGTGGGGATATTTTGTGCATGGATGCACGGAAACACCCTATTGTTGCTCGCCATTGATTGATTTCAACCGGCATCATCAAAATGGAATCTTCTCGCTGTTCCTAAGAGGCAAGGGGCCACAGTGCAACCACCATTAAAGCAAATTAACAAAATATTTACGAAACTTGAGTAATCACAAATAAAAGTAAATTTACAACAGACTAACTTCAACACAAAAACGCAAACAATACACATTTGTAAGAGGTTTTGAAATCACGCTAGATCCGAGGAATAGCCTTGGGGATGCTGTGATACTGTCCAAAAATGATTTGAATGAACAAAATATTTCTATTCGGCAATAGACAAAATCGGGAAAGGTCCGCGCTCCACCCACCTCAAGCCATGTCACCATACTCCTGGGAAGTTATAGAATTTTGCATATTTCGTGCCACGAAAACCCGCGCCATGAACACAAAAAGCAGAATAATACTACTCTCTACATTCATGGCACAAGGCCCCGCGACACGAAGTATGGTAACAATAATTTAAAAGGAGTTTTATCAAGAGATTGATCAGATGACCCGAAGCGGGGCAAACAAACCCCAGCCGACTCTGCCCATTGCATTTGAAGCACTATTTTACACCATAGAATAAAGAATGTGCAGCAATATTATTTCTCTATTGCTTTGTTGAACAATGACATTTGCTTACAAAGATGAAAGATATATTCTTTTGAAATAAATTCATTTTGGTTGCAGAACTGTGAGCCTTTTAACAAAGGTTGTTTACTAGATTTGTAAAGTATGCGCTCATTGCTTTACATAAACAAGGTTTTGTAGCGGCTGCGTTTAACTTTGTAAAAATTTGCCGCTGCGGACACTATCAAACAAGAATCCATTGTTACTTACAATTGTCCTTAGAGTGCGCGCGGTATAATTCTTTACCGCGCGAGGAAACCGTTGAATCACAAAAAAATTAAGAACGAAGGGTTTTATCACTCCCATAAAAAGCGTAAAAAATTCCTTAGAAGAAGAAAAATGTTTTTAGAGGATTTCAGGGATTTCTGGGAAAAACAAAAGAATTTCTGTAAAAACGGTACGAAGTTTCTAGGATTTTTATGGAGTGATTTGCCCCTCGGTTAACAACGCAAGGCAAAAATTATTTTAAAAAGCCAAAAAAGAACAAATCAAGCATTACATTTAACGAGTCACTCACTCATCTGAAAGAACGTCTTCCTTGTCAGCATTTCCTGGAGATAAGATTTGCATAATATCTTCTTCAGTCGCGAAATAATGGAAATCATCGTCAATTTTCAAGCAAGTGCGGCAATTTATATCCGCGAAGGCAAAGCTGTTCTTTTGCTTGGCTTCCTTCAACATGTCATTTGCCTTATCTATCAGTTGCAACCTGTTCTTCGTGAGATCCAGATGGATCTTGACCTTTTCTGATTTCTTCCTGGCTCGATAAACTGCCGTTCTATGGCGCCACGTAGTAAACCTGACGATCATCGGGCGGTAGCGCTTTCCATTCTTTTCTGCAAACTTACCGATTCTGTGTGCTCTGTCAAGGACGAGATCGGGGACATCAACATTCAGTTCTTTGAAAACTTCCTTGACTTTTTCAAGGCACTTGTCACTTGACTCACCAGCACCACCACGCTCCATCTCAATCCCATTAATTCGGAGGCAGAGTCTCCGTTGGTATTGCTCAATTTCGTCTCGGCCTCTCTCTAACTGATCCGTGTATTTTTGCATTATGATCGCATTTGCTTCCAGCATTGCAATTCTCCTGTCTTGTGCTATTATCGTAGCTTGCAAGCTCTCAATACATGCTTTAGTAGCGAGTTCTTTCTTCAGTTCAGCGAGTTTCTTATCTAAAATATTCTCAAACCACTCTTCAGTTAAAGCGGCACTTGTTTCCTCCACGTGTTGTTCAGTTAAAGCGGCGTTCGTCTCCTCTTGGCCTACAGCATCTTTTTTCGCTCTTCTTCCTGGAGGCATCTCTGGTAATAATTCAGGTGTAATTGTTAACTAATCTACTTCATTTCATCAATATTAATTGACTTTACAAGAGTAGCTACTACAACGAGCTCTAATGGAGAGACTAGTACAACCAAAACAATCATTGATCATCTCTCCACGAACAGACCAAATTTTATTTCTAACTCTGGCGTCATAAAAATTGGCATGACTGATCATTACATGATCTTTGGCGTTAGAAAACTTAACGCCAAACTCCAGGTCACAAGGAAGCAAATTAAGACTGAATTTCATTTCTTATAAAATCTTAAGATTTAATTGGCTTCAACAAGGACCTGGACCCAACTAGGGCCCAGGCTTCCGGTTTACAAGCCTCGTGTTTTTCGTGGCTACAAAATGGCTGCATCAGAAAATTCTGACGCGGAAACCACGAAAAACATGGAGTCTGCATCAAAGGATATAACCGATGATGAAAATCACAGACAAGAATACGAAGATGAAGACTATGCCGATGTGCAAGGATCGCAAAATGACGATCAAGACAGCGATGAAGGTGATTCGCCTGGAAACTTCAGTGGCACAGAACGCTCGGTGAACACACGAGAAAGCCCAAAGCCGAATCACAAAAGAGTCAAGCATAGCAAGAAGGGGCGACCAAGCGCCAACAAAAGCTCAAAGGGGCTACAAAGCACCCAAACTCGCAGAGCGAGAAAACGGAAGGCTAAAATGCCTCCTAAAAGCGGGAAAACGAAGAAAAAAGCAAGGAGAGAGTATTCATCCTCCTCGTCAGCTTCCTCCTCCACCAGCTCCTCTTCGTCTAGCTGCACAGACAGTGACAGCAATGATAACTCCTCGTCTGAGGGAGAAAGTGACACATGGCAAATGACTAGGTCAGACGACGTCAATGCCTGGAAATTGCCAAAGAAACTGGCAAAAACTTTCACAAAAAATTTGAGTGAACACTTCACGGATGAAGAATTAAAAGCTAACATTCTAGAAGACTATCCAGTGGCAAAAAACATACCACAAGCGCCTAGCCTGGATAGCATCATGGAAACTTACCTCGGGAGTGCCAAAGCAAATTATGCAGCGGCCAACGACAGGTCTCTATTCAGAATCCTCTCAAAGGTGAGAGACATAACTGGTCCTTTAGGACATCTATGGAAATTATGCCATAAAACCAAACAAAGTACGATTAAGACTAAAGTCATTCGTAAGAAAATGGACCAAGCAATGACACTGGTCACTCAAGCCATGTCAGCCCTCACATTTCACAGGAGGAGGGCCATACTGACTTCCTTGGCACGGAACAAGGAAAGGGCACATAGATGGGTGAAGGAGAAGTACCATACTCAGCTTTCAGCTTCAAAATCTCAGCTATTTGGAAGCAACTTCTTCAAATCTATGCAGCAAGACGCAAAATCGGTTGATCTCTCCGTGATCCAATATCTACAAAACCACATGAAAAGACCCAGATTGCCCTTTCGTGGGGGCTCTGCGGCACGACCAAGGCAACAAGCCAGCAGCAGTTTCGCGGAGCCACAAAGAGCTGCCCCAACCTCAAGCAGAGGTGCAAGAGGTAAGACCCCGGCTCGATATGAGCAAGGCACACATTCCCAGCATAGAGTTGAAACCTCTCAGTCTAACAAACGTACACCCAATCATAAAGGGGATGCTACCTTCCACAAACAAAAAACTCCCAATGGGGGGAAGATTGAAACACTTTCTCCCACAATGGAGGGAAATAACAAAAGATCAGGTAATCCTAGAGTGGATAAAAGGTTACAAAATCCCACTTTTGGAAACACCATATCAAACTTCAACTCCAAAACAATTGAATTTCAACAAAGAGCAAAACTTAATTGTGACAAAAGAGGTAGAAAAAATGCTGGAAATGGGTGTGATTAAAAAGGTAAATCACATCGGTGGGGAAGTTATAAGCACCATATTGACAAGGGAGAAAAATGAAAAAGGTCAGTACAGACCAATAATCAACCTGAAACCCCTGAATGTCTTTATAACCCACACAACATTCAAAATGGAAACCCTGAAAAATGTAAAGGATCTTCTTCAAAAACAAGATCTACTAGTAAAAATAGATTTAAAAAATGCTTATTATGCAGTCAGTCTAGCAAAGGAAAGCAGGAGACTGGCAAGGTTNAAGCCAGCAGCAGTTTCGCGGAGCCACAAAGAGCTGCCCCAACCTCAAGCAGAGGTGCAAGAGGTAAGACCCCGGCTCGATATGAGCAAGGCACACATTCCCAGCATAGAGTTGAAACCTCTCAGTCTAACAAACGTACACCCAATCATAAAGGGGATGCTACCTTCCACAAACAAAAAACTCCCAATGGGGGGAAGATTGAAACACTTTCTCCCACAATGGAGGGAAATAACAAAAGATCAGGTAATCCTAGAGTGGATAAAAGGTTACAAAATCCCACTTTTGGAAACACCATATCAAACTTCAACTCCAAAACAATTGAATTTCAACAAAGACCAAAACTTAATTGTGACAAAAGAGGTAGAAAATATGCTGGAAATGGGTGTGATTCAAAAAGTAAATCACATAGATGGGGAAATTATAAGCACCATATTCACAAGGGAGAAAAAGGAAAAAGGTCAGTACAGACCAATAATCAACCTGAAACCCCTGAATGTCTTTATACCCCACGAAACATTCAAAATGGAAACCCTGAAAAATGTAAAGGATCTTCTTCTACAACAAGATCTACTGATAAAAATAGATTTAAAAAACGCTTATTATGCAGTCAGTCTAGCAAAGGAAAGCAGGAGACTGGTAAGGTTCCAATGGGACGGAAATCTTTACGAATACACAGCCCTGGTCTTCGGTCTAGGACCGGCTCCAAGAATTTTCACAAAAATCTTGAAAGTTCCAATAACTATTCTGAGAAAAATAAAGATCAGGCTAGTAATATATATAGACGACATGCTAATCTTTGCTCAGTCCCAACAAGAAATAGAAATGGCAAGAGACACAGTCCTCTTTCTCCTCCAAAATCTGGGGTTTGTGATAAATTGGCAAAAGTCAGTACTAAACGCAACCAAAACAATAGAATTTCTGGGGGTAACAATAAACTCAGAGGAAATGACTTTCTCAATACCAGAGCAGAAAATGCAAAAGATAATTTGTCTTTGCGAACAAGTCACTCAGTCTCCCCGCCTATCAGTAAGGAGCTTGGCCAGCATTGTGGGGAAACTTATGTCCACAGCCCAGGCATTTTCACCAGCCCCTCTCCAGGTCAGATACCTTCAAAATCTCCTAAGGGGAAGTCTAAAATCAAAATCATACGAGTCAATGATATCCTTAACTCCAGAAGCTCATCTGGAGCTGCAGTGGTGGAAAGAAAATCTGACACTGCACAATGCACAGGGAAAACCGTTGAAAATACAACCCCCGGAAATGACAATATCATCAGATGCGGCAGGGGGCTCTCAAGGAGGATGGGGAGCATCCTGCCAGGGAGTCTCAACAGGGGGGGCATGGTCCTTGCAGGAGAAAAAACTCCACATAAACATATTGGAATTGATAGCAGCAGAACTTGCCATCAAAACGTTTACCAAGGGGAAGAATGTGAAATCAATCCACCTAAAAGTGGACAACACAACTGCCCTGCAGTATATCATCAAAATGGGAGGGACGAAAAACCAAACCCTGATAGCAATAGCAAAAAGAATCTGGGAATATCTACTATCCAAAACGATCACGCTTACAGTAGAATACATCCCATCGAAACTGAACACAACAGCAGACTGGGAATCACGGAATACATGGGATTCCAGCGAATGGAAACTAGATCCCATGATATTCAAACAGATCTGCTACATATTGGGGAAACCCCAGATAGACCTCTTTGCTTCCCGGGTGTCTCATCAGCTTCCCAGATATATGAGCAGGAAGATAGATCCAATCTGCGAGGCACAAAATGCCTTACTACAGGATTGGAACCGAATATTTCCATATGCATTCCCCCCATTCAACTTAATAGGCCAAACACTCAAGAAAGTAATAAAGCACAAAATAGACATGATCATGATCACTCCAATCTGGGTAGCTCAACCATGGTACCCTCAACTATTAAACATGGCAGTACACAACCCCATCATGCTACCTCAAGGGGAACAACTTTTATCAAATCCATGGGGGCAAACTCACCCCCTGCTGGAAAACAAAACACTAAAACTAGCGGCATGGCTCATTTCAGGGAAAAATTGCAAAACTCAGGCTTATCAAAATCAGCTTCCAGACTTATCGTCAATGCCAGGACTTCAGGCACAAGAAGCAATTACAACACAGGCTGGAAAAAGTTCTCTAGCTGGTGTGATCAACAACAAATTGATCCATTTCATTGCTCTGTAAACTACATCTTAAACTTTCTTGCACATTTATTTGACACAAAGAAAGAATATAGGACCATCAACAATTACAGGTCAGCTATTTCTGCATTACATGAACCTATTGATGGTCTCCCAGCTGGTCAACACCCAAGAGTAAAGGCTCTTCTTAAAGGGATTTCCAAAGATAGACCCCCACTGCCAAAATATTCTTTTGTATGGGATGTTGATCAAGTATTGCAATACATGAAAGTTGCAATGCCCAACAACAATGAGCTAACACCCAAAGATCTCACACAAAAGTTAGTGTCCCTAATGGGCCTCACAGCTCTAAGCAGGGGATCAGAGCTACATGCTCTCTCCCTCAAAGGAATTTGTAAAACAAACAATTCTTATAAAATCTTCCCCATTGGAAACCTAAAACATTCCAAACAAGGGAAAGCCAACCAGCCCATTTCATTCCTTTCAAAAGCTGCAAATATTTTCTGTGGCCCATTAACAAGCAGCTACAATTTTTGGTGGCCCCTGCCTATATCCTACGCCCTCCCGTAGCAGATACTTTATGACAGGTCCCTTAGGCGCATAGCTCAATCAAATTTAATCATACTTTGTAATTTTTTGACCAGCAAGTTTTTCCAACCGGATGTTATGGGACGTATTTGATTTGATTGATTTGATTGATTTCAAATATTTAAGGAGGGTAGCCCTTCAGCAATACTGATTTTCAAGGGGCCCTCCATTACAAAATTTACAAAAATTAAAATACTATTATGACCTAAAATAACCTAATACAATTCAATTTCTAATATATTAATAAAAGCCCTATAATCTAAAATAAATAATTACAATAAAAGAAAATCCATATGGCAAACACATTATTTACAGCATTATATATGCTACAACTTGATACTAAATGTGGTTACGGAAAATTATATACTATGGAGGAGGTGGACGCAAACAAACAGACAAATTTCTGGCACACTGAGGCCTTTCGAACCTACGTTCTCATCATAGAGTGACATTACATTTAAAGTTTGAATATATTTTTCTGTTATATAAGTCATATAAGTTTAAATTGATTTACAAATCGATTTACGTCATCGTCTGGTAACGGGGGTTCACTAAGTTCATTTAATTCATTAAGGTATGTCCTTTTTGTTTCTGGGTCGCTGATAGTTATCACTTGAAATTTTCCTAGACATGTTTTTAATTGCGGAAAAACAAATAGCAACCTAAAAGAACCATTTTTCAAAGTATATGCCTTTATGGAACTGAGTGACTCAAATTTATTATTGGACTACGAAGACAGATTATTCAAACACGGACATGCCTTAATGAATTAAATTAACTTAGTGAGCCCCCGTTAACAGACGATGACGTAAATCGATTTGTCAATCAACTTAATCTTATACGACTTATATAACAGAAAAATATACTCTAACTTTAAATGTAAAGTCACACTCTGATGAGAACGTAGGTTCGAAAGGCCTCAGTGGGCCAGAAATTTGTTTGTTTGTTTGCGTCCGCCTTCTCCATAGTATATAATTTTTATGTGCTACGTATTTTCAATACATACGTGGATGCAAAAAATTTTTACTTATTATGTTCTTGCCATTTTTCACTAGTATTATCATTATTATTAGTTACTCATAATTTTCTCTTTATACTTTTATTTCGCGCATTTCCAAATAGTCATCTCTGTTTAGACCAGGTGGGTCATAAAAATGTATCCACTGTTTGAAACATTGTACAGGAAAAGGGATGCAACTAATTTACAAAAAATGTAATTCCATCATATTACTGCGACTTCAACTTAATTTGTAAAATTTATCTCATAATAGGTGCACATTTAGACAAAATTCCCATTCCTAAATTTGCAAAAAAAAAACAATCAAAAATGGGCTATTCACTATCATGTAAATTTTGAATTTTTTAAGCTCAGCATTGATGAGAGAGCATAATTGCAATTCAACAGTTTCCGTATTACTAGAAAGCAACGACTGAGCTTAAAAAAACATTATTTACCATTTCATTGATTGAAAAGTGGATTAGATTGAGCCACTCGCTTATAGTTTTAGCCAAAGCCCATGGAAGCTATATTTCGGGCATTCTTGATGTGAGATTAGATGTGCATTGTAAATTATGAATTAATTCTCGACATTAAATGAAACCCTCAGCCAGACAACGGAGTTGTAATTTTTCAAATCGGTTTTATAATGTTCGTTGTACGATTTTTCAAACTATATATGCTACATTTTGTTGATATATAAAATATCAACATCCAAACACTATAGAAAAAGAAATAAAAAAGCTGAAATGCTCCAAATCCGCGGGCTATGATAAAGTTTCTGTAAAGTTAGTAAAAGATGCAGCTGGAATTTTATGTAAGCCGCTAGCCGCTACATTCAACTCTTCATTTGAAATGGGTATTTTTCCAGATTTGTGGAAAGTAGCTAGAGTGACCTCTATTTTCAAGTCAGGTTCGAAAAACGACATGAATAATTACAGGCCTATATCCGTGTTATCTGTATTCTCGAGATTGCTAGAGAAACTTGGCC
>REGM01000228.1:497507-516944 GCA_004194415.1 Aurelia aurita | reverse complement strand
TTAACCCTATTCTACATGGGTAAATCAAGTACTACTTTTTCATGGGGGGGGAAAGGCCCCCCTGATTTTCTCAGCAACCGAGATGTCTAAGGCAACGCAAATTGGTACACATAATTACCAATCAATTGTGATTCTAAAAATAGAATTATATGCTAATTAGCCACATGACCTGTTGCTTGGCAACGCAAAAACAATGGAAATTTGCTGATTTTGGTTCTTCTCCTAAAAACTTAAATTTTTCAGAGGCAAATTGTTAATTAACAACTTTGAAGTTATCCATATGATGGATAATAATTGTTCTTGATCAGAATTGCCAAAAATTGTATTTTTTTAATTCTATTGTTATAAAAACTGTCAATCAAAGTCATAATTGATACCCCAGCAAATTTTCTGATGCCATATTAGCATTTTTAACCAAGTTTAAGTCATATAAACTAAAGGAAATTGATTTTGAATTGTAAATTGATCAATTTCAATCATAATATACTAATTATTTCATATGTTTATCATAAATATGACGTCATATGTAAGTATGACGTCATATATCTTAAATTTTGCTGATTATGTCAGCAAAACCCAAACATTTATATATCAAATGAAAGTAGACTTCAAGGCAAATTGATTGGTACCAATTTCATTGAAATCAAATGTGTATGGGAAATGTTATGCACGTTTTAATGGTTTCTTTGAGACCTCCCTCCAAATATGGGCATGCCACAGTCACGTGACCAATTATATGACAATGACTTATTGTTTATTTGATACAATATAAAATTTTATTAAAAGTCAAAAGGTTCTAGTCTTTTATCAAGTGTAGTTTAAGAGCAATTAGAGGAAGTTTGCTTGGGGGGCCTTTTTTGCCCCCCCCCCCATGTAGATTAGGGTTAAGGACTCCTCCAAAATATATTTTGCTCATTTCTGCAGATATTACCATGAGACATCGCATATAGGGTATTGTTGGGCCAGGAAGTTCATTTTTGGTGTTAAAATTCAATTCTGACATCACGTTGCCATGGAAACTACCAACAATGTGGCGATGAGTGCCGTTGCGGGGAAGTGCATAACTTTTTAAACGCTTCGTAAAATATTTGATGATGTATATCAAACTAATCCTCTGGTGTTGGAGAGTGATGTTTGGCTTTTAGATTTTGCATAATGTCTTTTTGTAATCATTTAACAACTTTTTACTGAAACACCATCTTTTGCGCATCCTTAAAAATATTTCCCATCCTGTGCAGTAACAATCAGAGATATTGAATGAAAAAATAAGAGTTATACATCATTCTTCAGACATCAAGGAATATTTTGATATATAGGCATAAAGCATACAGCCTGAAACAAAAAATTTATGCATGTCCCTAGCTACTAGACTTTCGCAAAATGGCAACTTTGAGAAAATGTCATTTAAAAGAAGCTAATGAAAGCCACATTGACATTGTTTCAAACCAGTCAATGTGAGCTTTTTATAAAAACATTGTTTGTCTCCTTTGACTAGTTTCACTTGTTTAGCTTTCAATTTATAATTTATGGATTAAAATCTCATATTTTTTATGACACAGTCAGTAATTGAATTTTACGGCAGCATACGTGCCACCCTCTGAATTAGCAAGGGTCTACTTCAATTTCTTCATGTGCATCTCTAATGACAGAGTGTGTTCTTTTAGAGATTTAGAGATTTCTTGAAACAATTTCTGTGCTGCAAACTGTGACATCTGTTTTAGATTTTCTGATAGATATTGTTACTTGGTGAATAAAGCTATATTCATAGATCCCAGCTATTGTTGCGCTGCATCATAATTCGCAATAACCTGCTCCTCCAAATGCGCAAGTATTGATCAAACATTGCAGTAAAATGCAGTCTGGTCCTCAGTTGGGCGCAGGAAAATTGTTTACAGCCTCAATTGACTTTGACCTGATTTCAGCAAAGCAACTCTTACTTCCTTCAATAATTCTGTCTTCGGCACTGTGATGTGCAGCTTTGTTTGGAGTGGAGGGAAAATTCATCAATGCCCCCAATCTTGCATCACAGCATAGCCTGACCCTATCCCCATAAAAGCCATAGTTGTCCTGGTGTTGACTTCAAAAGGTGCCTTTGTAGACTGTGTACCACCTAATCGTTCACTGAGATACTCTTCAGAAACGATTTCCTGGCAGTTTTGACAAAAGATTCTTTCCTTGACTGCGAAACCTAAACAGTTCTCATTCAATATCGACAAGACAACCCCTGGAACTTTACACTGAGGGCAACAAAGTTTTCCAGTAGCCTTACTCAAGGATGTTTGCTGTGTGATAAAAAAGGAGTCATATGTTTTCTTTTCTTCAAGATTTTCCATCTTCATATTCAGCATTTCTGTTGTTATTCCAAGGAGATCCATTTTCTTCGCACTGGAAGACAAAGTGGGCCTAACCCGAACGTTTTCGATCAATGTGTCTGGAACAACAACGATTTTCTTGCTCTTCTTCTGCCCTCGACCTCTGAATTTGTGGCTGGATGTGAACTTTGTTTTACCCATCTCTCTGTAATACTTCTCTTGGCTGTTTAGAACGTAAATCTGATATAAAAACGAGTAAATTGAACAACGACAATATCTTGAAACAGGAAAACAAATCTTGACAAGAAGAAATATTTTCTTACTTTAAGAAAAAATATCCTGAAAAATAATTCTTATTTCAAGATAATAAATCTTGAAACAAGAAAAAATATCTAAACAAGAATTCTTGCCAAGAATAATTTTCTTGCTCCTCTGGGACAAGATAATTTTTCTCAAAATGAGAAAAATTATCTTGTTTTAAGTTTTTTTTTCTTGAATTAAGAATTGGGATTTTTGCAGTGGCTCTCGTGTTGTGCACGCAAATAGGCATTGTTAAGAGAAGTTATTGGTAAATATCAAAATAACAAGGATAAATTAGACTTCATTGATCTTATTCATAAATTGAGCATTAATTGTCTAAATTACATTCAAAATATACGAGAATTGTAATGCCTACTGTTCAGGTTTTAAATCACGAAGATAAAATCCGCGAGGTAGATGTTTTGATATAACTTTCTTCTTTTGATGATATTCATGACTTCTTTTCGTAATCCCTTTCCGAGAGCACAATTCAACTGTTAGCCATAACAGTTTCGTAAGCAATGGGAGAGGCAGCAATGTCCTGCCCATACGTTTTTCCTTGGTAGTTTAGGGCTCAAGGTGGATAAGTGCCAAGGTGGCTCACTAATAATAAAGAATTAAATTGTTATTTCTATCTATTCCACTAAAACTACTACTACTAAAACTACTACTACTAAACTAATATTACTAAAAGGGATCGGTCAGACGGAATTCAGGAAATAGACTTGGGGCAAGTCTAACCCTGAGGCCAATACATGAAGGTAAAACTACTTCACAATACACTCAAGACAAAGATAAAACAAAAGTTGAAAACAATGGTTATACAAACACAAAACTAACGCTTGATTTCCACTAGGCCCATGTCGCCGCGCTTGCTCCATTCTCAACTGATATGATTGGCTAAGTCCGAAGAAATTCCAATCAAAGAGCGAACTTCTTTGTTGCATAATAATAATAATGATAAAAATAAAAATAACAATAATAATAATAATAAATAATTTATTTTAAATTGGTGAACAGCAATAGCGGTGAGCTAATTAACTATACAAAATAGACAAGTCTACATATTGCTACAAAAAAACCTAGTTTGGAATAAACTCTTACATAATTTACAGCTGCAACCAAACGTTTTGATCAACTTAAAGGGAATAACCTGAGTTAAAAGATGAGATCTCATAGGTTTATAAATAGCCTATTGTATTTTATAATCCAACAAGTGGGCAAAGAAAGAAAAGCCAAAGAAAACAATGGCGTTTTTTAGTTTTTCTTTATCCTATTTATAGACTGGTGCCTTATAGCTCAGGTCATTCACTTTAATATTTCTTTTAAAATCTCCAATGATTGGGACTCTTAGCAGAGACTGCCATAAGTTTGGCCAATAAACCTGATAGGATCAATGCCATACAAACTAGTCCTAGTTCTAAGCTCTAGGTAGAATAAGGTTGTTATGGTGTCGCTCGCGTCGCTACGATCGCTGGCAGAAAAAAATTGATCGTTTCCATCAAATCGTTCGCGTCGCTAAGGTCGCTGTGACGTTTTTTCAGAGACGGGAGCGACGGGAATGACACGAACGATCATATGGAAACCAGGCTTAACATTTTTCCAAGTGTATTCCCATGATTGTTGGTCGACTTGCACTCAGATCTCGCAATTTGATTTGAATTTTGACTTAGCAATAGTTTCTGGCAAAAATCCTTCTCAACATAGGCTACCAGTTAATTTTTAAAGGTCTGTCTTGCGGAATTTTTCTGTATTTTATGTATTAGCATGTGAAGGACTACTTAGATTTATAAAAGGAATTTATGGTTTCGGGTTCTAACAGTATTCTGTTCGTTTTATTTCACATTTTTTGCTAATTAGTTCATTTCACTCCGGCCCGGCCCGGCCCGGGGTAAAGTGAACAATTCAAGCCTGTAGAAAATATCTTCATTTGCAATGTGTGTGCTGCTATTTGCCTGCACTAGGTATAAAGAAAGGCATTGTTTTTTGGAAGTTTAGCTTGTACAGCCCCTTTTAAGTGTAACGCCTGGCTTGGCTTCTGAAAGATAGGCTATTTAACGACAGCCGACATCCAATCTGGATTCTTTATTCTTTATCTTTACTAGGGTGTTCTAATTAAAAATTTATTTGACATCTTTGGACTTAATTTCTAATATCTCCAGAACAAAAGATAGGCGATTAAATAGAACTAAAGGAAGCTTTTAATACCAAATCTAAGAAATATTCTCCGTGTTTCCTTGTTCAAGATCAAACAGCGGCAAAAATATCAGGTAGAACTCGGGATAAATTTGTGCAGCTAACATAACAATTTCAGAACAATTATAGCTTGCACAAGAACGAGCAAATGAAATAATCCAAGGAAGGCAACATGGCAATGTCATCTTCGTCGATAGTAACTGAATCAATTTGACGATTATTACCTTTGATTCGCGAATTCTTATTGCCTTATTATAACTATTGATCAAACATCGGTCGAATCAAAGTAATGCACAAATTACCTGAGGAGTAAAACAGACCTAAAGAATTTAATAATTAAATAAATAATTGAATCAAATTGATAGATATGATTTTCTATCAGTCGATTCTTATTACTTTATTAGCCCTATCGATCAAACATCGGTTGTATCAAAGTAATGCTCAAATCGCCGCGAAAGTAAAAATCTCAAAAATTATAAATTTGATGATTCTGATAATTAATAGAATCAAATTGATAATTATTATTTTCAATTTAGCCAATTTTTATTGCTTTATGATAATTTTTGATCAAAAATCAGATAAGTCAAAGTAAAGCACAAAATACCTGGTGAGTAAAAAACAAACCGAAAAATCTGATAAGTAAGTGAGCAAGTAAGTAAGTAAGTAAGTAAGAAAGTGAGTGAGTGAATGAGTGAGTGAGTGAGTGAGTGGGTGAGTGAGTGGGTGGGTGAGTGAGTGAGTGAGTAAGTAAGTAATTGAATCAAATTCTGTTTCTATAGCTTTATTAGCCCCATCGATCAATCACTCTGGACGGACATCTCTACAACTGATTTATCAAAAAAAATTGCGAATAACTGCAGTAATTTAGCATCCATTTCACTTTTTGTGAGGGTACTAAAAAAAATAAAAACCTCGATAGGCCGATTTGCATCAAGGGACTAGAAAGCGGCGATGTCATTGGCTGATTAGCATGAAAGTTGATGATTNAGTAAGTAAGTAAGTAAGAAAGTGAGTGAGTGAGTGAGTGAGTGAGTGAGTGAGTGAGTGAGTGAGTGAGTGAGTGGGTGAGTGAGTGGGTGGGTGAGTGAGTGAGTGAGTAAGTAAGTAATTGAATCAAATTCTGTTTCTATAGCTTTATTAGCCCCATCGATCAATCACTCTGGACGGACATCTCTACAACTGATTTATCAAAAAAAATTGCGAATAACTGCAGTAATTTAGCATCCATTTCACTTTTTGTGAGGGTACTAAAAAAAAATAAAAACCTCGATAGGCCGATTTGCATCAAGGGACTAGAAAGCGGCGATGTCATTGGCTGATTAGCATGAAAGTTGATGATTTCCGCGTGCTCTGGCAACCAGTAAGGATTTGAGCCTTATCTTAATTGACTGGTCTCAGAGATGCTTCATTTAATCTGTTGATACAGTCTGACTGAAACAGAAGCCTAATTTCTACTCGGCTGAAAATTCCGCTTGTAATAACGTTTTCCAGTCCCCTGATTGGCTTGCGGAAAAGAAATGTCACTCAAAGGAAACTCATTCAACTTTCAGGCGGACTCGCTCTTGATAACGATGCAAATTTCTGAAAAAAAAAATTTTTGCCTAACGGAAAAAGGCTTGAGAGACCAACTGTTGGTATTTTTGTCAACTTTCGGGTATCATACACGTGATGCCAATGTGATACCTAAATATACCATTTCGCAATTAGGAAAAAGAGTTGAGGAGAGCGCGGCCAATTCCAACAGCTTTAGTAACAAGTCGAAAATCTAGGGAATCCTCTCCTCTACAGTATAAACTGAAATCCGTGTGGCACAGTCATGTCGCTGTACAAACTTGAATCATTTTCTATTTAGTTACTTTCTTCAAGAGTTATGTGGCATCTTTTAGTATGGTAAGTGATTTGCCAGCATTAGGGAGTCGTTTTGTCATCATTTTGTGCATTTCTAAGTATACTTTGAGCCATTTTAGTTGAGTTGTTTTCCTTCGAGTTTGAAGCGGTCGAAGTTCTTGACAAGGAGTTCAGTTAGGCCTGTTATGGTTTATATATTAGGGCCAAACAATATACAGTTTCATTATAGTGCTTTATAGGATTCTAAACATTGCTTGTTGTTGAGTTGTATGGCAAAATATCTGCTAATTACTCCGGTAAAGAGCTACACTTCATAAGAGGCCAGCTTGACCTATAACCAAGCCACCTCAAACTCGAATGAAAATATGTCAACTAAAATGGCTCCAAGTATACTCGAAAAGGGGCGAAATGGCGATAAAATGACTGAATAATGCTGGGAAGCACTTACCATGGTAAACAAATAAAATTTAACTCTTGGAAATAGTAAATAAATAGAAAATAATTAAGTTTTGAAGAGCTGCACGACTGATCCGCAAGGCTTGCAACCAACGCTGTCGAGGAGAGGATTCCCCGGATTTACGACTGTTACTAAGGCTGTCGGAATTAGCCGCGCTCTCCTTAGTCTCTTTCCTCTTTTGCGAAATGGTCTATAGGTAAACTAATCGAGGAGAGAGCTACTCTCGTAGGTAAGATACTTACCAGCTGTTTGCATACGCCTAACAAAAGTTTTGAAATACCGGGTGAGTCAAAACAATGTCTAGACGTTTGAAAGCCTGCAGTTCTCAAACCCTTTATCAAATTCCTATAAACTGATAATACCTGTATAGATAACATATTTAGCTTGTAATAATTGGTGGTATTGTCCTCAAGTTAACCCTATTTGGACCGGGTTGAAATTTGAGCATTTTCAACCGGGGGCGTTTTGTAATTATCGGCAGGAGAGATATCACTTTCTGTTTATTCTATGTTAAAAGACAATTATAGCGCAGATAGTACAGTAATGAAAACGAAATGCCAAGCCAGGAAAGGATACTGGACAATGATGGCACCGGGTGAAGGGGAACGAACCCTCTCCATGTAAACAGGCCTTACGGGAGCGTTATTTTGTAAGGAATGAATATGCTTGCCACAAGGAATAAAGCTTGCCTGCAGTAAAATTTGGTGTTCCCCAAGGGTCAATCCTTGGACCGGTACTTTTCAATATCTATGTAGCAGACCTCCAGTCCGACCTGTCAACAAAGGGATATCAATATGCAGATGACACCACTTTGTACACTCATGCCAAGCCTAAGAACCTTGAGTTTCTACAAAAGACAACAAGTGCCACGCTATCACAATTGAGTGATTGGTCTGATAGAAACAGCCTTGCATTGAATAGCACAAAGACGAAGCTTATGATAATTTCTACAAGAGAGATGTCTGCCAAGCATAGCCTTGAGGATATCAAACCTGAAATCTACGTCCAAGGAAAGAAATTAGAAAGAACAGATACATGCAAGCTTTTAGGCGTACATTTGAACGATCATCTAACTTGGGATAATCATGTAAAGATACTAACTGGCTCTTGCTACAGTACTCTATCTATTCTCAAGAAGCTAAAGAAAATGGCTCCCTTTAATCTTCGGGAGCAGCTGGCAGAATCACTTATTCTGTCAAAGATTGACTATGGAGATCTAGTCTATACTCCTCTAACCGTTGCACAGCAGAAACGTTTACAGAAAGTACAGTTCGCCGCTGCATCTTTTGTGACCAGTAATTATGTAAGGGATTCAAAAACGATTTTGAAATTGGGATGGCTACCCATAAAATAACGAAGGGAGCTAAGCCTCCTAAAATCAACATTCAAAGCTATGAATTACGAGTCCTGGCCAACATACTTGACACTACAGGAGAAACAGTTTACCAGAGAGCTTCGATCAAGCAGTGGAAGATCACTTGTGATCCCAAGAGAAAAAGGAACTTTCCAGAATAGTGCAGCAAAACTGTTCAATTCTTTGCCAGAAAACATAAGAAACTGTTCCATCTTTAGATTTTTATCACTATCCAAAGAATATTTAAAGAATAAAATTATTACATTACTAATATGGTTTCTGAACGTTGTATGTATAAACACCGGGTGTCCCAAAAAAAAGTATACAGATTTGGTCAACCCTAACCATCAGAATTTAGCATGAATCAATCAGAAATCATTTTTAAAACATTGCTCGATAGTTAACTTGAACATAGATACCTTTTTGTCTACATTGGTGCTTTGAGAGTAGAGATATAAATCTTCAAAGGACAAATTTGCCACCACCTCCCAACCAGAGCTTTGGCGTTTTGGCCTAAGCAATATCCACAATTTGTTTCACTTAAAGTGAATAAAATTTACTTCGGAGCTCCCTTGATGATAAGCCTCACTTTTTGTGCACTTTTTAATTTTTCTCCTCCTGGTTCAAATTATTGTTGATTTATTCGCTGTGCTGTAAGAATTTGCTTAGGCCAAAACGCCAAAGCTCTGGTTTGGAGGTGGAGGCAAATTTGTCCTTTGAAGATTAATATATCTCTATTGGCCCATGGGCAGTTTTAGTAAGATATGTATTTTGCGAGAAAAAATATGGGTTTGTGGCCACAGTTATTGTGTGGGACCAGATAAAAATTAGTTTGCAGAACATCCAGAAAATTGACTAAAACGTACAATCAAAGGCATCTCGAAAACAAGAAATGCAACTTGTCAGTTTTACTATTTCAATGCTCCTATTTTCAGAGCAATAAATAAGACATTAATTTCAGTTCCCGTCTCACTTTCGGTTTATCATTTTATTAGTTATGCTAATTCTCAAAAGGATTTCAAAAGGATTTCAAAAGATCTGGAAGAGTTGATCGTGCATTTTAGGCCATTTTCAAGCTGTTCTGTAATTACCAAAGAAATCTGTAAAATATTGCAATCGTTTAGCTATTAGACAAATCATTTTCTATGATTATAGCACAACTACTTTTGCTGCAATGATTTTTCAAACAGCGGGATAATTTTTTAGTCACCCTGGTAGTTCCCAGGACGACGCAGCCTCTGACAACTCAAAATATGAACGGAGACATATGAAGGTACAGTATTTATTTAGGCCCACACAAATGGTGTCCATTGCACCCATCGACAAACCTGTCACCAAAATTTAGATGGGATTCGCTCGTAGGAAATCAAATAACGTCAAATATAAAGTAGAGAGATAAATAGAAATCTCCTATTCATTACAGTCGCACATGAATGGATCAGACGCAAAATCCGAATTCACATGTTGCATTGGACTTGCTACAAGTCTCACTTAAAAAAAACTAAACCTCTCCGGTGGAGTGAGTGAGCGGAGCGAAAAAAACTAAACCAGGTTGTCAAATGTTGCGCTCTATTTGGTAAATCCAACAAATCGAATGCATTTGATTGGTTGAAATTTAACCTGGTTAGATAAAGCTGGGTTGACTGTGTCAGTGTGAATGGGGGTATTAGATTCTATTCCTGTGAATATTTGTTGCACATGTTCCTAAGCAACCCGTTTTCAACCTACATGATTGAATTCTGACCAACCTTGAGTCACAATTAACATACTGGTGGTGCTATAAACAAGTCTAGACTCCAACAATTCTTGCAGGCTGTTGTTAGTTGTCAAATGCGCGCGCGGATGGGTCACATGATTGCATTTCAACGTATTTGCAAAGCTACAAGCAGCGCAGAAAACTTGCAAGAATTACCTTACCTCCCTCAAAGACACTTGTTATGTGGCTCAGTTGGATGGTAGAAGATTTGAATAAAGTTTCTATTATGGCTGTTGGTTTTGTCTCCGTTGCGTCTTTTTGACTGCCATCTTGATCACCGCTTCCACCACAGCTTTGCTTCGGTTTCCTGTACCTAACTGAATTGAATTTCTAAGCAACATGTGAATTCGGATTTTGCGTCTGATACATTCGTGTGCGCCTGTAATGAATAAGAGATTTCTATTTTTCTCTCTACTTTATAGTTGACGTTATTTGATTTCCTACGACCGAATCCCTATGGCGCGCCATTCTGGAAAAAAATACAATATAAAAACGTCAGTGCAGGTATATGTACCTCAAAACATACACACAATTTACTTATTAAATAAAATCTTAGGTAAGATACTTTTTTCCTATTTTTTTGTTTTATTGTATGCTCCTACCTACTAAAATTACTTCCCAGTGAGTTTAAATGTTATAAAATAGTAAATTCTATTTCAAATTATATTTAAAGTTTGTCTTTTTTTTCAGTACGTACCTCAAAACATACATGGACATATTCACTCACAATTTTTAATCTGTTACTCTTAGAGCCCCAATATTTGTTCTTGTTTTCTTGCATTAAATTGTCTCACAAGAATTAAATGAAATGCAAACTTATATTGAAACTTTATACCCATTGCACTACAAAACTAGCACTACATGTACCTCAAAACACGCATAGAGGAATTGTAGGTTGTATAGATACAGCACATTAACTGATGAAAAGCAAGGTATTTCACACATCTCGTGACAGTATTGATTGAAGTTGCATTGTAACCAACTTCTGTGGCCTTAACAATAAAGATTTTTAACATAATTTAATCATATGGTCAATTTCGGCCTAATGTTTGGCAAACTATACATGCTAAGTCAACAGGTTTTAGGCCGAGCTGGCTCATTATTTGACAATGGCGTTTTATGAGTATATATCATACTTTTTGGAGGTACTTGCAAATTAGACTTATTGGTGAAATTCATATGACTGCACCCTAGTTGTGATCTCGGAAAGGGTATTTAGTATATTTCAAAATTGCTTCAGGAAAACCCCTGGTGTACGTCTCTTGCTGGAAATTTTCTCGGTGAGCTGCGGGAGAAAATATTTTGCCATGGACACATACTTGTCATTTTAGCATCTAAGACCCTTAATGTTGTAATGCCCAGTTGCTTTTGGCCTCGTATTCATATTTCATTCTTATTTTTGAGTCCATGAATTATGATTTACTTTCTAGCACTGCTACAGAAATGTTTCTTGATATATAAAACATCGGGTGGGAAGAAAAAGTGTTTTATTACACTCAAAACTTAAAACTAGAGTTAATTTTACTCAAGAACAAAGGTTCAACGACATATCATTTGCCATTATATCTTTGAATTTAGCAATTATATGTTTCTTAGCCTTTTTCAAACTTTAGCATTATAGTTTCTTCATTTTCAGTTAAGTACTAGTTTCTTATATAAAAAGTTGTGTATGTCTATATCTTTGTTCTTGTTAATATTAAAAAGACTTGTACAGGATATTGAAAGTTATTATCTAACAGCCAGGGTCCCGCAGTAACATGGACAGACAAGTGCTCTGTTTTGTGTACCTCAAAACATACAAAGCCAGCTGCCTTGTTAGTACCTGTTTTACCACTGAATTACTATGAATTGTAGAGTTCTGTGCAGATTTTCTGTTTAAAATGACAAGGACGAGACATGTACCTGTCATAAAATACTAGACTTGCTAACTTAAATCCATGTTCACAGGTTTTTAGGAGCTGTTCTGTGAAAAATCGTGTTTTAATGCCTACCAGAAATCAGCAACCCCCACCACTGGTTGCAACAAAATATGAAAACAATGAAATTGTTAACACTTTTCCAGAAAGATATAAACCTTGTGAATAAGAAATAACAGTCAGTTTTAGACTTGATGATATTTTGAAAAAAATATGGAGCAATACGTGTCCATGTATGTTTTGAGGTACCATGTTTTTTGAGGGACATATACCTGTCGTTGTAAAAGATAATTGCTTAATTATCAAATTTTGCTGACACATCTTCTTATTTGGTTGGCACGTAGTGTTATCTGGTTGACACAACATAGTGATTTGGTTGACACGCTATGTTATTTGGTTGACATAACTTGTTACTTTTTAGCAACACAAGTTGCCACTTTTTATCGACGCTATTTGCTACTTTTTATCGACAAAACTTGTTACTTTTTATCAACACAACTTGTTACTTTTTATCAACACAACTTGTTACCTTTTATCGACGCTATTTGCTACTTTCTAGCGACGCGATTTGCTACTTTTTATCGACGCTATTTGCTACTTTTTATCGACGNGGACATATACCTGTCGTTGTAAAAGATAATTGCTTAATTATCAAATTTTGCTGACACATCTTCTTATTTGGTTGGCACGTAGTGTTATCTGGTTGACACAACATAGTGATTTGGTTGACACGCTATGTTATTTGGTTGACATAACTTGTTACTTTTTAGCAACACAAGTTGCCACTTTTTATCGACGCTATTTGCTACTTTTTATCGACAAAACTTGTTACTTTTTATCAACACAACTTGTTACTTTTTATCAACACAACTTGTTACCTTTTATCGACGCTATTTGCTACTTTCTAGCGACGCGATTTGCTACTTTTTATCGACGCTATTTGCTACTTTTTATCGACGCTATTTGCTACTTTTTATTGACGCTTATTTGCTACTTTTTATCGACGCTATTTGCTACTTTTTATTGAAGCTATCTGTTACTTTTTATCGACGCTATTTGCTACTTTTTATCCACACAACTTGTTATACTTTTTGACGACCCGACTTGATGAATTTGACCCAACCGCAATCTGCTGAATGATTGACAACAGCACTTGTAAATTTTTGGCAACAGACATGTAATAAAAAATCGCACAACATGTAATAAAAAAGCAACATTTGGACTTGCCCAAGTCGTCTTGTAAGAAAGAAAGAGTTTTTCTTTCTTTCTTGCAAGATGACTTGGGCAAGTCCAAGTAACATTCTGAACCAGGTGAGCTATTTGGGAAAATAGGGGATCATATTTCAATTTTTTACCGAAGTGGTAGTGATCTTCACATGGCTATAGGCCTAACTGTTTTGGTCTGCCAAGCCAAAGTAAACCTTCCTTGTGTACGAAATCCGCGATATAACCATGCAGTCGAACTATTTCTGAAGAAATAGAACCTTCGTTGTACTTTTTATCCAATTCCGAAGCTGATTTTACTCTACAACCAAGTATCTGAAAATTATTTGAAAAATATCAAAAATTTAATTCATCCATTGAGGGCTAACATAAAAATTTCTTTCAGGTGATTTGACGAAATCTTGGCGTCAGAATTTTTCAAACTTGTATACAGTTTTTTGGGACGCCTGGTATTAGCAGCAGTCAAACCAGTTTGATCTTTGCACACATACACAAACAAACAAACAAACTGGTTGCATGTGCACCCAACAGATTTCAAATATGAAAGTATTGTGAAAGATTTTTCTCATTCATATCAGCACAGACATTGGCAAGAAGGGTGTTTCGAGCTACTCTTCGATCAAGAGACTGCACTTGAAAGGAGAAGAACAAGTTTGAAAGTTGGAAGCAAAGCAAAAGGTAAACATTTCATAATAGATGTTGAAATATCTCATAAACAACATCTTATATGGGAAAAATCAATTTCAGATGTGAAATCAGGAGAAGTTGGAGCTTCAGGAGTCATTAAGTTGATTTCTGAAATATTCAAGATGAAGAAGTTGATGGAAATGCAAAGGGAGCAACTATTTGTTCTCGAGCTTGAAATTTCGAAATTGTCAAGCGAAATGAAAAACAAAATATGTGACAAGTTTTTCGAGACATACCATTGTTCCAGATATTGCAGATATTTCAGCTGCTTTTGAATTTAAAATCTTGAATCACTTTTCTCTGCAAGATCTGACGAAACTGTTGCCCAACACAGCGAGTGTTGTTACTGTTGCTCAATGTTGCTCAAATGTCGCTTAGTTTGGCCACAGTGTGGACCGAAGAATTGATCACCATAATTATTGGTGAGCTGTTTTTCAGCATGTTCAAACATCTAGCTGCAACCTCTATGGTTTTCTTGAATTTTTTTGCATGAAAATTTTCACTTTATAACGTTAAAAGTTTCTAGCTTTTTTCTTACTTTTAGATCGTATGATATACGACGATGTAGTTTCTGCTGCAGATAGCGTTAACAATTCAAACCACCTCGACAAATTTGTGGTTATGATTCTTAAACTTTTTCATGCCCTTCATGTCTCAGTTAAGAGTGTATGATTTACTTCAAATTTGTAATCCGAAATGGAAAGAAGGGTTGCTCATGTCTGGAAACCTAAGGTGCAAGTAAAAAGCATGGCCGTATTTTGTTGCTCATATCTTCTCAGCGATATCCGGCAAAATTTACCAGCAATATTAATGAGCAGAGACAATATCATTTTTTTACTAGGCCTTTAGGTAGTTTCGATAATTTGCTCCTGTACCTTTTCTTATTCATTTTAGAATGAATGTTCTTAACACAGCTTTGCTGTTAGTTATAGCAGGATGGTTTGCTACGCCATCAAATGCAAGAATACCATTTTCTAGAGGCCTGGCAAATTTAGGAAATAAATTCCTTTCAAGAGCCAATCCTATCAAAATGACAGCAACTGGCGCAACTGTCACTTCTTTGTATGTTGGCTCAACTGGAATTTGGTTTCGATCTGATACCATCGCAGCAATTAATGAGCTTGAAAACGGGGAAAAGGAAAAGGCGTTACAATCTCTGCAATTGGCAATAGCGACGCTGGCTGTTTTTGATGTTACTCAAGCAACTGTACAACCAATTGCATCAGTTATGATCAATAAAATGATAAAGGCCAAAGGATTCTTTCCAACGACCTTCGCGCGTTTGACAAGCTACAAAGATGCACTGCCAAATGCTGTGTTGAATGGAGGGAATTCTGCCGATGATGTGCTTGATGTAATGATACCCTTGAAGGAGAGAGTCAAACAAGCTTTTGACACAGAGGTGACGGCATTCTTGAAAAGGTCACAAGGGTTCGATGATCTAGTAACAAGCCTAACAAATGCTAAGACATGGGCGAAGGTTGCAAAATGGGGAGATGTGTTGGCAGGCCCAATTTTTGATTTTGCGATGATAGGATTCAGCGCATTTCAGCTGCATCTGGCGATTAATGACAAAGATTCTGCACCTGAGGTATTTCATCACCATTTTAATGTTATTTAATGACCCTGGTTAGTGATCTTATGTGTTTGGTGTTGGGGTATTTCATCACCATTTTCATCTTATTTAATTTCTCTTGCTAGTGAATTGATGTATTTGGTGTTGAGGTATTTCATCGCCATTTTCCTCTTATTTCATGTCTTTTGCTAGTGAATTTATGTATTTGGTTTTGAAGTATTTCATCACAATTTTCATCTTATTTAATGTCTCTTGTTAGTGAATTGATGTGTTTGGTGTTGAGGTATTTCATCACCATTTTCATCTTACTTAATGTTTCTTGCTAGTGAATTGATGTATTTGGTGTTGAGGTATGTCATCACCATTTTCATCTTATTTAATGTCTCTTGTTAGTGAATTGATGTATTTGGTGTTGAGGTATTTCATCTACATGAGCTTTAGCCGCTGAATTTGTTGAGTTTTGATAAAACATTCAAGCAGAAAGTTATCTAAGGATATTGCCTGATGAATTAGCAACATTTTGATGTGTCGTTTTCCATGTTTGGATCAATATTGATGCAACGCGGTTGAAAAGAAACAGTTGCTGCTGATTTGTTTGGAATTAAGTTGCGCTCCTTGTCTTAATATTATACATAGATACTGTAGTACAGTTACAGTACTAACACAATTCAAAACAGACGGATTTGAATTATTGTCATCACGCATTGATGGCTAGCCTTCTTCGAGGCGCTGTATTTGATTGCCCAAGAGCAAGGCCACAAAAAGGCGAAATGACTGTCATATGAAACAAAGACAAGAAAACTTCATATGTAAGTATTTTCAATAAGAGATTCTAAGGTAAGATAAGATCTTGACAATTCATGCGTTAGAATTTATGCGAAGGCCCCCTCACTACTATACGTTGGGCCTCCTGTGACCAATCCAGCCTCGTGATAATAGAAAATAGACAAAAACGCTGAGTGACAGTCCCAAGTGGAAATGAGGATACACAACTGCCTCTTTATACCTAGTAAACATTTCTCTTTATACCTAGTAAACATTTGAGGAACAAGATAGACAGAATTTGATTACGAGAAATAGCTGTAGGACTACATTGCTAGCAAAATTTGATCAAGGATTTTAGGCCTGTTTTGAACGATTTTGAGATGAAGCATCTTTACGATACCACCGAATTTGACAAATTAGATTTATAGGAATTTATCAATTTATAGAAATGGTTTGAGAGCTACAGGCTTCAAATGCTTACACATTTGTTTGACTCTCCCGGTATGGCACCAGCATTACGTCATAATCGGGTTTATAACAGGCAAGATCAAAATTCTGCTCTTTTTACAGGTAAGGGAGTTAGCTATAGCAAGTGCCTCTCTTGGCATTGCAAGTGGCGCTGTTGGGATTGTATCGTTTACCGTTGCTGCTCTTGCAACCGCCGGAACAACACTAGCTGCTGTCGCCGGGCCAATTGGCGCAATAATTGGATGCCTTCTCGGCCTCACTGCAATCATAATTGATCTTGTGAACTCAGTAAACCCATTCAACAGCATCAAGCAACAATTAGAGACTTTGCAGGAACTAAAAACAGGATCATTAAAGTTTTTGGACACTCCAGTCAACATAGCAAAAGACTTCGCTCCGCCAGGATTGAATACTGGGTTTGACACAATTTATGAAGTTAACCAAGCCCCATTGGTCGATTTTGCAGGTATCACTTGATTGCATGATTGCATGATTGCATGATTGCATGATTGAATGATTGAATGATTGAATGATTGAATGATTGAATGATTGAATGATTGAATGATTGAATGATTGAATGATTGATTGATTGATTGATTGATTGAGTTGAGTGAGTGACTGAATGTTCGATTTGTTGACTAAACTGCTTGAGTGTTCAGAGTTATTGGTTGAGAGCATGATTCCTCTTGCTAGACTTATAGGGATACAAGGGACTTTGGTAATCAGTATAAAGGTGTAAAGCTAGCGAACAATCAATTTCAACATCGTATAGTATAGACAGTAGAAACCCCTTCCTCCCATAACAATGCTGATTTCAGACACTCGTGGTTTTTACATTGCATGGTGGTAAAAGCNCAGTAAAACCAGTCAACAGCATCAAGCAAAAATTAGAGACTGTGCAGGAACTAAAAACAGGATCATTAAAGTTTTTGGACACTCCAGTCAACATAGCAAAAGACTTCGCTCCGCCAGGATTGAATACTGGGTTTGACACAATTTATGAAGTTAACCAAGCCCCATTGGTCGATTTTGCAGGTATCACTTGATTGCATGATTGCATGATTGCATGATTGAATGATTGAATGATTGAATGATTGAATGATTGAATGATTGAATGATTGAATGATTGAATGATTGATTGATTGATTGATTGATTGAGTTGAGTGAGTGACTGAATGTTCGATTTGTTGACTAAACTGCTTGAGTGTTCAGAGTTATTGGTTGAGAGCATGATTCCTCTTGCTAGACTTATAGGGATACAAGGGACTTTGGTAATCAGTATAAAGGTGTAAAGCTAGCGAACAATCAATTTCAACATCGTATAGTATAGACAGTAGAAACCCCTTCCTCCCATAACAATGCTGATTTCAGACATCTCGTGGTTTTTACATTGCATGGTGATAAAAGCACTCGCTTTGCTCGTGCTTTAACATTCAGCTCTTGCCAAAGTCTCACTCAACTTATCCATCACACTAATATACCATGTCCTGTTATGGAAATGCTACACCTAACAATAAGTACATTTTATAAATGATTGTTTATTCAGTGTGAACGTCAGCACTGATTATCACATGCTCAGTTTGTTTAATAGTGAGGCCTCTTGGTAGTTTGTTGTTATCTAGAATAGAACTTGTGTATCTTTGTACCTGAGGCTGTTTGCGAAATGGTCGATCAGGTGTCCATCCGACTCAGAATTGTTTTTCTTAACTCAGGTCAAAATATCAATTGTGTAGTTGTATTATTGGACAGTGAGGCTTCATCGAATGAGAGTCTGCTTCTTGGCCATTTGCACTATGAATAGAACCTAACTCGCTTGCTAGCTGTTTCCTATAATTTAACAAATCAATCCATTTGTGACGGATAACTGATCTAACATTTTGCAAACAGCCCCACCTTAGTTTTAAGGCATTTTGTTTCATGTTCAAGGCGTAGTTTAGAATTTAAAGAAATTCTAATTACAATGATTTCCAAGAATAGTATCAATAACATATGTTCGACACAGTATCAAATACATTTTAACACGATAATTCCAACGCCAAAATCTGTTTTTTCTGAGGTGTTCGAACTGAAGACTACGTTCCTTGGGTGGGACTTGATGATGATCCAACAATTTTCTTCAAAGCAAGAGACCCAGTGCGGACAGAAGGCGATTATTTGGTGAAAGGCAAGAATCGCGTGTTTGACAAGTCAAAATACCAGAATGTCTTTTTCAAACCTTCAGGGACACCCAATGTTGGATTTGACTTTTATGGAAAGAATGGTGTCAGGTAGCTACATATTACCACGATAAGTATCTTTGTATCAGAAAATCCAACGGACTTAATTTCAAAGTAAGCCTTTCTTCAATTTCAGAAAGCTCACAAAATCTCGAAATTTCGCAGTTTAAGACAATCGATAGGACAAAAATCGACTAAATGTACAGAAAGAATTATGTTGGCGTGTGGCTGGGGTAAGCTGGGGCACAATGGGACTGAGTGGAGCAAAATGGTTCATTTACAAATTGAGGAATTTAACTTTTATTATGCTTTATTTGAAGAAAATCAGTTTCTATCATGAACCAAGGCAATTTTGACCATTG
>REGM01000228.1:478618-495812 GCA_004194415.1 Aurelia aurita | reverse complement strand
CTCCAAGATGTTTATGTTCATTTACTTTTTCCACTGGAATGTCATTAAACAAGATCACTGGATGATCAATTTCAATTATTTTCCTTGAAAATATTATTTCAACTGCTTGCTTTTGAGGGTCAGAATTAAATGACATTCTCCAATCATTTGCCCACTGTTTTATCAACTTCAGGTCATGATTCATGTCATTGGCAGCTGTAGTAGAGTCTTGCACGATCGTAAAGAGTGACGCATCATCAGCAAAAAGCCTAACATTGCACTTCAAATCAGCAGTGAGATCATTTATATAAATAAGGAAAAACAAGGGACTTAGAATAGAGCCCTGGGGTACCCCTGCCGAAATATCTCCCCAATTCGAGCTCTGTCCATTCAGAACAGTTCGCTGTTTCCGATCTTTAAGAAAGCTGTGGATAAGAGAAAGAAGTTGTCCTGAAACACCACATCGTTTTAGTTTATAAATAAGACCATCATGCCATACCCTATCAAATGCTTTAGAAATATCAAGATACACAGAACGAACGTCGAGAGGGGGATTGTAGTCGAACGCTTTAAAGATCGAAAATTTGGTATAATAAGGAGCATAGCCTCCAAATCTTTGGCATCTTTAAAAAACACATTGCACGGATGGTTAATGCACCTTCTGTTTTATTTAATGGCTTGAAAGGAACTTCAAGTACTTTGCTATAATCCTACATGCAACAGTTCTGATATCTTGATTATTTTCAGATTGACAGCGTCTTCTTTGCTTGGGCCAGTTTTGAGAATGTGACGTCATCAATTTGCTAAATCGTAAACTAGAAAAGCTACAGATTTCTGCTTACTGCCATATTATAGACCTTCATAAACTATGGCTTTCTTGAAGATTGTAACGTTTCTCATATTTTTATTTAGGATCTACGATTATTTTAATTTTTTTCAAAACTTTTCACGAGTTCTTTCAATAGAAAGAAAATCGCTGTAATTCTGAAAATAATCAAGATATCAGAACTGTTGCATGTAGGATTATAGGAAAGTACCTGAAGTTCCTTTCAAGCCATAAAATAAAAAAAAAGATGCATTAACCATCCGTGCAATGTTTTTAAAGATTTGGAGGCTATGCTATAATAAGGTCGGGTATACATTTTCGAAAAATTGGTATAAGGAAGGGGTATGTTTTTGGAGCTTCGATGGCACGTCCCCAACCAAAATTTGGTAAAGTGCCCCCCCCCCCCGGGACGTTTTGCATAGTATGAACCTTATTTTTCTCACGAGGTACTCTATATTTCCGTAGCTCTACATCTCCAGGACACAATGCCGGTGTAACAGTGAGGGTGAATACAGCTCTGATGGCCGATAACTTCTGGCAGCGAGGAATAAATATCAACACTATAGTAGAAGACGATGAAGAGAAGAATCCCCCGGATAATGTCATCATTGGACACATGGGTGGTCTTTCACAAGGGCAAGGGCAAGTCAGGGTGATTACTGGAGCAGGAGATGATGTATTGCAACTTACTGGGATGGTATTCGCAAGAAGTTTTACTGGGCATAGTAGCCTGGTTGGTTTACTTGGATCTGGCATCAACACCCTATCTTTGAGAGGTACGAGCACAGGGAAGCAAGACTTTCTATTTGATAATCAAAATTGATAATTTTGTATAAGTCATAGAGTGCTTTTATATTTGTGCATGAGAACCTTTTTGCAAATTGCAAGCTGCCCTGGAGGGAGAGAGCTCCTCCGCAGTTTTTGCACTCCTTCGCAGTTTGCAAAATGTTCCTCCGCATAAAAATATGATAACTAATGAAAAAAGTTGCTAATTCAGATTTTGAAATACCTGTTAAACCAGAGAAAACATTCCCCGTTTGAAAGGCCACTGCTCCCTGGATATCAAAACGATAATATTGGCAAATACATTATTTAATGGTTGACAAGTTCAAATTTAATTTAAAATTTACCCGACTGAAATCAGCCACTCCGTTCTGAAATTATAAGCGATTTTCTGAAGAAACCTCTCTCAAGAAACCTTCAAAACAGGCCTAAAATCGCGAGCAGATTTTCCAAATATTTTTGCCTTACAGCAATGACTTACAAATGCTTTAGCATGTTTTATCCTCTTGGGAGAATAAAATCTCCGAGAATAATGTTGTTATGTTCCCAGGGACGGCACTTAAGTCATCAGTAATATGACAGAAATTTGGTCATGATTTTTATGCCGTTGTTGAAGGTTTCTTGGAGGGGCTTTCTTGAGTAGATCCCTCATAATTTCAGAAAGAAGTGGCCGATTTCAGTCAGGTAAAATTTAGAATGTATTTGAACATGTTCACTATTAAATAATATTATTGCCTCGATATTTAGGGAGCAGTGGCCTTTCAAACGGGAATTGTTTTTTCTGACTCATTCAGTAGAGGTCCTGGTGCCCCTCTAGTAGGAATGTTGCTCTATCCTGCCAGGAATTCTTCTACCCGGTGCACGTTTCGTAGGTATCCAATTTTGCCAGGCCACGCACAGGTGGCTGGTAAAAATGAATATTATTGCATGACAAAATGTACCTTTAGTGCTTCATTTTTCTTGTTGTTATTCTTCCAGTTCATCTGTTGTCCGTTTGCTGTTAGGCCCATCTGAAAATAACCGCCACCTCGAGAACTAGGTCTGGAACCTAACCGCCACCTCAAGAACTAGGTCTGGAAGCCTAACAGCGAACGGGCATAACAGCGAACGGACAACAGATGGACTGGAAGAGAAACGACAAGAAAAATGAAGCACTAAATGTACATTTTATTGTGCAATAATTTCACTATTCCCCGCCACCTGTGGGCCACGAAGCAAACATTGATTTTATAAGACAGAAGATTCAGTTCTCCGACATGATAAAGCGATTTGCTGTCGATCAAGTTTAAACAACCAGAAAGTGCAAAGGATGGTCGGCTGCGCTAAATGTGGGAAATCTTTTCTTCAGAACCGTAAATCGCCGTTTGTAATGTCGGAGAGTTGAAGGATGGTCGTTCGATCTCTTATCAAAATCCTAAATAATACTTAATGTTCTTTTCCGAATTTTAGCCTTTCAAGTTCTTGAGTTATAAGAGGCTGTTTTGATCTCTAATTGAAAAGTTAATTTCTTAGGTAAAAACTTAATTTCTAAGTGGAAATTTAAATTTCAAAGTGAATATATTAATTTCAATGAAAACAAAACCTAAGCCTTCGAAAAAAATCGATCAAACATTCTAAAAATCGGACTACAGGAAAATAAGCAAACTCTGCAATATGATGCTACTGATCTATGATCAAACAATATTGAAATTTTGAGAAAATGATGTAAAGATGTTGTCTGTTCTCTTCACCTAGGAATTGACACAAGCAAATTAGACAATATCAAAATAAACGACAGAGATTCAAAAGTTGAGGGAATCCATTTTATGATGGTTCAAAATCCAAATCCAGAACAAGGTAAACTCTATCTGGAACTTGACAACAAAGCGAAAGTGCATAAAGGGACAATTTTAAGCGTCAGTGTCTTTTATGGATCCCCATTAAATGATGTTATCACGTTTGATGAGAAGCAAAATGCGGTCATAAAGGAGACTGGTGGTAGAAACAAATACGTTCTGCATTTGGAGGGGAAAGGAGGGCGATACACTCATACCATAGAAGATGACTCGGAAAAAAAGGCAACAATCAAATTTGATCCAAGGAAGATCAGTGGAAGATTCACGAAGGAAAATTTGAGATTCTCAAAAGAAGCCAATACTATAGTTGTCTACATAAAAAAGAATAATGGTGGGGTTTCCTATGGAAGAATCATCCTAAAGAGGAAAGATGGCGATCATGGGACACATTTCAAGATTAAAATACCCGCAACAAGCAAATCTACGGAATGGATAGGTAATCTCGAAGAACTGGCAGAAAATGAAGTTGGCACGAATGATGGCTTCGATTTGTTGGTTTATGGAATACCGTACAAATATTTCATGAATAAAGGTCTCTTGGTAGATACGGATACCCAAGAGAGGTGCAATTTCTTTCTCCTGGATCTTAACCCCCCTGATCAAGAGCCTTCTTCTGGAGAAGTTAAACGCACACTTGAATTTTTGTTCCCAAACAGCTATGTGAAAATTTCAAATTCATTGATGGAGAAGTTGAAAAATGAAAATTATATCCTGCATTTTTCACGCAATCCCAGAAAGCATTTCTTCTTTTTCGAAAAGCGGGAATCCAAAGACAGTGATAGCTTCATTTATAAAATAACTTTGGAAATTCCCGTTGCTGGTCAAATGAAGGCAGTTCTGTTTGGTGATATGGGAAGTCAAAAGGTGAATATCTTTTATGAAAGACTAAGTCTGCTTTGCGTTGCCTGTGGTGCATTGCTGGCAGGTCTTGTGATGACTACTATATTCATTTAGAAAGAGAAAACAAGAATGTACTTTAACGAAAATCAATGGATCTAATTGGAGCAGCTAATAAATAGGACAAAGAAATTGACACGTGCATGCTATTGTCTTTTTGTTTCAGGTTTCAGCAATAGTAGATTACCTCGATTTCAAACATACTCGATTTCAATAAGGTTAAAATAACTCTGGCGCTCTGGCGCTAGCCACTTTTATATCCGTTGATTCTCTTTAATTCTGCAAATGTTTTGTTTGATTGAAGCATTTTTGCTTCACAAGTAAAACTTGGGATCTGAAGCTGCACAAATAAAACTGACGCATGAATGAGCCTTGCTTGGTGAGGAGAGACGCGAGTGTTTGTTCGGACCTCACTCCCCCATTTCGCCTCAAGTATGAGTTCAGCTTTAATAGACAATAACGCTAAAGATGGTGGCCGCGCAAAGCATGCTGGTAAAAAGCTCCCCGATGACCACCTAACGACATAAAAATGTTAGGGCCTGATTATATGAGAAAAAACGTCCCGTCTGGCCGGGACGGGTCGTTTGCCGAGATCCTACTCTTGTGGTCAAACCCTTATGAATATCAAGCTACGATTACATGAGAAAAACGTCCCGTCCCGGCTAGACGGGATACTTTTCACAAGCGGGATCCCGCCTTTCACCAAACGGGATCCTGTTTAGACGGGACGTTTTTTCTCATATAATCGAATCATCCCGGCTAGACGGGACAAAAGCTGGGATACTTTTGCCCGTAGTGCGCATGCTTGTCCCAAAAGACACCATGGTCAATGACTTTTAGTCTGCCGTTTCGATTTGCTCACTGGTTCGGAACAGGTAGCTTTCGCTGATGTGGACCCAAATGTCACACCTCAGTTTCTTCATATTTCTATTATTGATTACTGCTACAGATTTTTTGAGCAAATATGTGTAGTGCATGCTTTCGAAAATATTTTCGGAGAATAATTTTTGCTTGCAGTGGAATCGATTTAAACTTGCCCGACGATTTTTCCGTCGAATGAACTTCTAATGCGTTTTTACGAAAGTGTGAACCAGGGAGAATAAGTACTTAGGGAGAATACTTATTCTCCCTGATGTAAACAAATAGAAAAATTTCGTAATTCGAACTTTCGAATGCAAATCTTTAATTAAAACTTCAATTCGAATCAAAAGTTTACTTTTCCTTCTTTGGAAAGGTTTCCTTTTGAACCATGTTGCATTCGAATTCGAGGTCGATTCGAATTCAAGCTAGCTAGTCGAAACGGCAGACCGAAATTGTTTTGTCGTTAGGTGGTCGTAAGGGAGCTTCTTACCAGCATGCTTTGCAGCAAAACACAACAGAGTCTTTGGAGCAGCCATCTTTAGCGTTTATTGTCCACTCTTTCGTCTTGATTGAATGATTAACGGCTGATTTGATCTAGATTGCAGGGTGTAATTTCTGTTCTGAAGGGGCAAAAAATGAATCGCAAACAAAAAAACAAAATATAGTTTGGTATATAACACTCGGGATCGAATCAAGGCAACACTCGGGATCGAATCAAAGCTTTAGCAGATTCTGCTAAAAGAAGAAATACAAAAAAGATCCCTGAAAGACTCAATTCCAATGAGAGGCAAATGAAAGAGCAATAAGAGTCGAAATTCTATCTAGACCAATCCCGTCCCTAGAGTGATTTCGTTGCTCTACCTCTCGGCTCACTTGGCTCACTACTCGCTCGGTTCACTCAGCTTCGTGATTAGCGTATGACGTAAGAACACCCTGGGAACGAGGTTGCATCTAGACATGTGTGCGAATTTTATCATAAAAATTAAATTGCATTAAATTGAATTGCATTGAATTGCTTTTCAGCTTTTGTATGATGTTTTCAATGACGATCATGGATTTATTGATATTTACAAAGAGTGGAAATCACTGAATGAGAGACCTGAATTGCCCTACCGATTCAACCGAGATTACATTGCTGACACCAACGAAGGAAAGAGCATTATGTTAGGTAAGGATAATCTTTTGAAAGATTTTTCGAAATTGATTTCTTTTTAATTATTGATCCCAAATATTGTCCACTTTTATATTGAATTGATCCTGTTCTGTTTGTTTAATTGTGCATTTAGATTTCATCAATTTCTCTACTATAGTCGACTTATGTTACCATACTAAGGGCCTGATTACATGGGGCGGGCTGGCCCGGTTAAACGGGCTGGCTCGCCTAACAGGGCTTAAATGACCTGAACGAATACATGGAGAATTCCAGCCAGGGCTGTGAAATACTGGCGCCATAATCGTATAATCTGTTCATAAAGCGCACGCGTTGCAGATTTCTCAGCGCGCATCGCCGGGCTAGCACGGCCTTGAATAGCTTACATGAGACGATTGTGTACCTTCCAGCCCGTTTTGCTGGNTGGCCCGGTTAAACGGGCTGGCTCGCCTAACAGGGCTGAAATGATCTGAACGATTACATGGAGAATTCCAGCCAGGGCTGTGAAATACTGGCGCCATAATCGTATAATCTGTTCATAAAGCGCACGCGTTGCAGATTTCTCAGCCCGCTTCGCCGGGCTAGCCCGGCCTTGAATCGATTACATGAGAAGAATGTGTAACTTCCAGCCCGTTTTGCTGGGCTAGCCCGGTAGGCAGCAGGCGAGATCTCGGCTAACCGGGCTAGCCCGCTTGCCATGTAATCGAAAGTCTCCTAAACACTGTAACTGCTATTGACCCCGGGATCCCGGGTGAAAACCTTCACTTCGGTTAACCGGGCTAGCCCGCTCCGTGTAATTGGCCCCTAAGCCTGCTTTCGCACGATACCACTCTGGCAGAACACGGCCAGAGACGTAGGAACCGGGGCACTGGGGGCACGTGCCCCCCAGATTTTGCAATAAACGAGAAATTGCCCTTTTTGTTTTAAGAAATTCCCCTCTAGCTTAAGGAAAAAAGTGCCCTTGAAGTGTCGTGCCCCTCCAAGTTTAAGATGCTTCCTACGGCCCTGAAAACTGCATAAGATTGTTGCGGATAGGCCTCTCGTTCGCACGAAAAAGCATATTTTTGGCAGGCACAATTTGAAATGGCAGAATTTGAAAACGGAACTCTAACCAGCACAATTTAACAACGGCATCGTGTGAATCATGCCCGAATGAGCATTTTTGCGATCGGGGAGCTCCGTCTCGCGCCGAAGCTGCAACGAAAATGGGGGTCTGTGGGCGAAGCCCCCAGAAATTTTTCAGGCTACGCCCTTTACTCTGGCTTAGAAAAAATCTCCCAATCCCATTTTTCCATTGCTAGAATAAAATTTAAACAAATTTCGTAGTGATTTTTCTATTAATCTACACCTGGAAGAAAATTTTGAGGGTATACTCCCTACTTTTTGGCTTAGACGGTATTTTCAATCCAATATTACCCTGGGTGCCAGACACATATAACCCAAGGGAAATCTTTCTTTCAGGGCCCACGGTACCCATTGGTTACCCACTCTAAAATCGAAATTCGGACAATTTGCACAATTCTTGCTCCACCCAGCTTATACCCAAGGAATTTCTCATGTTTCTCCTCATTTTCGAGAGAATTTCAGGAAAGCGAGGGATGCAAATGCCAGCTACAACTAAACTAAGATAAAAACGCTTTTAAAGGGCACTACTTTTGTCTATTGAGCATTTCCTTAAGTCAATTTTACTTAACAAAATAAAAGAAAAAATGCAATTTCTGGAAATTATTGGGGGGGGAGGGGAGGCCGGGCCCGACCGGCCCCAATAGGCGCTACAAGCCTATGTGAATACTCGAAAACGATGAAAACGGGGATTTCTTGACGCTTTCAGAACGAGGCTGATTGATTCTTTAGACATAGGTAAAGTTTTGGCATCAAGATCCAGCCTTTTTGTCACGAGAACTGCAAAGAAATTGGAACTGTCCAATTTTCAATCGTTTTCACATTTTTTCATATGAGAAGTGTTTCCCCGGCAAGCCAAGCTATAAAAACAATAGTGCTTCATCTATGGCGTTAACAAATTACCGATAAACAAAAGAATCTGGACCGCTTTGCCAGGGAAAATATGGGAAAATATCATCTCACCAAAGCGGTTCCCCGGCAGTGCTCAAATTAGACTGACTGCATGAGTCTCAGTTTTTAGCATTGAATTGAATGATAGATATAGCTTCAAACTGATGAATTAAAATATGTTCTTATAGGAGAGAAAATAAAACATCAGATTAAAAACATTGAACGAATGCAAGGGATCACGTCGTCAGTCTATGCTCAAATGAGACCTCAGCAAAAGCCGGGGCACATTTTGTCGTATGAACGATTATTTTCTTTTATGTAGTAAGTAGCAATGTACGAGGCAGGATCTTTGCATAACGGGATTCTCGTCTTACTGGGAAAATTGTTCTCCATACGAACAGGCCCTTAGCTGCTTTCAGTTTTGTTGTGTGTAAGCAACCCAGGCTAGGTAACTTTGCTCTTCCTGAGGCGTATTAAACAGCATGTATAACTTAGGTAAATATAACTTCATGAATAAGTCATCATCATCATCATCATCATAATCATCATCGTAGGTGCCCCAACTGCCGAATCGACTCTGCCAAAAAAATGGAAACTGACACTGGGAGAACTGACTGATGATTCCAGCCGAAATGCATTGATTGTGTCTGACTCAATTTTTGCAAGTATCGACAGAGAGGGAGAAGGCCAGTTTAAGATAAAGTTTGTTCCAGAGACAACGAGTAAAATATGGATGATTAAAATCAGCAAGAAAAATGGCAATGACTGGAATTTGATTCATGAAGTTCATGTCTCTGGTGCTACCGAATTGGCTTACGAACAGGGCATTACAAGAGTTCGAATGGGGCCGTTGGCTCCAATTACTCGCTTTTCCCGGGAAGTCGATCTCTATGATGGCATGAAGAATACTCTAGCTGGCATCGAAACACCAATGTCTATTACAGACACATACAAATGTGAAGAATAGTAACTTACTATTATTTGCTTATTGTATTCAAAGATAATTTAAACTTTTGATGTTTCGTCATTATCATGGTTTTAGACTGCCTTAATGTCGTAGGAAATAAAATAGTAAATAAATAAAATGATGGACATCTACATTACAGACCAAATCTGCTTAACCAGTAACATAGATCTATTTGTTGTCTAGATTTTCATGGCACCAGTTAGGTATTTGTGATTCTAAATTAATTAAAATGCATTGATCTAGATGCAAGACTCGTTGTTTATTTTCTTGTTTATGTTCTTTTTCTTTTCTTGTTGCGGCGGAGCCGCAACACTATTCGAGTTGAATTAAAATCTTGCGATGTCATAATGTTTGTGGAACGAAATAAATAAGTTATGTTTTCAACAATGTTTCTGAGACCAATTTGTGGCTGTCAAATGATATCACTGCGGGTCAACACAGAAATTAGTGCATGCGAAGTATTGAAAGTATGATATTAACATCTTATTGTTGCATAGCAAATACTGCATTATAGACATGGTCAATTGACTTTATCAAAGGGCAATATACCAACCAATTTGTCATGCAACTGTATCTATTTTTAGAGTTTAGTGGATTCTTACATGAGGACATCGCCTGCACAAGTTGCTATTGACCACAATCTTAAACATTTTTACCAACATTTTTGTGAGTAAACCCAGTTCGTAGCACTCTCTGACTATTGTTATTGTTATTTTATTTTTCTAAGGTGCACACAAAATATATTGGTCTAAGACGCACACAGGTGGGTCACCGTCATTTCCCGTTCTTTTTGCTTATGTTCGCAACGAGCAACGGGCCTAGCCGCGTAGCCAAAGCTAACAGCAACTCAAAAAAATTGTCAAAGATCGCCTGACCTGCCTGTAAGACACTTGGCTTGTGATTCAGCTGGATGGTAAATGATTTGAATAAAGTTTCTTTGATGGATGTTGGTTTTTTGTTTCCGGTGCATCTTGTTCACTGCCATCTTGATCACCACTTGCATCACAGCTTTGCTTCGGTTTCCTGTACTTAAGGTTACTGTAACCCTTCAGACACAAATTTATCTATTTTTCGTTTTCCTCATATCCCGATGGTTTAAGTATTTGAGTACCGTTTCAACCAACTCATTTCCAGAAATAACCACAATTACTGGGAAATTTGAGCATTTTAAAAGAAACAATCATATTTCTCAAAAAATGCGGGAATAAACTTCAGAGGATTAAAGTAAACTCACTTGACCTTGCAGCAATATTCACAACATCCCCTGCTGTTATTTTCTTGATATAACGATTGACCAAGACCGCGCTAAAGCCTTATTGCTTGACCTGCGGCTTTATGTTTGCACTTTCAAGCATAATCGTTTTTCCCGCACGTTCTGCTTCAATTTGATAAAAGCTTGATTTCTCGAAACAAGATTCCGGGGTACTGGTGGGTACTAAAAAATCTTGGTGTACCTAACGGGCCAATCAAATCGCTTGACACTTGGCATACAGGGTCACAAAGCATATAACTACCAAAGGGTGTCAGCGATTTGTGATAGATCCACTGGTCCGACTTTTATAAGGGTTTAAAAGTTAAAAAATACATTTCAGACATTAACATTAATTTAAAATTGCATTATTTCTAGACAGTACGTTTTATCAAAAATTCGTGACACCCTTTTGCAGTTCAGGACCTTAAGTCTTAGGTAAATAGATAGTCTTGGTCGAACAATGCCCGATGAGGTACACCAAGATTTTTTCCCAAGGGTGGTAAATTCCGCCTAAAATCTGGAATAAATCATTTGCGTTTTTATTTAATTAACTGGTCATATTTTTATGGTATTCTACGTTTTATTCTGCTTCGAATAACATATAAGTTTGTTTGGTATAGTTTAAGAAACGGCCGTGAAAAGTAGAGTTTCTTAATCGCTGTCTGAAGGGTTACAGTATCCTTAAAGGAACTGAATTTCCACACAACGTATGAGTTCGAATTTTGCATGTGACCCATGCGTGTGCGCGTTTAAGCTAACAAATTTGCAGTTGGTCTGCTGCGACCTTGGACTTTTCGCCCTAGTTATTGTTACTGCCACCTTAACTATCATCTCCCCCCCCCCCCCTATGATTGTTAAAACTAGGGCTCATAACATATAAGACAATATAGCAATTCCTCTTTTCTTAACTATAAGATAACCTTAAACATAATAGTAGTTCGTCATATACTTAAACTATTTACTCTGTCACAACTCTAATAATACGCAGCTAATAAACTCTGGTTTTTAGGATAAGAACATTAATTATGAGTCTAAGGTTAGGTGGACTTGCCTTAAGTCTCTCTCGCCGAAAAAACGGGAGAAGGGGAAAAGAAACTTGTAGCAAGTGCAAAACTTAGGAGGTTTTGAATGATTATTCGAAGGGAGGGCTTATTCGAATGTGTGGTCTTTTTGGGGACTTACTATGGTAAGCAGCAAAATATGTGCGGCTGCATGGACCATTATAGCATTGCCTCTTGTCTATCATCAACATATTTAGAGCTAAATTCTCAACGCTAGGGTCGACCAAATCTGTATACTTTTTTTGGGACATCCGGTATTCTAGCTAGCATTGCCTATTGGCTTAGCAAAAGGATCATCGACATATTTACGGAAGGGTGAAATTTGAACAGCTTTTGATGAACCACTTCCTAACATAGCAATACTTTACAAAACTAACAACCCAAAAATGTGTATAACAGCACAATAACAGTAACCAGCAAAATATATACAGCTGCATGAACAGTTATAGCATTGCCTCTTGGTTTGGCGAAAGGATCGTCAACATTAGGTAGAGCGCAAAGCTTTTGAGGAGCCATTTCCAAACATAGCAATACTTTACAAAACCAACAGCGCAAAAAGCTGTATAACTGTAACCAGCAAAACATGTACAGCTGCATGAACAGTTATAGCATTGCCTTTGGCTTTGGCGAAAGGATCGTCAACATATTTAGGTAGGACGCAATTTGGACAGCTTTTAATGTAGCCACATTTGGAACCTTTGGCACAAACGAGACTACATTTTCCTCCAGGGCATTCAACATATCCAGTACTGTTCTTGCCAACCTTTACTTTACATGATCCACCAACACATTCTATCTCACAGGTGTTTGACTTACAATTGATTTCACAACCTTTACCAAAACATTTAGGAAAACAGCGCCAACACTTCTTCCATCACACGTCATCTTGCAGTTGTCTTTTTGGCATTTTGGCCAGCATTGAAAAGCATTGCATTTCATATCCTGGCAATTCTCCTCGCAAGATAAACCACATTCAACCGACTGTAAGAAGAAGGACAATCTTCATTAAATGATAAATTCAGAAGTATATCGGACAACTATTCCCAGCCACATTCTGCCGCTCGATCCAAACCCAAAATCTGGTAAAGAAAAAAGGTATAGAGTGCCCGGGGGGCACTAGACCCAGAAAAGTACGGGTTGTGCCGCTAGAGTAAAGAGATTAGTACCCTCTGCGCAATTTTTCAAATTGATTACCCTGTCTGGGAGCAACTGGGTAAGAAAACAAGCGAAAAATTGCAAATTTCCACTTAAAAAGCAATTATTTGAAAATTGTATACCCTTTCGGGAGCATCATTTGAGAAAATTGATACCCTGTCTGTGAGCAAAATAGCTGAAAACGATACCCTGTTCAGTGGCACATACCCGGTACAAAAAATAGCTAAATGCCCCCACCCCCTTGGGATAGAGGGGCTGCAAATAAAAATTATATGTCTATTAGTCAAGCCGCATACATAAATAAACGTGAAGGTAAAGTTGCGGATTTTATGGGATCAAAGAAGTAGCTGGATATAACAAGATCATAAGCCCTGTTACAAGGCTACAACTTGGCCTGTACATGGCCAAGTTTAGCCTTGTCTTTTTGTACAGGTAGCGCTAATCGAATCCGCAGCCCCTTGTCATTCCGCTCAAGTGGTGTTGTTGGGCCCCTAGCCCGTCCACCTGACTGTTCTGACTGCAAAATCAGTTTTCTGACTGTAACATCAATTTATCATAAGCCCCTTCCTGGCTATTCCTCCGACAAAGAAACAACTCGAGAGATATGACAATATGCAGGGGATAAGGGTTAGGGTTCTAGAGTTCGGTTTAGTTGTAGGGAATGGTTTTGTAGGGTTAAGGATCTAATGCTTTTAAAACATCGATTATGAAGTATGTCCACACTGTATTTATTTCTAGATTTAGCTTTGTAATTAGCTTATTTATTTTAGATTTATACGAATTAAATTTTAAATTGCAAATTTTTGTCCCGGTCCCTTGAAAAGCAGCCTTAGCTGACCGGGTTACCGTGGTTAAAGAATCAAATCAATCAAAAGGATAGGGTTTCAGGATTAGTTTTTAGGGTTAGGTTACTTTTCATAGTTTTGGAAATTACTTTTTGTTGGAACTATACCCATGGCCACAAATAATATGAATTGAAGTACTTACTCGCACAGCAGGAGACCGTTCTTTGATATTGCAAGACATTTTGGAACAGCCTCCTTTTGGGTATTTAGCATCACAGCCACCCAGAGAGCTGCAAGAAGTCGTACATGGTGTAGCAGAGCAAACCTGTGTACATGTAGTTGATCCGTTGATGTGTTTGAACATGTTTTGATGTCACAGGGAGCTGATGTGCAATTCATGACAGCAGCTTGAGCGATTTTGAATGATGATGCCAGAAAATACACACGAGGGGAAAAGCTGATTTGATAGACATTGTGATAGATTCCTGCAAGAAAAAAGTCATACAAAATTGTCCAACTCCCTTTTGCTATTTTCGACACCTTTTTTCTTCTGTGTCTGTTTCCTGGGTTTCTATGGTTTTTCCATTTTCCTGAATATCTTTCTTGGGGCCCTGGCTGCCAGGGTACTTGGGAGAAAGATAAACAAGTAGAAAAGAATTGCTTCCGATTTTTCAAAAAGTGTCCGAAACTTTTTGGTCGGAAACTTTTCCGTCCGAAAAATTTGGATGTTGAAGTTGTACTCCTGTCGAGAAATTGATAGCTGCTGAAGCAACCTCGTCCCCAGCGCCTTTTGTCATATTGGAAGAGAAACGAAAAGACGTCTCCGTCCCAATATGACAAAAGGCCCTGGGGACGAGGTTGCTGCTAAAGAGATTGCAATATTCATTCAAAAGCTGTTTTAAGGCAAACACGTTTCGTGGTTAGTGCAAACAAGCACAAGACAACAACAGGGAACCAGGCAAATAAGATGACAAGTGTACAAACAGCCACATGCAAATTAGAAAAACGGCCATCGGAAAGACGGCCATGGGGTCACAAGCTGAAAGCCGCTGAAAGCTAAAACCACATTTGGATAGGAGAGGGAAATGACCGGTATCCACTGTCTCCATCATAAAACCTTCCTACACCAACTTAAAACAGTTTCTTAAATAATGTTTTTTCCAGTATTCAAGTTTATTAGTTTTTTGGTAGTAAGATAATTTGGTTTCTTATACCAAAAATATTTGTATCAACGACTTTGTTTGCTTCGTGATGGCCTACCCTGTTTACTTCCTTGTTGAGGTCTGGCTTTGTTTTCTTGTTGTTTTGGAGAAAATGGATGAAAAATTCAATTGTAATTGAAAATGTTTCGATAAATTAAGAAACAGTCTTTCCATGTCCAAGATAAATATCTGTGTCATAATCACAATCATAACAATTTCATTTACAGTTGGTTATTCAGAAAATTAAAAATATACAAATTCTGGCTATTTACAAAGCCGGCAGTTGCATTTGTGGCTAATCCAGTGCTTGGTTGCTGTCTTGAAAGCTGCAACTTTTGGAAGTGCTTTTATCTTATCACTTAGGGTGTTAAAGAAGGCTTCCTCTAATAGGGTAATGACTCTATTCCAAATTTTTCTGTTCGTGTTTTTGGCAATCGACATAATTTTTTTGTTCGTAGGTCGTATTTATTTCACAACTTTTTCTTCATGAATTCCCAAATATGTGAGGGATTCAAGTTATTCATTGTTTTGTATACTTCAATCATCAATTTCTGAAGATTTTCAATGTGTCCTCCAACCCTACGTTCATAGTACTTATGAGTGTGCAGATGCCCTTTTTTACAATATAACCCATGCCCTTAAAATTTCCTGGTTGCGCACCTGCTACCAAATATCAATCGCATTGAAACTATAAAGTTGAAAAACTTACCTTTGAATGTGGCTTGCAATGCCAAGTACCTGCTTATGTTTTCTTGCTGTGCTTCTGCTTTGTTTTAATCGTTGAGTAAATATGATTGTGCTGTGAGGCAGCTTTACAGTCTGCTTAAAGTAGATTGCGCAGCGTTTGTTGTCTGTATACCACCAACCTCCTGTTTCACAACAGATATTCATCAGACGTCTGAATACAACTAAATTTGCTGACACCAGTGAACAATGTTGTTAACAACACCTTTTCCTAATCAGTCATTTTTTACAAGAAACAACTTGCTTCTGACCTAAAAGATGTCATTTAACACAGTTCACAGAACCTTCTGGACCTAGTGACAACCTGTACCACTGGGAGAGTATACTTGCCCCAAGTCTATTTCATGAAGTCCTTCTGACAGATCCCTTTCCCATAGTTCCCGGATCCGTCATTCCGTTATGGCGGATCCGGGAACTATGGAAAAGGGATCGGTCTGTCAGAAGGACCTCATGAAATAGACTTGGCAAGTCTGCTGGGAGAGGGGCTCTCCCATAGTGCATAGCCTGCATGCAAGTCAGAAGCGTACTGGCCCACCGGGACACCGGGAAATTTCCCGGTGCGCCCTTTGCCTAAAGTTGGTTTTTCAAAAACTTGTTATTTTAAAAGGCAAGCAATCGTATACAGAACTAAAAAATATTACAGCCATCAGTTGACCAGTCGGAAAGAAATATATATTTTGAAATATTTCAAAATATTCCCTATCAGACCTATCAGAGGTCTGAAGCCCTTGAGATGTTGATGGTGTAACTCAAAACAAGTAATTATTGTAGAACAGGTTGTCAGTTGTCACATTACTATCATGTTGTAACGATGTATTGATTAATCATTAGGGAAATTATGAGGAAGTCACGGCAGTTTCAAAGCAAACAAAATACTTGCTACCAGTTCATGTGTGGTCTAGAGTATTCATCATAGAATCATGAAATGTTTCTCGAGTTTTGGAAAGTTTTCACAGTCACACTGAATCCCTCGATGAACGCGATAAGTGTCTGAATAAAATAACTGTTAGCATGAAACATCCGCACCACGAAGAAAAGTGGAAACCAACGCAGAATTGAGAAAAGGAAAGAAGAACTTCAGGAGGCTGCCAATGATCCAAAACAACGAAAATTATCCTTCGCTAAGACTGGAAAGAGCCAAGAAGAGGTATGATTGCAACAAAAGTTCAGCTTCGCCTTTAAATTGAATGAAATTAAGAATAAGTACAAAGATTCTTCACCATTCTTGGTATTTAAAAATTCTTTAAACACGAAAGTTTGATCAGCAAATTGTGCTCGATTTTCAGAAGTCCTTGAAAAGAGCACGTTTTGTGTATTGACAGCAGTATCATAACTGTGGCAGCATCCAGCACGTTTTTTTTGTAAGAGACTGCTAAAATAAAAAACTCGCAAGTCGACACAAAGTTATAAAAATTCCAATACTGAGCAAACATAATTTAAGAAATTAATTATTTCAATGAGGGAAATCCTTCGCATGTTTTTACTTTATTTTCACCTGTTTCCCGTATAATTTTACTCTGAAGGTACTTGAATAAAGTCTAAACATTGGGAAGGCTTCAGAAAGCTTTACATCTGATAATTTTAAAAGAAACTTTCAGTACTGACCCAAACTCTTAATTTCTTATAAAAAAATACGAGCACACTGATTTTTTTCTAAGAAACGGTTTGCAAGAAACTGTTCACA
>REGM01000228.1:448464-475251 GCA_004194415.1 Aurelia aurita | reverse complement strand
GCAAGCAATCCCGTTCCCGCGACGAAAATAAAACTGCTGTCCTTATGCGGTGATCCACCATCGTTTTGACTTGGAAGGCCGTGATCGAATTTGATAGTAATGATCAAATAAAAACTTTTGCAGTTTGTTTTCGCCCATTTACTGGTTATAAGACAGCACTTGCAGTAAAAGCAAAGCCTTTTTCACATTTTAGACACAAAACAACGTGGCAGGATAAATATAAGTGCGAGATTTTAAGCAATCCAAGGCTTCGTTGAATTTGAGTTATGGCTGAATTCTCAGTAGGCCCACATTACCCCACTTAGTAAAAAAATATGCAGACAAATAATTATCGCTTGAATGACTTTGAAATAAACGTTATTCCACTTGTAAAAGACCAAACTTTCACCTCATGTCCATTTAATGGACCAGAAAAGCAAAATAACAGTGGCAGGGGAAAGTTCTTCTCGGCCTTGAAATCCTTCCACAGTAGACTGTTCACTAAAATTATTTTATAAAACGAATGGGGATACATCTCAGACGAATGTTTTATATAAAAAGGCTTCTTATTATGTAGACATTGCAAGAAAAATAGCCAAGCTTTCTTCGATTTGATGAGGAAAGATATTTTTAGCAAAAAGCTTAATAGACCCACTTTACCCCGTAGACCCACATTACCCCACCCTACCCTAAAAGTTTTTGTACGGATAGGGCTTGCGTTTACACGGTACCTCCTTATCCGCACAACTATTTGTTCGTTTATCAGGACGAAAACTTGTACTGCTACGAAAGCGTACAAGTTGTGAACTTGTCCGGACAAAAACTTGTGCGGCACCGTGTAAACGAAATTTGCCGAACTTCTTTTTGTTCTCGCCACTCAAAGACACACGCCTTAGAAAGAATTTGGCGCCAACATTTGTTTTAATCGTTAGTGCGCATGTCACAGTACAAAAATAAGTTCAGATCACTCAGGTACCGTGTAAGCGGAAGGGCTAAGCGAACAAATACTTGTCCGGTACCGTGTAAACACAACTAAACTTGTACGGATAAAAACTTGTCCGGCACCGTGTAAACGGGGTCTAAATTCCATAATCCTGGTGCTAGGCAACAATCTACCACAAACCATAACAACCAACAACAACAACCAAGACGCTTTGCACTCATGAAAATCAGAAGAGTTTCCATCCTTGATCATCCAGATCATCCTTGCATTAGCGTTATCCCAAAGAGAGGTGGTGAAGGGAAATAGAATCACGATGATCAAGTTCAACAGAAGCCCGAAAATTCACGAAAGATATAATTTGTTGTCAGCTCCAGGTGATTTAGAAAAAGAGAAAGTTGCAAGTAAGGCCGAAGGAGAGACTGGCGAGGAATATGCAACGTTTTTGAGGTGAGATACTGGTGTCTGGTGAGATCAAAATTTATTTTGGTCGACTTTTAGGAGATGTTTAGGCCTAGTAGGCTAGGCCCCTTCTTCGGGGGTGTGGTGCTAGTTTTTCAAAGTTCACCTTACAGTAGAGTGAGGAATAACGACAAACTATGCAAGACTTGAAATTACATGTAATACAATTTTATGGAGTTTTCATACTTTGAGTTTAGCTGGTAATAAATTTAATAAATCCATGCAATTTAAATCATCAACAGTAAGCAAATTTTATTTGCTCCAAATATCAGTGTCATCAATGCATCATCTGAAATGTCTATGTGAACTATACACAAAACAGTTTTCAGAACTACAATATCTCATTTCTAACAAAAGTTATGATCTAAAGAAGAATCAATAAACACGCAAATTCTTGTTACATTTTGATACAGTGTTTTGGATGAAAAATGGGGACAAATCAAAAATTTCAAAGTGAATATCAATCATTTTCCATTATAGGGGCTCCTCTTTCCTTTTCTCTGGCTCTGCTAGCGCTAATGTTTCAAATTGTTCATAGTTCAAGTTTAGCTATAGCAGGGTAGCCCTTCAGCCCAGTGCTGGCTCATTTGGAAAAAAATGAAGAGCTTGTTGCAAACAAAGAAATTTTCAATTTTCAACCACATACAAATTTAGCAGATCCACAGAGTTTTGAAATGCTTTTTTCTAGAATATATGAATTGACTCCGTTCTGCTTGAAAGCTTTGCACAAATTGTGCCAAAACATTCACCTGGGCTGAGTATTTGTTTCCTTTCTTTATTCGTTCTTTTTGTGCCCTTTTGTGCTCCCAAGACTACAATTTTTCAGCTTTTTGTCCTGTTTGGAAAAACAATGCATGACCTGTGCTTCAAATCTGGTGCACAGAATTCCATATCTGCATACAAATTAGCACACAATGTATGTTAAATCATTCTTAGTTTTGCTGACAAATTTGTCTGAAAAAATTAGACAAAATGATAAATCAAAGGCTCTTTCAAAAAGGACAGAACATAAAAATTTGTTGCATGATTTTGGTGTTCCAAAACGTTTCAATAGACCTTGTGTTTGAACCATACTGGAAATCATCTGCACTGAAGGATTTGGCACCTTTTGGCGTAATTTGGGGATCATTTTTCTCAAGGGCATCACCAGGGGATGGACTGGGGTGGACATGTCCACCCCAGTTTTTCTGAAGATGGCATTTATCCATAAGCAAAAACGGTGTAAAAAAGGCTAGGTACACCTATCATTACATAATTCCTTACTAATTCCGACCCAGCTTTTTAAGGCCTGCAACGCCCCTGTTTAAATCAACAAGTATTCTATTCTATTGTGTTTTGTCTTTTTCTGGAGAGGTGGGAAGCACATGCAAAACTTGGTGTACATTGTAGGTAAGCAGAAAACAACTTTGCAATGGCTTGTGAGCTGAGCTTTTGAATCCGATGTAAGCTTGTTAAACATAAGTTGAGAACTGAATCAGTCTGCTATCTTTTAAAAGTTTCCCGCCATGAATGTTCTCTATTCTAAATCTAAGATGTCAAAATTATATCATTGAATTCATACTACTGTTGCTCCTCAAATTCTAAAGCAGGTGATTCACCTTGCTCAAATTTTGATATATTTGAAAATCTGTGAATATTTAATTCAGAAATCACTGCCTACTGTCAAGAGGCTTAATTTCAGAACAATAGAAGATTAAATAAAAGGCTTGCAATCTTATCTGTTTATAACCTTGATTTCATTAAAATTTTATGATGCTACTTTTCAAACATTGTTATGACCATTTGACCTAAGTGAATGGAACTAGACCATTAATTATGCAGGCTTGGTCTGAAAATCTGCAAACTATTTTGCCAAAGATATGTTTTTCTGTTACATTATGTTTTGCAAAATACAGTAGTAGTCATTGACCAGCTGTTGTGGTGCAGTGGTGTAATCCTCTGATTTTGCATTCCATAACATTCAAGTGGATAAGGTTCGAGCCCAGTTGGAGCCCCACCACTTGAGGGTCATGACAAGGGGTTCCAGACTCAATTAGATCTTCTCTACTTCTGCAACCCCAGCACTTGATGCTAAAAACCGCAACTTTGCCTTCACATTCAGCTGAATAGCTGAGCCACAGCTGTACCATCTACATCCACAAGAACAGAAATCATCCTAACCTCTAAGCAATTGTTAGTATCCCCAAAATATCCCAAGTAAGTTTCTATAATAAATCATCACACGTTCCAACATATGAGTCTGAGTTCCCATTGAAGGGGTTGTAGCTCCCTTCCCCCAATGTTGTGCTCAAAAGGTGTAAATACCTCAAACATTTGTCTTGAAAACCTTCTAAAAGCATGTTTATCAGAATGTGTGTTACTATCCAGAACTTAACATAACAGTTTAGAAGTCTCATCAAATCCTTATATCTCTAGGATTTCTTAATCAAAAACGCTTTGTGAAAAGTTTTTCTACCTTTGCTGGCATAAGAGCAAAAGTTTTTGTCCCCTATTCCAGCATTAGTGTATCTGTCCCTAATTTTGAGACGTTCCACCTTGTTTTTATAATGAAATACATCATTCATGTAGCCTTATGCTTAGTTTTATTTTCTGTAGATCATTGTCATCACCAAAAGTAGATCCTCAACAAAATGAATCTCTTGCTCCTTCAAGGTAAGTGAGATCTAGACTGACTACATGAGTCTCAGTTTTCTGCATTGAATTGGATGATGATTATGGCTTCAAACTCGTGACAATACAGCTTAAAAATAGGGATTACTTTGGCCATCTTTGCCCGAATTTGGGTGGAACCAATCAGATCTTGAAATTCTTAATAAGGTTAGACCACATGCCTATTCTTAGCGTTTTTTTTTATATTCATCTAAAATTTTACACTACATGTTACAACCTACTATACTTTCTAATTACTATACAACTATACAACACTACAGGGACGATACCAGGGAGTGCAAAAGACTATGACTACCCCCTGGCCATTACATAAAACATGCAACTAAATTACAACTAAGTGTACAACTACGAACAAGTTGCACCTAAACGAATTAATACCGATAAATGCTAAAACCTGTTTCACATTGGAGGTCAGGCCAGCATGGCGATAATGCTGACCAGCAGATTGATTGGCTGATTAGATCAATGCTCGACTTTTTGAAGTGAAGCAACGTTCAAAGTTAAGTTCAATTTTTTTAACGATATTCTATTTTTTTAAAGATTTGTCACAAGATTTTAGTCCCTGTTTAGAACCTGTTTGGTCGTGAGTCATTGTGTGAGAGAAAATTAATAATCCAGTTTATCTCCAAAATCGATCATGGCATGAAAAATCTGATTGTGCTATTTGCCTTTATTAGGGAGAGAAATACATGGTTTTTGGAAGTTTAGCTTATATAACCCAAGAATAACAAGAACAGTACTAAATGTTTCATTCATTTAGCTGGGTATGAAGTAGGGCTACATACAGTACATGATGATGGTTACCACGTCACATCAACATGTACAAAACTTGAAAGACTTTCATCGTAGATGGGTTGGCCCACTGCGGTAGGTTAGGGCTACCCAGGTTCATGACTATATGGCACCGTAAAAGGCGAATGCAAAGAAAGATAAACTTCGTTTGAAGCAGCTTTNTAATGAAATACATCATTCATGTAGCCTTATGCTTAGTTTTATTTTCTGTAGATCATTGTCATCACCAAAAGTAGATCCTCAACAAAATGAATCTCTTGCTCCTTCAAGGTAAGTGAGATCTAGACTGACTACATGAGTCTCAGTTTTCTGCATTGAATTGGATGATGATTATGGCTTCAAACTCGTGACAATACAGCTTAAAAATAGGGATTACTTTGGCCATCTTTGCCCGAATTTGGGTGGAACCAATCAGATCTTGAAATTCTTAATAAGGTTAGACCACATGCCTATTCTTAGCGTTTTTTTTTATATTCATCTAAAATTTTACACTACATGTTACAACCTACTATACTTTCTAATTACTATACAACTATACAACACTACAGGGACGATACCAGGGAGTGCAAAAGACTATGACTACCCCCTGGCCATTACATAAAACATGCAACTAAATTACAACTAAGTGTACAACTACGAACAAGTTGCACCTAAACGAATTAATACCGATAAATGCTAAAACCTGTTTCACATTGGAGGTCAGGCCAGCATGGCGATAATGCTGACCAGCAGATTGATTGGCTGATTAGATCAATGCTCGACTTTTTGAAGTGAAGCAACGTTCAAAGTTAATTTCAATTTTTTTAACGATATTCTATTTTTTTAAAGATTTGTCACAAGATTTTAGTCCCTGTTTAGAACCTGTTTGGTCGTGAGTCATTGTGTGAGAGAAAATTAATAATCCAGTTTATCTCCAAAATCGATCATAGCATGAAAAATCTGATTGTGCTATTTGCCTTTATTAGGGAGAGAAATGCATGGTTTTTGGAAGTTTAGCTTATATAACCCAAGAATAACAAGAACAGTACTAAATGTTTCATTCATTTAGCTGGGTATGAAGTAGGGCTACATACAGTACATGATGATGGTTACCACGTCACATCAACATGTACAACACTTGAAAGACTTTCATCGTAGATGGGTTGGCCCACTGCGGTAGGTTAGGGCTACCCAGGTTCATGACTATATGGCACCGTAAAAGGCGAATGCAAAGAAAGATAAACTTCGTTTGAAGCAGCTTTATAGCTCTATAATGTTAAAATTTGGTAGATCTCACTTAGACTTACAACGTGATTCCTTGTATTCATTCAGTGTTTTTAGTCTGATTATTTTTAGTATAGATTTCTACGAACAAAGCATTTGACTCTATCGAGTTTTTATCCTTAACTAATTTTCTTCTTATTATACTAAAACATTTAACCTCAACGATTGTCATTAGGTAGGATTACATGTCCTTGAGTGATAACAGATAGTGTATACTTCTGAACAAGTTAACCTATTTAGATATTAGTGATTATTATTATTATTATTTAACGTTATAGAGCTATAAAGCTGCTTCAAACGAAGTTTATCTTTCTTTGCATTCACCTTTTATGGTACCATATAGTCATGAACCTGGGTAGCCCTAACCTACCGCAGTGGGCCAACCCATCTACGATGAAAGTCTTTCAACTGTTGTACATGTTGACGTGACGTGGTAACCATCATCATGTACTGTATGTAGCCCTACTTCAGACGCAGCTAAATGAATGAAACATACATACATACATACATACATAAATACATAAGTTATTTGTTTGAGCAGGTTAAACTACGGCAGCTTTAAGCTGATGTGGACCTGCTATCTAGCTACGTTTACTTACAGTCCTTTTAAAATCATCCTTCCTAAAATTTATGCAAAAATAATATAATAGAATAATGTTGTTTTCTAAAAATGAATCGTGTAAAAGAGTTAATAATAGATAAAATCTTGCTGTTTGAAAGTTATTACAGATGCTTCCTTTTGAAAACTTGACGATGTTATGACTTGTTTTGCAGTCTTAATGTTCCTTTTAAAAGTTCCTTGATTTTCACTTGATCTTAAAGTCTCTGGCAACTGATTCCATAAATTTGGACCACGAAACCTTGCTGGCATCCTTCCTTGTTCCGTTGCTACTCGAGGTAAAATAAATGAGTTTGTCCGCGCATACCGACCACAGTTTTTGTCAAAGAGCTGTTTGAAGTCCTCTGGACAGTCATCATTACATGCTTTGTGCATTATCGTTAGCATTCGTCTCTTGTAGATGTAATCCAGTCTATCCCAATTCGCATGTAACAATGCCTCCTCATCTGAAGTATTTTTTGGTAATTTGTGAATAAGTTTTGCTGCTCTTGCGTGAATTTTTTCAAGTTGCGATATAAGTGCTTGCAAACATGTTCCCCACACTACTATTCCATATGTTACTGCAGCAATTACAGTTTTAAAATATATCTCCTCTTGGGTAGGGATTGGGAGGTACGTCATTCTTCTNTTAACCCTATCTGACCTGGGGGGTTGATTCCGCCCCCTGCTATATTTTTGTTTCCGCTATGTTCAATATGTGTAGAAGTCCGCTGAGATTTAGTAAATTTAACTTTCTATCATAGAGCAATGAAATTGTAACAATTTTGACATTCTATATTTAGCACTGTCTCCATGGTTACCAAGTTGTCATGCGACATTGTGTTAAAATTAACTTTATATCTCTCTTATTCTTTTTAATTGGTCCAATTATGCCCAAATCTTTGATTTACATCTATTTTGATCTATATTTTTCATTTCTGTATGAAAAGTTAAGTTTGATGAACTTTTAACATTCTTTCATTTTTATGACGTCATACAACATCATAATGATTATTATGCTCTAGCAACAACAACAACATCGCTTATTGAATTATGATTTTAAATAATCATTGTTTATATAATGAATAACCTTTGTGCCAAATTAGGTGGTCATATCTCATATAACAACTGAATTAAGCAGGAGGGCGGAATCCGCCCCCCCCCCAGGCATTGAGTGTTTCAAAACACCCAGGTCAGATAGGGTTAACTTAGAATAAATCGATCAATAGCTGCAAAAGCTGCAAGAAATTATAAATTTCAGTCCTTGTTTGTAAACTAACTTTACAATTTTCCTCATTGTCTCTCGCAGTTGCGTAGATTATCGAAATTGTGGCCATGTTTTGACAATTTTCAACGGGTTGAATGTTTTTTCATCGATAATGGGCAGTCGAGATAGCGAATGTCAAATGTGCATGAATATCTTAGCTAACTATGGTAGCAGTTCTGTACGCTTCTCTCGTCAGAAAAAAGCTTAAAGTTCTTTGGATGAGATGCCAGAAGGGGTGGTCTGCTCAGCTTCGGCAATGGGCCCCTTTGGCCTTGTAGGCGCTTGCAGACAATAGACTGAAAAGCATTTACCAATTTGATTAGCTGAATTGATAAGAAGGTACAGCCTTTCAAATGGGGATGGATTTTTAGCTCTCCGGGACGACAGATTTACCGTGTGTCCCATAGAAATTCCTCGTTAAAATCGGCTCATATTTAATTCTCTTACGTGGGAATTTGATTCGTAGGATAACATGTGGCAGCATAAGCAAGAAGAAAGGGAATTAAAACGGATTGAAGGGGATATTTTCAAAAAGCAACGTCAGCTAAGAAAAACTATGCAGGACTACGAGAGTGGTAAGTGTTTACATCATACCATAATACCCCCCCCCCCCCTCCAGTAAGGACCCCGTTGGGCGTGAAAATGACACTGGGAAAAATCTGCTTGATGCACTTTCGACTGGGATCAGAAGAAGTATGACGAGGAATTTTTCAAAGTGAAACTAACCGATTATGTAAACTTATTGTTTGCGATGGGGAGCCGAAAGTTTCATGGGGAAAGCAACTGACATAATGTGGGGGAAAGTTTGAATTCAAACTTAACTAAGGATAGAAATTTCATGGCGGGCCATCATTTTTATTCGGGGCATCGTTTACCAGGCACTCATGCTACGTGATACTTCTGTGTATTTTGCTTATTTTTATTGAATTGGGAAGGCGATGTCTGCCAAGGGTGTTGAAGTCCTTCCCATAACTGTAACAAAATGCTTCAAAATTGTGAGCAATGCTTCTTTTGGACTCATGCGATCGGCAATTTTTTAAACCGTATGGTCTTGAAAGCAATATGCTAGATGAAAGTTTGATAAAAAAACAACGATATTTTTTCATAAAGACATGTTTCGATTGATTTTATATCTTCTTCAGTTAAAGAATTGATTTAAAATGACCAAGAACAGTGATGCAACATGATGATTCGAATAGTCGTAGTTATCGCTATTCTGTTAAAAGTTTTAACTTGTGTTGTTGTTTTTGTTGTTGTTATTGTTGTTTTTTGTTGTTGTTGTTGTGATAACTGGGGCTATGTAGTGACTCCAATTGAAGCTGTGAATCTTGATTTTGAAATGTCATGATTCAAAGTCTTTTGGGATATGAAGGTGCATTTGCACCTTCTGACCACCGCGTGACACAATAATGATTCTTTTTCAATAATCATCAAAATTACCGATCATGAAAATTCTTCACGAGCATTTGCGTCAAGTGCCATGTTAATTTGATATATAATTCAAAGTTTGGAAATAGCTTTGAATATGTTAGAATTGATGCTTTTAAAGGCTACCTGGTTTTGAAGCATTGATGTTTATAATTGAATTGTAAGGACGTACTGCCACTTTAATTGGTTTCTTATGTCCTTGACAAAGCTCTCGTTATTCAGGTAGGACTCAAACGTTCATATGAAATCGCAAAATATATCTTGTTTTGTGAAATCCCATTGCTTAAGACATGGTTTTTTATGCCGTAATTTCATCATCTGTGTACCACAAGAGTAAATAAAGATCTTCTATTGACCATATTTGATCTTTGATGCAAATGCACAAAAATAATTTCAAAGATCGGTAAAATAATCCAATTTTGACAATTTTCAAAAAATTTCATATTTTAATAAGATTACCAGTAGTCTCAAAGTTCAGCTTGGTGTCTGATGCCGATGTATTTTATCTACAATTAACTTGGGTAAAATTTCAAAAATTGCCTTCTACTATGACAAAATTTATTCTTGGTTTTGAAACCACTACCAGGTGAGTCAGAAATTTAAATTTGTTTAGAAATTTGAAAGCCTGTGGCTCTCAAACCATTTATTAATTCCTATAAATGGATCATTCCTGTGTAGCTAACATGTCAACTTAGATAAGAAAATTTACTTTGTCAAAATCGACCGTATCGTTCTCGAATTACAAGCGATTTTATAAAAATGCTTCATCTCAAAATCTAACAAAACGGACTTAAAATCCTTGTTCGAATTTGCTAAAACTGTAGCCCCATAGCTATCATAATCAAACTCTGTCTATCTTATCGCTCATTCATTCACAGGGAGCCCCCTTTCAAAGTAGCAGAAACTAATCGAATAAGAAATGGACGAAGCGCGGCATCTGCGAAGGAGCAATGAAAGATGAACAATGGGCGCGCGTTAGCTCGTTCGCTCGTGCATTCATCTTTTATTGCTCCTTCGCAGATGCCGCGCTTCGTCCATTTCTTATTCGTTTCGTTTCTGCTACTTTGAAAGGGGGCTCCCTGTGTTCACTTGCTAGATATATAAAGAGGCATGCATGCTGTATAATCGTATACTTTTCGGACTGTCATTCAACCCGTTTCGTCTATGTTCTATTTTCATGAGGCTGGATTGGTTGCACATTTGATCAAGGATTTTAGGCCTGTTTTGAAGGATTTTGAGGATGAAGCATTTCTATAAAATCAATTGTAACGATACGACTGATTTCGACAAATTGAATTTTCTTATCTAAGTTGATATGTTAGCAGGTGTCAAATCTTTACAAAACCTTGAAATTAATCGTGTAAAATGTGATTGCCCTACGGTATTCTTCCAAATGAATTGCTCGGAGGTAACTTTAGGTAATTTGCCCATATTCCAGAGAGAGCTTTTTTGATACCTTTATTATTTTTGGAATTACAGCTTGTTTATGTTTTATGAAAGGACGCACAAGAGGCATTATCTAAAACTTTGACAAACACTTAAAGCACCATAAATTCTAAACTGATTGAGAAAAATCAATGTGATCACTACAAGAAATACTCAGTTTTTGAAGGTCTGCAAGATGGTAGCAAGCACGAGTCTGTAGCTTTGATGGTTTACAATTTAGCAATTTTATGACGTCACAACTTCCAAACTAGCAGAAATATGAAAAACACTGTAATTCCAAAAATAATGAAGATGTCAAAAATGCTTTATCTGCAATTATGGCAAATTACCAAAAGTTCCCTTGGAGCAATTCAGTTGAAAGAATGGGGCAATAAGATTTTACACGATTAATTTTGAAGTTTTGCAAAGATTGGACGCCCATGCTAGCTACATAGCTATTATCAGTTTATAGGAATTGATAAATGGTTTGAGAGCTACAAGCTTTCAAATGTCTAAATATTGTTCTGACTTACCTTGTGCGCTAAAATCGGATCTTTCATCGTAGCTGTATATAAAAAGCAAAGAGAAGAAGAGATGCAATCCTTGAAAGCCAAAAATGAATTTGAGAAAATCAAACAAGAAGCATCTTCCCAGGAGAGCAAGGTAAATTTCACATAATATATTTGTTGCCCGCTGGGAGAAGAGCTATTCGAACCTGCTTTGGAGAGGAATTCATTTTTTGGCAGGGGCGCAGAATGCGAGGGCTAGCAAGCTTTGGCTTGCAAACTCACCATGAAGAAGCTGGAGTAATCACCAGCTTTTTTGGTTAAACCTGTCGTCCCTTTGGTCTTGAGAAAGCAATTTTACATTAATTTTCCAGAATTTCGGACATTAATTGTGTATTTTTTGTTGTATACTTAATTGTATATTTTAAAATATAGCCATTTGTATACTTTTTTGTCCGAATTACCTTTAAAGCACCTACACATTTTTTGCTGAACTTCTTGCTCACAATTCTTTTAATTCAAGCACTCAGTGCCGATCTTTGATTTAAATTAAGTTAATTCTGTACGAATATAACCCATTTCAAGTGAAACATTTGATCAATAAGCTGTACAAAAGGAAAGTACTTCAGATTTTTTCAAAAAGTATCCGAAACTTCTTTGGGCGAAGTTTNTGATAAGAAGGTACAGCCTTTCAAATGGGGATGGATTTTTAGCTCTCCGGGACGACAGATTTACCGTGTGTCCCATAGAAATTCCTCGTTAAAATCGGCTCATATTTAATTCTCTTACGTGAGAATTTGATTCGTAGGATCACATGTGGCAGCATAAGCAAGAAGAAAGGGAATTAAAACGGATTGAAGGAGATATTTTCAAAAAGCAACGTCAGCTAAGAAAAACTATGCAGGACTACGAGAGTGGTAAGTGTTTAAATCATACCATAATACCCCCCTCCCCCTCCAGTAAGGACCCCGTTGGGCGTTAAAATGACACTGGGAAAAATCTGCTTGATGCACTTTCGACTGGGATCAGAAGAAGCATGACGAGGAATTTTTCAAAGCGAAACTAACCGATTATGTAAACTTATTGTTTGCGATGGGGAGCCGAAAGTTTCATGGGGAAAGCAACTGACATAATGTGGGGGAAAGTTTGAATTCAAACTTAACTAGGATAGAAATTTCATGGCGGGCCATCATTTTTATTCGGGGCATCGTTTACCAGGCACTCATGCTACGCTATGTGCTACGTGATACTTCTGTGTATTTTGCTTATTTTTATTGAATTGGGAAGGCGATGTCTGCCAAGGGTGTTGAAGTCCTTCCCATAACTGTAACAAAGTGCTTCAAAATTGTGAGGAATGCTTCTTTTGGACTCATGCGATCGGCAATTTTTTAAACCGTATGGTCTTGAAAGCAATATGCTAGATGAAAGTTTGATAAAAAAACAACGATATTTTTTCATAAAGACATGTTTCGATTGATTTTATATCTTCTTCAGTTAAAGAATTGATTTAAAATGACCAAGAACAGTGATGCAACATGATGATTCGAATAGTCGTAGTTATCGCTATTCTGTTAAAAATTTTAACTTGTGTTGTTGTTTTTGTTGTTGTTATTGTTGTTGTTGTTGTTGTGATAACTGGGGCTATGTAGTGAGTCCAATTGAAGCTGTGAATCTTATTTTGAAATGTCATGATTCAAAGTCTTTTGGGATGTGAATGAAGGTGCATTTGCACCTTCTGACCACCGCGTGACACAATAATGATTCTTTTTCAATAATCATCAAAATTACCGATCATGAAAATTCTTCACGAGCATTTGCGTCAAGTGCCATGTTAATTTGATATATAATTCAAAGTTTGGAAATAGCTTCGAATATGTTAGAATTGATGCTTTTAAAGGCTACCTGGTTTTGAAGCATTGATGTTTATGATTGAATTGTAAGGACGTACTGCCACTACATAACTATTATCAGTTTATAGGAATTGATAAATGGTTTGAGAGCTACAAGCTTTCAAATGTCTAAATATTGTTCTGACTTACCTGGTGCGCTAAAATCGGATCTTTCATCGTAGCTGTATATAAAAAGCAAAGAGAAGAAGAGATGCAATCCTTGAAAGCCAAAAATGAATTTGAGAAAATCAAACAAGAAGCATCTTCCCAGGAGAGCAAGGTAAATTTCACATAATATATTTGTTGCCCGCTGGGAGAAGAGCTATTCGAACCTGCTTTGGAGAGGAATTCATTTTTTGGCAGGGGCGTAGAATGCGAGGGCTAGCAAGCTTTGGCTTGCAAACTCACCATGAAGGAGCTGGAGTACTCACCAGTTTTTTTGGTTAAACCTGTCGTCCCTTTTGTCTTGAGAAAGCATTTTACATTAAGTTCCAANCGGATCTTTCATCGTAGCTGTATATAAAAAGCAAAGAGAAGAAGAGATGCAATCCTTGAAAGCCAAAAATGAATTTGAGAAAATCAAACAAGAAGCATCTTCCCAGGAGAGCAAGGTAAATTTCACATAATATATTTGTTGCCCGCTGGGAGAAGAGCTATTCGAACCTGCTTTGGAGAGGAATTCATTTTTTGGCAGGGGCGTAGAATGCGAGGGCTAGCAAGCTTTGGCTTGCAAACTCACCATGAAGGAGCTGGAGTACTCACCAGTTTTTTTGGTTAAACCTGTCGTCCCTTTTGTCTTGAGAAAGCATTTTACATTAAGTTCCAAGAATTTCGGACATTAATTGTGTATCTTTTCGTATACTTAATTGAATACTTTATTATAGCCATTTGTATACTTTTTTGTCCGAATTACCTTTAAAGCACCTACAAATTTTTTGCTGAACTTCTTGCTCACAATTTTTTTAATTCAAGCACTCAGTGCCGATCTTTGATTTAAATTAAGTTAATTCTGTACGAATATAACCCATTTCAAGTGAAACATTTGATCAATAAGCTGTACAAAAGGAAATTACTTCAGATTTTTTTCAAAAAGTATCCGAAACTTCTTTGGGTGAAGTTTCACGTCAGAAAGTTGTCCATTCGAAACATTTGGATGTTAATATGTATGTAAAAATGCTACATATGACTTGGCTCCGATATCTGGAAACCTATCTTGCATCAGAATTTAGTGATTGCACCATGGGCGGTAGGAGACGCGTGGATAGCTTTTTGAAAATATTGTAGTCATAGGTAGGCGTTATTAAGATTAAATTAGCCGCGATGTTTTCAGAGCGGCTTCGTTGGGCAGATTAGCGTCTGCCGGGTCAACCGTAAGTTGCTACAAAATAACAGGAAGCCGCTCTGAAAACATCGCGGCTATTTTAATCTTAACAACCCCAACCTATGACCACAATATTTTTCAAAAAGCAATCCACGCGTCTCCTACCGCCCATGATTGCACCTGTTCGTTCACAATCCCATCTTTCTCGATCATGCGTTGTGCCTTGTACAAGTTGTTTTTAGGTAGGATTTCAAACAAAACGCCTAGATGATGGAAACAAATTAGAATGCCCCTTGGGTAAACAGTATTGAAGTGGATTTATTTCTTTAAAACGGTAACTGTGTTTTTAATAAACGATAAGCATGAATCTAACAGTTATTTTCTTGCATAAGCAACTATGGAAAGACGTTTGCACAAAACAATGTAATCAACGCTGAAACAATAGAAAAAGTGCACCAGAGTTATCGCTTTACGTTATGATTAAACACACGAGATTTCACTGGATGATTTGAGTATGGGCCAGAGGTGTGCCAGAGTTGTGCTTTAGGGGAGGCTACAGCCCCTCTGTTGGAAACATCTAGTGCCCCTGTCGGCGAAAATGGTGGGAGTTAATTTGCAAAATGACAACAAAGCTGCATTTAAAGTCATTTTAGTCCCCCTTTCAGAAGTTCTAGCCTCCCTGTCGTACCATTCTGGTGCCACCCCTGCCATAGGCAACTGTAGAAAAGATGATAACGAGGGATACTTTAACAACATGCATTTCTTGATTTTATCTATAGCTGACCAGAGAACGAATTGACAAGAACATTTTAGAAATTCAAAAATCGAAAGATAGAGAGAGGAAAGGTCACACCGTACTGTAAGTTCTTTAATCGTTTGTGATATATTAAAAGATGTAACGGAATATTTCTAATATACAGAGTGTCCCAAATAACGCAACCTAACTCAAACTGAAAATAATAAAGAAGAAAAAAATAAGAAAAAAAATAAGAAAAAAATAATAAATTAAATAATATGAAGATTTGAATTGATGCGATGAGAGCACAATCTATCTTCTTTCCAATGATAAGCAGTTTCTTTACATTAATATAATTGTTTATGATATAATTGACACATTTAGTAAGTGAGGCTGTTTGCGAAATGGTTGATCATTTGTCCATCCGACACGGAATTGTTTTTGTTAATTAAGGCCAAAATATCAACTGGGTAGATTTTCTTGTTGGGCAGTTCGGTCTCACCGGACCAGAAGAGTATGCTTTTCGGCTATTTGTAATATGTATGGGACTTGAATGTTTCCCTTTGATTTAAGACATCAATCTGTGTCGGACAGACCACTCATCAACCATTTCGCAAACAGCCTCAAGTACGGCCTATTTCAGATGCTGGATGCAGTAAGAGCAAAATCAAGAATTTTTATACCCGAAAAAAGTTGCAAAAAATGTTTTTTTCTCTCAGCATTTCAGGCCAAGAATCACTTGAGGTTCGCCCCAAGGGCAAAAATTGCGAATTTCATCCAATGAGATGCATTCATTAAAATTGTAAAATAACCTCTCGTGATGTTTGGATTTTGCCTGTAATAATGTCACATTTTAATCTCCCATCTACCTCCCATCACCACAAGTTATACTCTCAGTAGCGGAAATTCGTCCATTTACCTTACAGCATTGTCGTCTATCTGTGAGATACTAGTGAAACCAGTTCAATTCTTTCCCATCTAAGCCACAGAAGTTGAGCTTCCTTAATAGAATATCATGGTCAACTGTGTCAAAAGCTTTCTTGAGGTCTATGTAAACAACAGCAGTGTATTTACCTTTCTCAATGTTCAAGTACCAGTCGTTCGTGCACTTTAACAGGGACGTGAGAACCGAATGAAGGGCCCGAAAACCAGACTGATCAGAAAAAATAATCTTGTTTTTGTTNAAACGAAATAGTTATATTATAAAGCGTTTACATTGAAACGTTACATGCTGTTTTCAAATTTTGCTGTTTTCAAAATGAGTTTCATTTGATGCCAGTTCAAAATCGTTTCATTGTAAACGGATGGTTGAAATGGCATCAATTCGTACTGTTTTCTGTTAAAAAGACATAGAGTAAGCACTACCAACTAAAGGAGCTTTTGAAACTATTTAGTGGTGTTTTATAATACTTTCCTAATATTGTGACGAAGATCTCCAAATGAGAGTTGAAACTTAAAAAGCCGTTCAGACTGCGTATTTTTTCCCCTGCAATAAATTTTCTTATCCCTTTCTTTCTCATTTTCACAGGAAAAACGAAAGAGAAGTGACGAATTCAACGAGAAACTCAAGTATGCATTATCAGCTGTTTTTGTTTTTATTCCAATGGTTTTGCAAACATATCCAAAATACAAATTCCGTCTTTTACCAAGGTCCAAATTGAAGTCACTATTTTCAAAGTTATGATCCACCGATCATGTATTCCGGATGGGCATATGCCTCGAGTCTTTGCAAAATTTTAAGATTTATCATGTAAAATTTTATTGCCTATTTCTTTCAAATGACTTGCTCGAAGGAAACTTCAGGAAATCGTCACTTTTTCCAGAATTACAGCGTTTTTCAGTCTGCTAGTTTTGAAGTCATCAAATTGCTATATCGTAAACCATAAAAGCTGGAGACTTTTTCGCTACCATATTGTAGACCTTCAAAAACTGAGGTTTTCTTGTATTGATTATATTGATTTTCCTCACTCAGTTTAGAATTTATGTCACTTTTGATGTTTTTTAAAGCTTTAGATACTTCCTCTCACACATCCTTTCATAAAACATAAAAACGCTGTAATTCTGATAATAATGTTGATATCAAAAATGGTCCCTCTGGAATTATGACAAATTACGTAAAATTCCTTTGAAGCAATTAATTTGAAAGAAAGGGGCAATAAAATTCTACACGATGCATTTCAGAGTTTTGCGAAGATTCCACGCTTATGCTGTCCGGATGAGTGAAAAAAGTGATTTATTTCTTCGTTGATCTGCTGGCGAGAATCCTCCTTAATTTTTAAGTCAAAGGTTCGACCATGTTCAAGCATGGCTAACTTAAAGTTTCTTTGCTGAAATAGACGATACCGTTCTTTATTTACGGGGGATTTCTTCAAAAAGCAAGTAAATTTAAGGGATTTCTGGTTCACAAAAATTGCAAAACAGTCAATCCCAACAGAGGGAAAATTTTGAACACAATTAAGATATCCGAAATCCACAAACAGAACTATTTCAAAGTTAAGATCTGCAGAGGTACAATGGGTAGGCTGGGGGTAGTTTATATTGGGGGTAGTGTATGGGTAGTGTTTATTGCTGGAAGTAGTAGACAATGAACTGTGAATGGTTAAATCAACTTTCACAACACCAAGAAAGGCAGTTCCAGCAGATTAGCAAGAGAAAATCTCAGAGCAAAGATTTTTACAACATTGATCCGCATAAAGTTTCTTTTAAAGTATTCAATCCAAAGAATGCTATAACAACCATTTGCTTTGCACCACCTTAGAAGAAGAATATATTTATTAAAATCATGAAAAATCGTCGTAGTGATCAAGACCTTTCCTGTGAGATTCTAGGGGGCTCTGCTTGTCTATAGTTAGCTTAACGTCCTTATTTTAGCGAGAACACGATAAAAGCTTCAGTATCAGAACGAAAACAACAGAGAATGGATAAAGAACTGGGAACTACACTCAATCATACGTCATTGAAAATACGTGAAGGTTTGTTTTTCACCCATGCCGGGTGAGTCAGAAAGCTGTCTAGACGTTTCAAAGCCTTCTCAAACCATTTATCCCATTCCGATAAACTGATAATACCGATGTAGCTACTATATCAGCTTAGCTAAAAAAATTGTTTTTTCAATCGTTTTCATATTACAAGCTATTTTATAAAAATGCTGCAACTCAAAATCCTTCAAAACAGACCTAAACTCTTTGATTAAATTTGGTATCAATTTAGCCCCATAGCTATCATAATCAAATTCTATCTGTCTATCTTATCGCTCAAACATTTACTAGATACATTAAGATGCTGCTGCATAATTTTATACATATGGGACTTCATGAAAACAGAAAATATCTAAACATGGCTGAATGACATGTCATTCAGCCATGTTTAGATATTTTCTGTTTTCATGATGTTGAGATGAAGCATTTTTATAAAATATTTTATAATACATGATTACGCTAAAGATGGCGGCGAGGAGCTTTTTACCAAGATGCATTGCGTTCTTTAATCGAATCCCTATAGAATCATTAAATATTCGTAATTGGAACGCAGTGCATCGTGGTAAAAGATTCTCACTGCCATCTTTAGCCTAATCGTCTTTTTGAGAACGATAAGACAAATTTTGACAAACTAAGTATTTGATTAGTTTATATGAATTGATAAATGGTTTAAGAGCGTCAGGTTTTGTAACGTCTAAACATGTTTTTGTCTCACCCGGTATAATTTTTATTTATATATGGTCCTCTCTTGTGATTAGTACCGAGGGGTGTTGTGAAGTGTTAGCTATTGTGGGGAGCCTCAACTCTGTTTTATAGTATCAGAAGTTTTGGCTATTTATCTGATAGAGACTACCATTGTGTTTATTGGCATTACTCATATACTCATTTGTCTGCATAGTTTGCCTAAGTTTCGCCTAAAAACTTACTAAAATTGTGTTAAAGTTTGCCAGAACCTGTGAATGTGTCATTAGAAGGCTTAACTCGGTGTTCTGTTTCATAGAGGGTCGAAAATTGACTGATGTAAAATCAAGACTGCAGAAGAATTCTCAGTTTCAAAGAGATACACAAAGTGATGCATATTATGCTTCGTATAACAGACAAGCACTGGATAGCGATGAGAAAATTAAGGTAAGCACATTTGGGTGTTCTTTAAAGGGGCTGTATAAGCTAGACTTCCAAAAAAGCGTGACTTTGTCTCCCTAATGCAAGCAAATAGCAGCAGATACATTGCAAATGAAGAGAATTTCTATACGTTTGAGAAATCCGTAGAATTTACCAGTGGAATCAGATTTTTTCATACCTTCAACGATTTTCGAGATATTTCTAGATTCTAAGCCAGGGGTTTTGATGTGTTTAGTCTATACACACGAAAGCCCAATGCATATGGAACGCCGTTTGCACAAAAATGACATAAAACATGTTTATGTTACATAAACTATGTTTATGTGCACATAAACTATGTTTATGTCCATTTTTGTGCACTTAAACATAGTTTATGTACATAAACTATGTTTATTTGCACATAAAATTAGTTTATGTACATAAACATAGTTTATGTCCATTTTTGTGCAAACGGCGTTTCATAGTTGTATAGCTTCTTATTTGGAAGAACTAATGCATTGATATAGTTCTCAACTGTGACAATCCGAAACGTTAATTTGATTGTCGATTAAAAAGAAAAAAATGATATTGCTCCTTGATTATCTAAAGGCATAAACAAGTCTGATTTCACCACATTGCTTATGTTCAGTACTCTATCACAGAATTTTGATTGCAAGATATTTAGAAACTGCAGAGATATTTAAAGACTGCCAAACAAAGAAACATTTTTGTACACAAACTTTTTTGGGAAAATATAAGAACCTATAATCTACCTACAGCCTACTTTCATGAATGTTACCCTTTATATAAGAATCAAAACAGATTGCTTTGAAAAAAGTAGGTTTTTATATGCGGGTTTTTTACTGTACTTACTTATTTGCATGTTGCTAACTTGGATGATGGACTGTAAACTTAAAGCGACCGAGTGAGCAAATTTTATGATAGAAATCACTCCAGATAGCCATAAGCGTACGGGAAGATAAAATCTAGTGGGGCTGTCTGATGAAAAGTCTATTGTTGACGAAATTTTTTGCCCGACTTACGGCGGATTATTGCCCGAAATAAGCAGATTTTTCTAAATTTTTCGAATGTTGGGGGGGCTGCCGCCCCCAGCCCCCCTGGCTCGTACGCTTATACGCTTATGCCAGATACTTATTGAAGAATTCATGATGAGTTGAATTTAATCTACTTGTAGTTGGTGGATGCAAGGAAAACTGCACTACAGAATTCGATGACAAGAGAGAGGAAACTAAAGGGAGCTCAGATAATAGATGAATGGAAAAATCGATATTTTGATAGAGCAAATGAAGTTAAAATGAAAGAAGTCGAAGATAATGTTAGGCATCTGTCTGTAAGTAGACCAGTCAGTTTTATTACTGCCTAAAGCCCTGGTCAAACGGCTGAACAAAGAATGTTCACAGATTAGTCAGTCGTTTGGCGACCAATTCCTGGATGTTTGTAACATACTTGTTGGAGAAACAACAGCGAGTTACACGAATATCGGCATATTGACGACTGGTTTTTCTATCGATGTAAAATCAATTTTATAACTTCAATATGGAAGATGTTGACAAAATTCTAAAGTGCATAGAAATCCAATTCAAGTGTTTTCCAACTTTCGAAACACTGTCAGAAGCGCGCATCTTCTCAGCTATCGATTGATGCCATATTCGTTGAAGTAAAACGTAAGAAATTGGAATGGCACGCGATTAAACGCTACTTGCCTCCTAATTTCAGACAGACTTTAAATCGTTCTTTCTTTATCAAGGCCCTATTACCCGTGAAGTTTTGCGTGAAGCTTGCTGAAATGGCGTCGAGAGATAATTTTCAGCAGAATTGTGCCGTGTAAAACGTGAGCGATATCTGTATGAATACAGTTGCAACTCGTCTCATTATGCTGACATCTTGACTCCTTCGTAGGGGTTCCTCACAGAGATTCACGTCTCTGATGGGCTGGTTTTGTCGAGCGTTGCGAAACAAAGTTCAGAAAGGATGTTACACGGCTGAATGCGTAATGTTTTGCATTGCAAGTCGTTGCCTGAGTAGAAATCAGTTATACTTTTCATGAAACTGACTCGTAACAATTACAACGGAAATTTGACAACTTGGCATTCATTTTCTCCATGTTTCACGCTGCAATTCGTCCAAACGGAATGACTTCCCAGCAGCGCTGAAAACATAGCGCCAACTTTTTTTGGGCTAAATCTTCAGAAAATTGCTGTAGAGTTCTATAGGTTTCTTTAGGAAATTTGCAAAAGGTTGTATAAAATTGCTCTTATATTGCCCCTCACCATAGTGAGAAGGAAAAAGATAGATAGCATTTGTTATTCAGACCAAAACCAATGACATAATGGCACAAAAGTGCTGTTTTTAAGAGCAAAACAGAAATTTAGTCCAAGAAAGCTGCGAGAGACTTGTCTTTTTGTCGATAATTTTGTAAACAGCTCCACAAGCTCTGAGAATTGTAAGTTTTGATCAGCCTCCCAGCATTTTAAAATTGATTTATTTAGAAAAGCAGACGAAACACTTTCAAAATCCTATCGTGACGCTNCTTGGCATTCATTTTCTCCATGTTTCACGCTGCAATTCGTCCAAACGGAATGACTTCCCAGCAGCGCTGAAAACATAGCGCCAACTTTTTTTGGGCTAAATCTTCAGAAAATTGCTGTAGAGTTCTATAGGTTTCTTTAGGAAATTTGCAAAAGGTTGTATAAAATTGCTCTTATATTGCCCCTCACCATAGTGAGAAGGAAAAAGATAGATAGCATTTGTTATTCAGACCAAAACCAATGACATAATGGCACAAAAGTGCTGTTTTTAAGAGCAAAACAGAAATTTAGTCCAAGAAAGCTGCGAGAGACTTGTCTTTTTGTCGATAATTTTGTAAACAGCTCCACAAGCTCTGAGAATTGTAAGTTTTGATCAGCCTCCCAGCATTTTAAAATTGATTTATTTAGAAAAGCAGACGAAACACTTTCAAAATCCTATCGTGACGCTATCATTTGTAATGGCTTCATTTACCCCAACTCGCATTTTCAAACGCAAATTTGTAAAAGCACATGAAACATGTCGTCTTGACGAAAGTTTGCTAAAACTTGTCTCGCACATTCATTGCAATCAAGTTTCAAGTGCAACATCATTGTGTAACGGGATTTTATTTGTATATCATTTAATAACGTTTTGTACTTCTAGAAATTCGTAAAAAAACAAGAAGATATCGAACAATCTTTATATAATCAAGTGAAAAGTCGGGAGTCTGAAAGACGGAAGCAAGAACAAATTGTTGATGGAATACGACATGAATTAACATCTGTGAAGAAAGATAATGCCAAAGTGCTTAAGGTGCGTTGAATACATCCTAAGATTAAATATTCGAATCTAAGATCAAAGAACAATTATTTTCATTTAAGGGCCTGATTACATGAGAGTTTTAAACCCCGGGGTTTAGTTTCAACGCACCTAACCGAGTTGAAATAAATTTGCTATTACATGCGTATTTTCAGCCCCCGGGTATGAAAAAGCGTGCCATGATGCGTAAAAATTTTTCATGCAATGAACAAAGACAACAAAGCAATTCGACCCCAGGAAAACAATGGGGATTAACGCATTGAAAGTTTCACCTCGGCTAGTTCAAGGTGGGATGAGATTTCAGCCCCTGGTATGATTTCATCCCCGGGGTTGAGATTTCTCCATGCAATTGAAAATTGAAATCAATGAAGGAATAAGTGGAGAGGTGGGATGGAATTTCAACCCAGTCAACCGAGGTGAAACTCAACCCAGTGGTTGAAAACTCTCATGTAATCAGGCCCTAAGACATGTATTCCTACTTTTAACTACTAGAAAAATTTTGGTATTTGCCTGTTATCTTTTATGGGAAAACACACTGTCAATTTTCTTTGAATTAATTTTCAGCAATTTACATCGCAATTTACATTACAACAAGATTCAAATTTAATCAAATTTGTAATTGGAAATGGACCAACCCCCTTTAAAAAGCTGGCCTGCCCAACCTAGCTACTGTCTTTCAGTTAAATCATCTCTAAAATTCACTTTTGTTCATACACAGAGAAGGGTCAGCATTCCTTGCCTAGGTCTTGTTCTTTGACACCTTAGTAGAGTTGTTTCATCCAAAATGGCAGCCAAGAGGGCTGATCATGATAGGAGTGCTGGACAGGTATTGATTGTGGGAGAAAAGCAACAGGTCAAAATGCTCTATGACCCTCATGTCGAGCATAGAGGAGCGTGCTTTTTGTGAGATCTCCTGTAGCAAGTGTATATTAACAACAAAACCTTTTGGCGGGGCAAAGACTTTTCCGGCCGAAATTCCAGCTTGTCCAAAACTTTTTGTCCCACTGAAATTTTTTGATAGGCCGGTTTTACGTAATTCTCTGCAAAGTATAGTTGTCAAGCTAATCCGTGCTCATTGGTTGATCAGATTGTACTACCAATCTCGTAATAAGGAAGACATCATCAGAAAAGGATCATAATCATAATTAGCTGGTGTAGAAAAGGATGAAGTTGCCCAGGATTCGTGGATTATGTGGCTAATGTACTAATGACCACCGATATTTACCTTTCTTATTTTAGTACCTTTCAGATAAGATATGATTCCGTGAATATTTCTGCTGAAACTTTTTCTTCCAAATTTTTGGTTGTTAATGTAGACGTATACTGGAAGCTAAAGCCAGGCGTTAGTCACGCTGATTCCTCTATTATGAATATGGGTGTCGATTGTGAGGCATCTTTTTCCCAAGCACTGTTCAGTTTACCGGGTGACTAAAAAAACTTCACGAATTGGATCATAACTAGCGTCCTAAGATCAAACGTTATCAGCACATGCTTTGTACCACTGTTTAGATGAAAGACTTGGCTATTTTTTAGATGCTCCATTGTTATTTTTAGCTATGGCTATCGTCCCAAAAAGAAGGATTCAACAAAAATTTCGAATCCTTCATTTCAATTTCTAGAGTTAAAATAATCGCCATCCTTTCCAGTCAACATTTTCTGAAGGCTTAGCATAGAGATGTAGTATTTGTCTGTGGAATTCTATTGTTTACACAAAAAGAATGATAACTGCTCGTTTTTATAATTTCGTATTCCCAAGTCAATTTGGAATTAAACATTTTGTTAATCTGCCAAAACCTGGACTGGAAAAGGTGGCGATTGTTCATGTTTGACTTAGAATGAAGGAATCGCCATATTTTAAAACCTGCTTTTTTGGAGAGTAGTAATAGCTTAAACTGCCCAAGCAACATCTCTAAAGATTGCTGAGCCCTTCAACTAAATGATGATACCAAATTTGCTTTCATGACTTTTGCTTCCATGAAGCCAGGCGCGACCTAGCTCGTGAAATCGTTTTTGGGTCACACGATACAATCAGACATATTTTATGATAATTCTTTTGCAAGTGTTGACTTTTTTGTTTTACGCCAAAACAGGAAACGTCGATAAAATGTAAGAAACGAGAGGAAGAGTTATCTCAAAAACTCCTTCGAGAAGAGGCAGCATTGAAAAAGGTCTGTATTTTTAATTTGTACTGCACTTTCGCCCTTGCAGTTGCTAGACCGCTCTCAAACGTTACAAAGTTCTTCATAAAAGTTAAAAAAAGTGATTTCTTGCTTTTGCCATGAGCGACAGCACACCGATTTATTAGTAGCGAGCCACCTTAAGTGCTGATCCACCTCAAGCAACCACTACTACTAAAAAACTTGATTTTTGGATCAGCGCTAAGGTGGCTCGCTACTAATTGAAAATAAATTTGAAACACATACGCAATGGGTTAAAGTGGCTCAGTACTGATAAAAATTTAACATTGATGCACACTTGATGTCCCGTTGCTCATGATCTAGGTTGCCAAAAAAAGGATATTTTAATAACATGCAATAGCTAACATATACACTGTAGCGTGCATTTCTTTTAAGATCCTACCTGATGACCCAAAAAATAGACGATGGCGCTAAAGATGACGTCAGGGAATTTTTACCATGATCCTTTGCATCTCGAGGAATTCCAATTGATTTGGTTGGTTGGTGTGCCATGAAAAGCAAAGGATCATGGCAAAAAATGCCCTAACGCCATCTTTAGCGCAATTGTCTATCGTGCCACCCTGGTACACATTACGAAAATCTGTCAAAAAATGGACGGATTAGCAGCCGTTATGGATTTATGGTTGGCCAGGTAACCCTAATTATGCAGCCTCGATTTCAAACAAATGATCTCATTGCAATGGCAATGATCGTTGCCTAACTGACTGTAGAAATATTGGAACTTCAAGAAATGTTTAACTTTTAAAAGCTAAAAATGAAACAAGATGTCTCTACCATGTTTAGTTTTATGCCAATATTTAATACTACCCACTTAAAAGTTAACGGTAGTGTGAAATATAGACTGAGAGATCGTTTGATATGATATCATAATAAAAGCTACCCATTAACATGGTTTCTCGTGGTTTTTCATAGTGTGTCATCTTTTGCAGGCATTGACTGAGCGCGAGGAAAAAATAAGAACATTTGTTAAACAGAGAGGCTTTTACCAAGAAGAAAAAGATATGCTGGTTAAAGAGCAAAAGGTAAAAATTTTCATTGAAAGGCGTTTTTAAACGTATCTAAGTAGGTTTTGCGACGACCGCAACATTGCTCGAATGATTGAACTATAGTGCAAAGGCGTCTCAAAGAATCTGATTCTGAGCCACCTAAAGGGACATTGGGCATAAGTTTTAAATATTTAAAAACGACAATGAAAGTGGCTATTACATCTTTCGTTGGATTTTAATGGCTTGAAAAGAACGTTGGCTACATTGCTACCGGGTGCGCCAAAAAAAACTATCCACGTTTGAAAAATCGTAGTACCTAGAGTACTAGATGGATTTGAATGAATTGAAGTTTGGCTGATAGCTGAAAGACTGAAGTATTTTTGTGATTTTTCTCGTGTTTTTATCAGCAGAGAAAACATAGATAAATTCAACTTTATGAAAATTCGTTTGTTGCGAAATGGCTGAAAACAGGCCTAAAACACTCGATCAAATCGTACGAAATCTCCCGCATAGAACAAGATGCAAGAGCATTTAATCTCTCTCCCGCGTTATAGGAAATGAATTCTTAAAGAAATACTAAAGATTTTCAATCCCATGGCAATACAAGTGCAGACGACATCCGATACCCGTGAAAAACTGTAATTTTGCATTGTTCGGTGTGAGAAATTTCTGTAAGATTTGATCAAGTGTTTTAGGCCCTTTTTCAGGCATTTTGCAAACAGAGAATTTTCTTAAATTCGAATGTAGCTGTATTATCTGTACTCATAAAAATACGAGAAAAATCACAAAAATACTTCAGTCTTTCTGCTATCAACCAAACTTTGATTCATTCAAATCTATCTAGTACTCTAGGTACTACGATTTTTCAAACGTGGATAGTTTTTTTTGGCGCACCCGGTA
>REGM01000228.1:387187-448099 GCA_004194415.1 Aurelia aurita | reverse complement strand
GGCATTCATTCAAAGAAAGATGACATAGAAACTGTTTTATATTGAAGAGAAACAGAGGAAAAAGCATTGAAAAGACAATCCATTTGTACAACATTTGTTTTGGTAATCAAAACTTACTCCGGTACTAGTACTGAAAGGCTTTAGGACGATTAATGTTGAAGCACCCACCACTATTATAGGCCACCACTATTATAGGCCACCACTTAAATATCTTCCTAAGGCCCTTGGTCTTTACAGCAGTGTAAAAGATATGTATACAGTACCGTATATATATAAACTTTGGGTTGAAGATAAGATTATATGTAGAAACTCATGAGTAAGTATTTAAACTGTCTTTTTGCCTTGGTAGATCCACGAAAGGCTCAACAGAGTTGGACAAAAGACGGATTTAATTGAGCAAGAGATGTATTGATGAGACACAACTGAGGTTTTTAAAGAAGCACCTTCACCCTCTTACTGAACTTACGTTTGATATGCGTGTGCTGCCTAGTCATTTTAATGGAACTCTCATTGGACTCAGCCATGCTTGGCTAGAGCTGAATAATTTTGCTTCAATGATCAATCTTAGAGTGTAACTGTCTAACGAAATCAGAAGTTAAAGGCGCATGCGGATGGGACACATGCACAATTTGAATTTACATCTTGCGTGGAAATTCAAGTCAATTAGTACAGAAAACCGAAGCAGTACTATGTGGAAGAGGTGATCAAGATGGCAGTGAACAAGACGCAACAGATACAAAAAACGACCAGCCATTATATAAACTTTATTCAAATCTTCTGCCATCCAATTTAACTACATACCAAGTGTCTTTAGGGCAGGTAAGACAATCCTCGAAAGTTTCCTGCACTTCTCGTAGCTTTGGTTACTTGGCTAGGCCCATTACGAACGTAAGCAAAAATGTGTCGAAAAATACGTTGAAATTAAATCACGTGACCCATCCGTGTGCTACTTTAAAAAACAATAGGATAAGGAAAGTGAGCATAGCAGTCCGCTGAATATACCAGTCAGCCAGGTAGTGAACTTCCTGTATAGCCTAGCGAAAATATCCAGTTAAGGCGGCACTGATATTAGGGATTCTTGCTTGTTTTTCTCGTTCTTATTTAGGTTTGTTTAGGTAGGTTCCATAAAATCAATAGAAAATAGAAAAGATTTGTCATGAAAGACCCTTATCGTGTTCATGCTGCCAGTTGGTTTGGATTGAATAATGGTTTGCAATGAAATATAAGGTTTGCAATGCAATATAGGGTTTGCAATGAAATATATGGTAGGAATGAAATATATGGTTTGGAATGAAACATATGGTTTGAAACGTATCACAAATAAGGTCAAGCCTTTCCTACTAAATACCCAGAATTGTTTTTGGAGTAAAAGAAGCCCGTATACCTTAATTTCATAGGTTTTTAATTTGGTATTGACTACCATTAATTTGTATTTTTAATGTAAATAAATGTTAACTGTTTAACCAATTATTTAATATACTTTTTGTATCTAGATTAATAATTTTAGTACTAGGGGCATTTGATGTAATTCTTCATTAGGAATATAAGATTGACGAGGTGCTTTTAATTGCCGTTAATAGATTTATCAGGGCAGATTTTGAGACGTGCAAAATATGTAGAGAGTAATGGCAACTATTTCGATCTCATCTCTGTAATTTGGCTAATTTCCAAAAACGGTTTAGAAATACCGGGTGAGTAAAAACAAAGTAAAGGTGTTTACCGAAATGTACAATCATGAATCTGTGACATTTCCTCACGCCTAGTTAGTTGTTTGAGTGAGGTTTAGACTAACGCAATTTGAATTTTTCCTGCGAAAATTTCAAACAGAATAAGGGACTTTGCAAAGGCGTCTTTGCTANGCTAGGCCCATTACGAACGTAAGCAAAAATGTGTCGAAAAATACGTTGAAATTAAATCACGTGACCCATCCGTGTGCTACTTTAAAAAACAATAGGATAAGGAAAGTGAGCATAGCAGTCCGCTGAATATACCAGTCAGCCAGGTAGTGAACTTCCTGTATAGCCTAGCGAAAATATCCAGTTAAGGCGGCACTGATATTAGGGATTCTTGCTTGTTTTTCTCGTTCTTATTTAGGTTTGTTTAGGTAGGTTCCATAAAATCAATAGAAAATAGAAAAGATTTGTCATGAAAGACCCTTATCGTGTTCATGCTGCCAGTTGGTTTGGATTGAATAATGGTTTGCAATGAAATATAAGGTTTGCAATGCAATATAGGGTTTGCAATGAAATATATGGTAGGAATGAAATATATGGTTTGGAATGAAACATATGGTTTGAAACGTATCACAAATAAGGTCAAGCCTTTCCTACTAAATACCCAGAATTGTTTTTGGAGTAAAAGAAGCTCGTATACCTTAATTTCATAGGTTTTTAATTTGGTATTGACTACCATTAATTTGTATTTTTAATGTAAATAAATGTTAACTGTTTAACCAATTATTTAATATACTTTTTGTATCTAGATTAATAATTTTAGTACTAGGGGCATTTGATGTAATTCTTCATTAGGAATATAAGATTGATGAGGTGCTTTTAATTGCCGTTAATAGATTTATCAGGGCAGATTTTGAGAGGTGCAAAATATGTAGAGAGTAATGGCAACTATTTCGATCTCATCTCTGTAATTTGACTAATTTCCAAAAACGGTTTAGAATACCGGGTGAGTAAAAACAAAGTAAAGGTGTTTACCGAAATTTACAATCGTGAATCTGTGACATTTCCCCACGCCTAGTTAGTTGTTTGAGTGAGGTTTAGACTAACGCAATTTGAATTCTTCCTGCGAAAATTTCAAACAGAATAAGGGACTTTGCAAAGGCGTCTTTGCTAAATATGATATGGTATGTGTGTAATAGTTTCTTTCGTCTAAAAACATAGTAAAAACTCGCATATAAGAACCACTTTCTGCGAGCTTAGCTGGGCTTAATCTAGCGAAGGTTCCTAATTCTAGAGTTTTAAATTTGATAATAGTGCAAATTAAGAAGATATGTACAATGTAAAATCCATGTAAATGACATGCTTTTTGCATCTAGCACTTTGAAACGTATTCCTTTTCAGTTTTAGTGCAATTTTCACGAAGTTTGGACAATTTTCCACCAAAATTTTAGCCTAAGAAGGTTTTTTAAATTGTGGTTCTTGTAGACTGGCTTTTGCAAAAATTATTTTACATTACATTATGTTACGGGTGGTTCTTATATTACAGTAATACTTTGTGTAAAATAGAATGGTCAATGTAAATAATAACGTAGATTCTGACGTAGCTGTTTTTATAATCTACTGAATAGGATTTGTTTGAAACAAATGCAATATTATTGGTCTTTTAACAAGATAATGTGTGACAGTTAACAATTTCAATTCATCTTAACATATCAGCTTCTTGCTTGCCTCTTCCAACATCCATGTATTAATGAGTTGGTGATTGCTATGCTAGTGCGCATGCTCAGGTGTCTGAGAGCATGCGCACAAGACACGCGCGATGGTCGCCTACCAAAAGTACTGCAGTAGAGGTCTCCTTAACAGACCTTAGCAGATTGACCACAGCACAGAAAAGATTCCGGAATAACTAAACGATCTTTCATATTTTTATTCATGAAACTTTCAATGAACATATTTACAGTTTTACTACAATACAGAAAATTAGATTAGACAAGTGATAAGGTACATCTTCTTTTAAGTTTTCCTCCTAGTTATATGATCATACATAACAACTTGGATATACTTGGGAGATTCTATCGCGATTCTTGCAGAGTTATCGCCTGGACTTTGCGCCTGAAATAAAAATGATTATTTTTAACCAACTTCAAGAACGAACTTATACATGAGATACTAAATAAGATGGCCTGATGGCCAACTTCAAGAAAGAATAAACGTAACTGAAAATGGAATGAATTGAGGAACATTCAAAGAGGGATTAAATGACCTGAGCTAAATGGTGTTGTCTATAAATAGGACAAAGAAAACCTGCACACGCCATTGTTTCTTTGGTTTTGCTTTGTTCATGCACGCACCGAGATTACCAAATATAATAGCTTATTTTTCGACCTGTGCGATCGCATCTTTTAACTCAGCAGACTCACTTTGAATCACTTTAGCTGCTATTTTCATTTATACATCCCTCATTTCTAAATTTGTTAATCCTGGAATTTCAGTATAAAAGTTGTTGGTTCCTTTGCCCGGTAAAAAGCAAAAAATTCGTCAAGAAAGCTTGCAAGATTTACCTTTGGATCAACGTTAAGAATTTTGCGATCTCTTTTATTTTTGAACAATAACCCAGTTGCATTCTCAGCTATAACCTTGAAAAAAAAATATGATAATGAATCTTAGCAGGATATTATAACAACCAGCAATAACATTTTGTATATTACCATGGCAGGATGAAGAAATGAAAAACATCGAACAATTGTGAAAGAAGTTAACATGGACGAACTCGGACAGTTGAAGCTCAATTCAATAATCGTCTGTCTTAGGCTGTCTCGGAAACTTTGCGTGTTTTAGTGCACTACTCGTGGGCGTTAAGAAACGCGGTAGTTATTCCTACAACAGTTGTTTCCTCCTTGTGTCCCTATGCCCGTAAAGGTTGTTGTTGTTGCGTTATGGGAAAGTCCCTCACATTTTCTGGACACGGATACAAGGAAAACCGGGCACACAGGGATACAAGAAAAACTAGGCACGGGGATAGGGACACAGGGAGGAAAAAAATGTTGTAGGAACAACTACCGCGTTTCATAGCGCCCATGCTTTCAGCTTCAGAATGATAACAAATTGCGTCATTTTTCAGTATCTAGATTCAGGAACAAGTAAAGTCAAGATACCTGGTAATTTGGTGTTGCATTTGATGTGCACTTCTGTGTTTCCCAGTTGTAGAAGCTAAAATGCATAAGTCCACGTTAAAAACCATAGGCAATATTATAAGTGGAACGTGTAAATTTGTTCTTCTTGTGCAAAATTATTTCTTCTTCAAATTTACTACAGTGATTAGATCAAAGAGCAGCTACAGCCATATACATCTGATTTAACAAGATTAACGCAGTTAAAAATTATGCAATTTTCAAAATAGTTAAGCAATTTTAGAATCAGTTAGGATAAAAGCTTCAACATTGTGAAAGAAATTGGGGCGATAAATATTAAATCGTGGAAAACAATGGAAACTGATCTATAAAAATGCAGCTTTAAACGTGAAAGGTATTGCGAACATTACTCATAAAATTGGTGCTTTTTGAAGGTTTGAGTTTGACGCCAAGTCGAAATTTATGCTTTAATACCTAACGAGATACCAGTAGTATTTTTTGATAAATTGTCCAGTTGATATTCTGCTCTCAGGGGAATAAAGCAGGAAAATCTGTGTTGCGACTTTAACTAGAGTTAAAATTCAAAATGTGTCTGAATTGCAATCTGGTACTGTAGCTTTCAGCTTGGTTCACACTTAAGTAAAAACGCAGCGCTAAGGCTGGTTAGTGGAATTTTCCGAGCAGACGGGAACTCTGTTGTTTACGAGAGAAAATGTCGCTTTGAATTTCGATAGAAAGTTACGCCTGAGTAACCTTTTATTGTGTAAAATTCCGCCCGCTCGGAAAATTCCACTGACTGGAAATCAGCCTTTAGAAATGCAGCGGAAAAAGTGTAGAAATTATTGTTGTGATCTCTATAATCTATATCTTTTAGGCACGTGTCCGTTGTTTTCTGCTCAAATTTGGTGGATGGGGTGAATCCACAATAGAGTTACTTTTAGGAATCCATCGATTTCTCTCTAATCTTATAACATACGAATGCTTCGTTTGTTTCTCTTTGAAATTCATAGCTGAAAATCTTTATGATATGGCCTACCGCAAAATTGCAGAATCAACGTTGAGGTTTGTTTACAGTAACGTGGCCCAGCCCCTTTAAGTAATGCTAGATACGCCTTAGTCGAAATGTCGAAACTAGTTACATACCTTAGATCGGATGGACGTGGTAGTAATCGCTTTCGACCAGCAAAATATGGTTCGAATTCTTCAGTCTACGTAAAACAGAAAGTAGTTAAAGGTTTTTCATCATTAAATGGAGGGCTAGATGCAAAAGTGACATACTTAAACTATTCACTATTAGCAACCACACCCATGAATCTACTTTGAAGTGTAGCTCTCAAGATGTAGCTGATTCCTTCATTTTTTGTTGCATTTCATTTTTAATTATTTAACCACGGTAGCCCCGCCAGTCTATAGAGACTACTTTGCAGGGGTCTGTGTGGAGACTAATTTACGGGGGCCCGCCCTTAAATGTGCAGGTCGCTGCAACTGGTATAAAACATCAACTGAAAATATATTTAAAACTGGGGGTGGGCAAGACTAGAGCTTCATAATGTTCCATCGACTGGGTGAGGAGCAAACCAAAAGCATCGAAATTTACAGAAAGTCACTATCGATCAAGACATATTTATTTCGTTATTTATTGATTATTTTGCAACGGAAAGGCTACATAAGAAGTGTAGATTTATTTCACTAAAAGAGCGAAACCGTTCTACAGTTATGGCGAATTGGGTTTGCAAGCTGTTTTGACAAAAGGACTAGAAATGTCAATCAGCTTTTGTATCATTGCAATGCTTAGTTTTTGAATTCTCTTATTCGCCTAAGATGATTTTGAGAACAAACCTTTCAAACTTATCAGCTTTCCGAGACTGTTTAGCTATTAGCAGTTTAAGAATAACACGCATTGATCAAAATTTGCAAATACCAATCTTAAAAATTTACAAAAACATGTTTATGTCCAACTAATTAATTAATGTTTATATTTGCAACGTCTTAACCATTGATGTCTACCTGGACTCGTCGATTCATTCATTTACAATAACATGGAATGTAAATAAAAAGAAGAATTTTACAAAAGTTTTGTCGTCACTTGCCTCATTCTCCATTTACAGAGTTCACTTACACACTACTGATAAAGAAACATTGATATTTGGGCTTACCTTCAATCTGTGAGCATAATCTATGTAGCCTGATATCTCCTGCAATCAATAATATGATTTTTATTAACAAGTTTATTATTTAGGCTATGAAATACAAAGCATCTCGAAGTTTTCAAATGCGTTTAGGGTAAACCAGAGTCTTACGAATACAAACTACGAATACGAACACATTTGGCATCAAAGAACAACCATGGACTAGGCTAATCGCACAGTATATGAATTTATTAACAGTACAATAGGAAAATGCTTTGAAGTATCATTGTTAAGTTTCTTAAGGGGATCTGCTTTCCGCATAAGCGTGCTTAGCAGGAAAATATAAAAAGCTATTCAAGGCGTGGAGAATCATAGGTCGATAGCAAGCTTTCGTAAAAGACAGGCTCCCCCCCACTCACCCCTTTCTGTTTTCAATGAGATTCAGGTTCATGTGTTCATGAGATTCAGGTTCAATGAGATATAGGTTCAGAACAAATGAGCGATAGGAGTAACAATGTGCTTACCGTGTTTACTTCATTTGGGACACCTGTATACAAACTTGCTAGACTGACCTCACTACTATCTGTGTATTGTAGTTTAGTTAATAAATAAAGTTATTTTCGGTTGAGTGCAATGAATTAGAAAATAATGCCTGTATCCTGCGAATCCTGGCCTTGGAAAGTACAATGGATCAATTCACTCTTGATGACGAGAGAAACTTTCAACATAATCTAAAAATCCAAACCGTTCAACTCACGGAGGCTTGGTGGCTCTGGACAACAAGGTTTTATTTGAAAGCACAGAAAAAGCTCCTTGGTCTGGAGGCTTTTTTGAATACCTGTAATATGTAAGAATTGTATTGGACACATTTGAGCCTGGTTTAGTATTGATATTTGCTATTCGTTCACGAATTCGTACAAGGCAAGAAGAACAGTTCGGTTATCATTTTATCTGAAAAAGATAGTGGTGGGATACATCTAACCCCTCCAAAAACCTTGTAAAGTCCACAAAAGAAAATGTAGCAAATAAATTTGAAGTGGTAGCCTTTTGACAATGATTGAGAGCTTTCCCAGTCTTGTCACTGGACCACAACATAGTAAACATGTACTGCATGAAAGATGATATAAAATTGTTAATTACCTGCCCTCTTGCATTCTTATCTCTAATGAATATAATTGTCTGAAATTATAATGGCAAAAGGTTAACATAAATAAAACAATGTACCTTTACTACTACACCATACTACATATCCATTTGGTAAAAATTCTTTGTAGCTGTCCTCTTTTATCTTTTAAAACAAAATATTAAAGTGCGCACGACAATAATGTTATTATCATTGAAACTGCATCTTGCATTGGCTAGCAATATTTTTCACAAAAATTCCATCTCCAAGAAAGGCTTTCCAAAACTAGATGGAGTTCCACCTTGATTGGACATAAATAAAGGACTTACATGGCTTTTTGTATTCATACTTTAAGCCACAAGTAAGCACAGGGGCGGATCCAGACCGAAGTTGAAGGGGGGGCAACCTGCAGAGAGGGCNCAACAAGATATTTGCACAAAATGTTAAGCTGGCAGTTTGTGAAGCCCTTGACATTACACTCGCAGCTCCAAGAGAGAGGTCTAGATCCCCTAACAAGCCAAGATACTATAAAAACTATAACAATAGAAGGTAGGCATTTTTACTTTATGGAGACACTGAATCCTACTCACAATAAGAAAGAAAAACTATTCAAAGACAAGCTGTTTTTATAATTTTATTGACATAGGTGTGTGGAACATCCAGGGGCTTTATCAATCCATAAATGGAACAAAATACTGCAAATTTCTAGAGAATGACCTAATATCTAGAGCAAAAAAATTCGACCTCTTATGTCTTCAAGAGACACATTGCGGCCCTAATGACCTACAAAACCTATCCTTAGATGGTTATATCTGGAAACATTTCAATAGACCAAAAAGCCTAAATGGCAGATATTTTGGCGGTATGCTCCTTATTATAAGAGAAAATCTCTCCAAAGGGCTGAAAATTATTTGCAATAACCACCATGATAAACTTTGGGTAAAATTAGATAAAGAATTTTTTGGTTTGCCACAACATATCTTTCTATGCTTTGTATATGCAAGCCCTGCCACTTCCCCTTACACCACAGCCCTTGATTATGACATTTTCCAGGAATTAGAGAAAGACTGTAACCACTTTCATGTTGAGGGTGACGTTATGATTGCAGGTGATTTCAATGCTAGAACTAACTTAGATGATGACTATGTCTTAGATGAAGGAGATACATTTTCGCCTATCAGTCAAATAGATCACTATAAGGTAGATGAACCCCTTCCTAGGAGTAATATGGACATCGCCACAGTAGATACACACGGAGAAAAACTACTTGATTTGTGTAAATCCCAATCATTACGCATTCTGAACGGTAGATATTTCGACAAGGGTAGTTACACTCGATTCCCTACTAGAACTGGGGATTCCCCCAGCCTCATTGACTATTTCCTCGTAGAGAGCCCCCTTCTTAATAGAGTCAAGTCTTTTAGTGTGAAACCGCTAACCCATCTCTCTGACCACTGCTGTCTCCACACTGCAATAAATACTGATTTCTGTATCGATAATGAGGATCAACAAACTCCCGAAAAGATCAACCTTTATCCAGAACGTTACCAACCAGATTCTACTGCACTTAAAATGTTCCAAAAAGTCTTGGAAGCTAACTTATCAGTACAAACAGTACAAACTACTGCAAGTAATTTACCTCTATCTGTCAACGAAGTAGTAACAAATCTGACAAATATCATTTTAAGATCAGCAGATGTAACTGTTAAAAGAACTAAAATAAAACAAAAACCTAAAGGGGGTGCCTCTCTTAGAAAGCCCTGGTATGACAACGACTGCCGAGCCCAAAAAAGTAAACTCAATGTAGCAAAAAAGGAATTGCAGGCCAAACCTTTTGACCAGGTATCTCTTTCAAAATATCTCTCAAGCAGAAAGGCATACAAACGGTGTTTAAAAAGAACTGAACAACAACATAGAGCAAAACTCAAAGAGAAATTAGATAGCATTCTTACAGACAACCCCAGACAATACTGGCAACTTATAGATAAAATGAGAAAATGGGGGAATGATTCCAGGAACGCAAAGGATGAAATTAGCAGTTCTAAATGGGTCTCGTACTTTGAAAAACTTTTCCACTTTCGCGAAGGAACGACCAACCTTAGCTCTACTTGCCCTATCTTCAATGAGCTTGATTTTGCTATTAAGAGAGAAGAAGTATCGACTGCACTAAGGTCCCTTAAAAAGAACAAATCCCCAGGTTTAGACAGTATTCTTAACGAATTCCTTATCGCTGGTAAAGATATCCTATTAGATCCACTATGTGACCTGTTCAATACAGTATTTAACTCAGGCACCTACCCAGATTTATGGTCTCTGAATTTCTTACGCCCCATCCACAAAAAAGGTGACAAGAAGGATCCAGACAACTATAGGGGTATAGCAGTCGGCTCTTGCCTTGGTAAGCTCTACAGCTATGTCCTCCTTAATAGGCTTGAAAAATACGTAGAAAAAAATCACCTAATTAAGCGCAACCAGATTGGATTTATGAAAAACAGCCAAACCTCTGATCATATGTTCGTTCTGAAAACACTTGCAGACAAGTTTGTTAAAAGCAAGAAGCAGCGTTTGTATGTTGCTTTTGTTGACTTTAAGAAAGCATATGATACCATAAACAGGGGGAAACTATTCCAAAAATTGAAGAAAGCACAAATTGGAGATATATTCTTAAGTAGCCTAAGAGCTATGTACAGTTCAGTCCAATACTGTGTAAAGATGACGAACGGATATACTGACCCAATAAAAAGCTTCAAAGGCCTAAAGCAAGGCTGCGTGTTAAGCCCCATTCTTTTCAATATGTTCATAGATGACATTGAATCTATTTTCACTAAAGATTGTGATCCAGTGACACTCGCTGACAAAGTCCTCAATCATCTTCTGTATGCTGACGATCTTATACTCATCTCTAAATCCCCGGAAGGTCTCCAAAACTGCCTCAACCGTTTAGACGAGTATTGCCAAATCTGGGATCTTAACGTCAACATTGACAAAAGTAAGACAATAATTTTTAATTCATCTGGAAGAGTGCTCCAAAATCACATATTCCTTTTCCGTAAAAAAGAACTGGAAATAGTTCAGGACTTTACATATCTAGGTATTACCTTCTCCTCAAGTGCCTCATTTAAGAAAGCATACCAGACGCTAGGAGACAAGGCTTGTAAAGCAATGCACCCTCTTGTTGATGCTATATTCAAATTCAGTCTAACAGTGCCAAAAGCTCTAGACCTGTTTGAAAAACTTGTACAACCTATCCTTCTTTATGGCAGCGAGGTCTGGGCTTCTTTTTCTCCCCACCAACTCAACTCTATCCCCAAAGATCCTGATGCTTTCCTTAGATATTCATTGGACTCCCCAGTTAATAAACCGAAGTTAAAATTCTGTAAACAAATTCTTGGCTTGAAACGAAACTCCTCTTCTCTAGCTGTCTATGGAGAACTAGGCATCATACCCACAGCCCTCTTAGGTATCGTTCGTATCATTAAATTCTGGCATAGAATCTCCCACCTAAATGATGATACTCTCGTCAAAAAAGCTTTAAATGAGGCAAGATCCCTCCCAAGCAATATATCCAACTGGTTTAATTCAGTTAAATTGGCGCTAGACGCTATAGGACTTTCTACCCTCTGGAATGACCCTTCCTCTCTCAGCCCTAACCAAGTAAACAGAATTGTTAAGGACAGGATTTTCACAATTTTCCATAATTTTTGGAAGTCAGAACTAACCTCATCACATCAAGGCTCCTTACGACATAGCAAGCTGCGGACATACAAAACCTTCAAGTCCCAACTAAAGCTAGAAAAATATTTGTCGGTTAGTATGAACTTTAAATACCGTAAAACCTTGTGCAAGTTTAGATGCAGTGACCATACATTACTGATTGAGACTGGAAGACACAAAAGGCTTGATGTCAATGACCGTATTTGTAAAAACTGCACCCTTGGTCTAATTGAAGATGAGATACATTTCCTACTTGTATGCCCGGCATATGAGACCCTAAGGGCGAACCTCTTATTACATACTTCGGTCGCGCCCCTTACAACTGACTTACAGTTCCAGGAGATCATGAGCTCTAACGATGGGGGCACAATGGCCGCCCTAGCATTGTATCTCGTCCAAGCTAACGATATTAGGGAAACACTAACCAAATAACACCAACCTGATTTATATATGCCTGGATGTACACACACCTTTGAATTAACGTTTGTTACATTTATTCATATATTCTTCTGTTCTGTTCTGTTACGTTTAATTTAGTTTATTTATTTTCGTTTAAGGGACAGTGCAAAATTTATTTTATAACATGGCCGGTGCAAAACGCAACAGGGCAACTACTTTTTTGAGCCTATGCAGAACAGGGTCAACACTTTTTATTGGGCAAATAAGTACGGGGCAGTAACTTTTTTATGAGCTCAAGGTGCAGTTTAAAACATAAAATTGTTCATTTTGAAGACAAAATTGCAAATTATGCAAGATGAGAAATGATTGAAGAGATGTGTATAAAATGATGTAGAATGTCCATGTCAATTGTCTGCAAGAACGGTCCATCAGTTACATCTTGTCTTCTTCAAAGTCAATATTTTTTTGACATAGACTTGTAAGAACAAAAATGGATTTTGTAATGGTCATTAGCAAATTCATCTGTCGTACTATAGTACTACAGTATATAACATCTAATGCTCACGAATACGGGGCAGATACATTTTTTAAGGAAAAGGTGACGGGGCAGTTGGTTTTTTTGCAGTAATTTTATACGGGGTCAGCAGATTTTTTTGCAAGAACTTTTATTCTCCACCGGCCATGTAATATAATAAATTTTGCACTGTCCCTAATTGTGTTAATGTTATGTTTTTGCTGCCATACATGTATAATGTAGTGCGATTAGCAATATGATGATGATATATCGAACATAGTGGAAACAAAAATATACTAGGGGGGCGGAATCCGCCCCCCAGGTCCAGATAGGGTTAAAATGAACTCAACATTTTCTAGATATTGAACCCTCCAAACCAAAATGCAACCCCCTTGCCCTCCCTGGGTTGCGAGGGACTCTAAAAACGACGACAACAACATTTCTTTGAAAACTGTTTAGCGATGCATAACAAATCAAAGGTCACGGTGAAAGGTAATATACGACGAAGGAGTTATGGTTTTGCGAAGTAAGCTGACTTCAGAAAGACACGAAAGAAAAGCTAAAAGGCTCCTATGAACATAGAACCAAATACGACCATTATACTGTATTTTTGAGAAGCGCTGACGACGGCTGAAGAAGCTACTCGGCTCGAGGAAGAATTTCTTTGCCTTTGTTTGGCCTATTTTAATATCGTTTAATAACCAACGAAACGTACGCGATTATTTTCTCGTTTACAACTTTAGAGCAGCGGGAAAATGGCGGTGAACTACATTGTGCAATATCAAAGAAGAGTATTGCTTGTGGTCTTGCCACTCCAACTGGTAAGTAGCTGGGGCCTTCCCAAGATTTAATTCAGTTTTGTAACCATCGCCGCTATTGTGTCGAGAAAATGTTTCCCAGCCCAGTATAAATTTGGAGTCTCTGTGATCATTTCTCATTTGTTCTCTCACAAAGGTTGGATTGTCTGACAAAAGGAATCTTTTGGGACTGTCAGTGTGACTACAATAGGTGTCTACAGGGGCGTCGTGGCACCTGTAGATTAGAGGGGGGGCCAAGCTCCAAGATTTTCCGAAAAAAGTCAAAAGTTTAATAATACTTTTTTTGGTTCATGAGATACTGTATGTGTTTGTCATTTGACTTTACGTGAGATGACTTGAGACATTTAAGATGGATGAAGGATGGTTCATTATCAAAATTAGAGAGAAACCAGAGAAGCCTTTGAGTTTAAAGAACTAGAACTGTTGATTTATCCAATTAAAGTAAATTAACTGGGGGTAATCAAACGTAGGGGTCTGGGGGCTAGAAAATTTTTTGAGGACACGCCCTTTACTTTGGCTTAGAACGCCTCTCAACCTCATGTTTGCCCGTATCAACATAGAACTTTTGACCATTTTGTGAAATATTTTTAAAAGTCAGCATCCATCCCCAGGAAAATTTTTGAGGAAACAAAATTTTCTTTGGCTTAGAATCCCTTTCTCCATCNTTTTTTGAGGACACGCCCTTTACTTTGGCTTAGAACGCTTCTCTCGACCCCATGTTTGCCGGTATCAACATAGAACTTTTGACCATTTTGTGAAATATTTTTAGAAGTCAGCATCCATCCCCAGGAAAATGTTTGAGTAAACAAAATTTTCTTTGGCTTAGAATTCCTTTCTCCATCCCATCTGAACCAATGCAATTGGAAACTTTGACAATTTTTTAACAGTTTTCTATGAATCACCATCTTTGGGAAAGTTTTTGCGTAAAGACCTTATACTTTTTCCTAGAACGCTTCTCGCAATCCAGTGTTTGCATGACCCCGAAATGGAAGCTTTGAAAATTCTGTGATAGTACGTCTGGAAAATTTTTAAAAATACCAACCTTTACTTTGGCTTAGAATGACTCTCCCGGTCACCTTCCTGCATTTCTTGGAAAAATTCTTACACACCCTACCTATATCCAGCTACTTTCTCCTCGTTTTTGGAAGAATCTCGAGGACCATCTTTTCACAGAAGTGGGGACCTGATCACTTTTGATTTCTATAAACAAATAAAGATATTCTGCCTTTTGAAGTCAATGATATCCGAATTTAGTCCAATTTATAAATTTCAAAGCACGTTGAGACTAAAAAGTGCATTTCACCCCCTTTGTTTTAACAGACAAAAAAATTACGAGAATTTTCCGACGAAGCACTCATATTTCCGAAAATCCGATGATTTCGAAAATAGGGGGGCCATGGCCCCCCCTGCCCCCTGGCCACGACGCCCCTGGGTGTCTAGTGCTTTTTAGAGATGTCCTTGTCCTGGGTCGTGGGAATAAGTACTGCACTTGGGCACTGGTGGGATTTATCAGGCAGCAGGGAGATTATCTTAATCATACAATTTAAGCTTTCAACAAAGTTGGTCCAGTCCAGACTCTAAAGTTTTATTTCTGCATGGGGAATTTGTGTGGATTCCTTTGTTTTAAAACAATAAGCTATAGTTTTCATAAAGAATGCAAACTTTTCAGTCTGGCTTTGTTGTAAGACACTTCAAATATTTTTAAACAAACACAAACCTAAGTAAACATTTCATTGCCATTTACTATTCCATTGGTCCAGTCTGCATTCCGTCTACGCCGGAGGTGAAGTTGCGATTTTTAGTGGCAAGTGATGCTGGGATCGCAGAAGTAGCTAAGTGTTAATCGAGTCCGCGACCCCTTGTAATGACACTCAAGAGGTGCTGATGGGGTTTGAACCTTGTCCGTCCGATGTTCTGGCTGCAAAGTTGGTGGATTACAACACGGTGGGCCCACAACACCTTTGAGTGTTGTGGCGCTGTGTTGTAAGTTTTCTGGCATGGAGTTCTAATTTTCTATTGTTCTCCAATCGTCTTGGTGTAAATATCTGGTATGGACTTAACATAGAATGCACCATGACCTTTGGTATAATTATCATTTTGATCGTCGCTTTGCTTTATGCTTCTCTAAAGTATGCTGTGTCAAAGAGAAAATAGTTGCAAATCGATTTTGGCATAGAAGCCCAGATTTGTACTTCATTGAGCAAGTGTTGTAATCAATTGGCTTTGCTGCAAGAAAAGTCAGGCAGACGGGGTTTGAGCCCCACAACACCATTTAGCATCATGACAAGGGATTGCAGACTCAGTTAGGTCTTCTCTACTTCCGCCATTCCAGCACTTAGCGCTAAAAAATGCAACTTCACCTTCACCAATCATTGCATGATGATGTTGCTGAATGAAAGAGCGATGGTCATTGGAGCTTCCTTTAAAGGGCCCTTGTCAGCCATCATATCATACTTTTGTGGTCTTCAGTCTTCAGCTGTACGACTGCAGTGCCACTTTCTGAGCAGCAGCTAGTTGGCGAAGCGGTAGCCCTCTGCTCCTTTCACACACACAACCCGAGTTCGAAACCCTACAGTATGTGGTCACTCTTTCCTTTTTGTGAAATTTATTTTAAGTCCCTGCTGGTGCAGTTTAATGATAAGATTTAACCTGATGCTATGAGAAATGAGAAACCGTTTATATAACTGAGGATATCGCCTTTTAAAAGAAACTACACAGACTAATTAAAAACATAAAAAACTACGCTACCTGGCTTAAAACAGTTTATAATCTGTTACAATTTGCTATGGTTTGATCCCTCCCCCAGCCATTGAAAGTTGTTACTGGATTACTGTATTGAGCAGCTATGCACCCTATTATCTGCCAGTCAGAAACTCTTAATCACACAGGGAAACAAGGAAGAAAGAAGGGTGCAATGTATGGATATTGACCAGGGCCCATTAAGTGTGCGTTTGTTTTAAAAATATTTGAGAGCAGATACTTGGGATGTTGAAAGCCAAAACCTGTCTGGTATTATCCTTCTCAATTTGACACAAAAAATTACAATTTAATCCCTTATTTTATTGTTTTAATCATGATACACATTATCATCATAATCATAACTTGATATCTTTTTATTGTCATAGCAACAAGAACAATAGACTTAATTTGATTTGATCACATGATTTTGATTGTTTGCATCAAAGTCCATCTAATTAGTAAGTTACACGCTCATAGCTACTGTAACAGCGGAGAAAACTAGGGGGTGGAATCAACCCCCCCCCCAGGCAGTGACCGCTTTAAAAGTCCCAGGTAAGATAGGGCTAACCCTATCCAGACTAGGGGGGGTACAAAGTGCCCCCCTAGTGAATTGTTCCACACAGCTCCTTGAGTTCTTCTACGATAACAAAGTTTTTTTGTGACTTTTAGTTTCTATTTAAGATACATCCTTTCATGTCAATTTCAAAAATTTTGACACATGTTCAGGGGGTCAACACATAATTTTTAATTGAGTGCTCGGCAAAATAAATACCTTTTCAGCCATAACTTTTGAACCACTTGTTCTATAATAACGAAACAAACATTGCTGATCTCCTCTTGAAAAGGGCTTTCATTTGATGTATAGTTTGTTGATTTTTGATGACGTCATCAATAATTTGTTGTTGCGCATGCGTACTTGCGAAAAACCATGTTAAGCTTCATTTTTAGAAAAATTAACAATATCATGGGGTGCAACAGGTCTTTTTATGTACATCTAGCATTTTTTGCGATTTTTTAGACCAATTTGTAACCGATTTTAGGCAATAAGTTCTTTATTTTGTGAACAAAATAAATTAAATGCTGACATCAGCAAAAAGATTAATGATACGAAGCAAAAATTTTAAATTAAGAATATTAAGGATATAATCTTTGTATGTTTCAAATCTCATATCAATATATTTAATTGATTTCAAGATACAACACGTCAAAGTCCGGGTGATTTTACCATTTTTTACACCTTATTTAGCAACATTTGCTGACGTCAGCACTTACCCACGTGACATAAACAAAAACAAATGACGTCATCTTGTTTGCAATATCTTTTTTGCTACTTGTGCCAAGTTTCAAGTCTCTATTACTTATAGTTTCGAGAATAAAGAGGGGGGCACAATGTGCCCCCCTGGTCTCCCCAGAGTTTCAAAAAGCCTAGTCTGGATAGGGTTAAGATACCCCTATTTCTAAGATCTTAAATCAATTTTAGACACTTAAGAATCATGCAAATCCGCTGAAAATTCACTGAGTTATGAGCTTTTATACTGTAGATCAACTTTATGCGAAAGCTGAAACCAGAGACCCCAAAGCGACTGGTTATGCAAATATTGAGGTAAAGGAAGATCATATGCAATGCCATACCACTCTTTAACGTCATGAAGCGAACCAAGTAGGATTTCGAAAGTAATGTAATTCTTGTAACCTAATTGTCAAAATTTGCTTTTTCAAAATTTGCTCATCAGAATTTCTCAAAGCATCAATATATACGCTTGAATTAATTTTCGAGAGAATGTAGTTATCAAAATCCTTTCCAAAATCCATGTGGTTTGCTTTGAAATAAATGCGAAACAAAACAAACGACAGCCCCATGCGTCATTCTCTAGAAATACTATGAAGAAGCCTCTGGTTTCAACTTTCGCACAAACTTGAACTTCAAGAGCTTGTAGCTCCGTGAATATTAAGTGGATTTTTAAGATTTTGATGTCTAAAATTAATTTAAGATCTTGGGGAAGGACTGTCTCTCCATGGAGCTCGTTCATTATATCATTATTTTTTTATATTTAATCAAACTTCGAACAATTTTTTGAGACACCCTGTACCTGTAGTCATCAGAAATAACCTTGTTTACAATACTCAACTTGAGGACTACATAAAACCTGAATTATAGAGGGGTATCATTAGAACAACAACTTCCGTTTGTCAAAAGAACATTTTATGAGAAAGGAGGGAGGGATGAAAAATGAAAGAGAACTGAAAGGGCAAAGATAATAGAATAGCAGTGTGAAGGGTGCACATAAATATATGGAAGTTCACACCCTGGTGATGCTCCTGGTTATATAACCTGCGCGCAACCTCAACTCCTCCTCAAAGGAAAAATAGAGTCTGCAAGAAACTTAGAAATAAAGGGGGCAGTGTTTCTCCAAAGCAACCATTGTAAATTCAAATTACATTGCAATGCAAAGTGAATTTCGTTTTTGGACGGCAATAACATTTCAATTCCTAATACAGTTTGTCAAACGAAAATTTTATGAGAAAGGAGGGAGGGATGAAAAATGAAAGAGCACTGAAAGGGAAAAGATAATAGAATAGCAGTGTAAAGGTTGCACATAAATATATGGAAGTTCAAACCCTGGTGATGCTCCTGGTTATATAACCTTCGTGCAACCTCAACTCCTCCTCAAAGGAAAAATAGAGTCTGCAAGAAACTTAGAAATAAAGGGGCAGTGTTTCTCCAAAGCAACCATTGTAAATTCAAATTACATTGCAATGCAAAGTGAATTTCGTTTTTGGATGGCAATAACATTTCAATGGGGATTAATATACTGTGATACTCGATGAAAAAGGCGGAATTTTATCACTGCCCACTTTCTATGCAAATCATGCCCTCAGCAAGTACTTTTCCATGCATGAGAAATTCAGTCTTATATTTCATCATGATAGGCTTCATAAATTCATATTCCTTCAGGAAAGAACGTCGAAACAAATTCGTTCCAAGTTTCAGTAAAATTATGTTTAAAATAAATATCTACCTTGAGTCACCTAAGATTTTTCATTTCCCAACCGTTTCACAGATGTAAGCATTCAAAGGGTATCACGCACGATCAAGCGGCTCATATCTGCAGTGCAGTAGTGCCGCGCGACAAGGATATCAGACAGAGGCTACCAGTTTCTGCAGTGTCAGCATACAAGCTTTGCTTCGTTGCTGGGCAGGCTCTATTTTTCCTTTGAGGAGGAGTTGAGGCTGCGCACAGGCTACTGGTTATACAGAAAATATATGAAGAATTTTCTCCTTATCTTTCAGTTGATTGTGTTGCAAAGATTGATTTTTGATTTCCTTGGTTATGTCTGGGTTCTTGTCATTTGTGGAATCATTGCAATGATATTCACCATCGTTGGTATATTTGGAACATATCAGCGAAAGTCAAAGTATCTTCTGACAGTAAGTTTTCCAACGATATTTAAAATCGCCCTTTTTGTGTAACATGCAAATTTGAATCCCTTGAAAGTAGTTTTCTTTAATGCAGTTGAGCCTAGTGTGTTTTAGAGAAATGGCAGAATACGGTTCTCAGGTAAAACTGTCTACGAAGAAGTTCCACTGTTCATGAACGTAGAAAAATGTTAAGTTGTCAATTTTTCAGTCTTTAAAAACAATAGAGCCTACTCGCAGGTAAAGAGATCATTGTGCATTTCATGGCAAAACAGTGATTCTGCTTTCAGCGAGAACTTACTTCGGGACGACTGCACTTTAGCGGACCAGCTTTATGTCATATCTCTCGGGAACGTATTTGACCAAATACCCTACTAACCCTAACTGAACCCTACCTTACCCCAACTTAACCCTAACTAACGCTAACTTAAACCCTAACTAACCCTAACTAAAACCTCTTTTCCAATACCTAGCCCTAACCATTACCCCATGACACATAATATGCCGATATTGAAAGCTGGTCCGCTAAAGTGCAGACTAGCCCTTACTTCAAAATCAAACAAATTCTGAAAATTTTAGCTAAGCATCCTTTCAATCTGCATGTCGCCTTAGTGCCTTGGAGGCGGTTTACACCAAGGCTAAAAACTAAATTCGTTGCTGATAAAAAGTAATTTGTTTAATCTGTGTGCATTCTCCATGGAAAGTTTAGTGGACTCTCTTATTCTCTAATCCAAAACAATTGCACTTGTTAGTATCGATTTTATTCTTGTTCCTCTTATTTCGGATCTAAGCAGGTCACCCAAAAATCTTAACAAGCTAGATCACACGCAGCGTCCTTAAATCATAAGTTGTTGACTGCAAAAAGGTGGTCATACTTCGACTTTGACTAGGAAATTAAAGAATCAACATACTTTTGAAACAGCTTTTTGGAGTGTAATCATTGCTTAAACTGACCGAACAACATCTCAAAAGATAGCTATGCCTTCCAACTAAATGCTGATGCAAACTTTTTGTTGATAACATTTATTTTTATGAAGCTATGTGCCTTTCTGCTCGTAAAGTTTGTTTGGGTCACCCCGTATATGCGGAAAGTTTATAAATGGTAAAACACGAAAATATTTCAATGATCTCTTTGCCAAGAATGTAGGTTTTCACTGTTTTTGAAAACTTTGAAAACCGAAAGCAATACTACTTAAAATGAACGAAAGTCATTGGCAGTATAAACTTTTGGAAACTTATGATTTAGGTTGAAAAACTTCAAGACAAAGATTTTTTTCAAAGTTTGTTTCTCTAAAACTTATTATTATTAACTTACCAGCCAATCTAGACTCTAAAGCTTGATTTTTGCTGGATTCGATAGGTCACATGTTCTCCATTTCAATTGTTTCACGACAAAACATCCCGTTGTTTAATTGATGTTGCTTTGGAACCTGCCAATCAAATCAGTTGAAATTTACACCAAGGTAAAGATGCAGCTTGACTGTCTACTTAACTGACTGTGCCAGTGATGCATGTTTTGACATTGATTGCGAAAAGTTCATCCTATTTCTTCACTGGATGGTTTTTATCCTTCCTTTTGGATTGTCTGCTTTGCTTTGACATGTTCTGAATGCAGCCAACTTTGACTTTGCTGCAGTAATTGACTGGACCTGCCTGCACGATGCTTGAACTAAGTATGAAAATCAGCATAAAAAGTGACTGTTTATATGATGATCAGTTTGACTATGACGTCTAATTAATGAACGAAGTTGCTTTATTGTTGCGTCAGATGAAAATCATTTCAGGAATCGACTAGTTTTCTTGCGTAAATTGTTTAAACGTAACATTTAATAAGTACCGATTAACGTTCAAGATAAGACCGTTATGTATCGTAGATATATGTATCGTAGATATATATATCGGGTGGTCCAAAAAAGTAACTCCCAAGATAAAAACTTTCTGAATGCAAGATTTGAAGAAATTTACATGGCACTAAGTGCGTAATAAATTACACCTGTTGGGTAAAAATCAGTTCATTATCAGCTGTAGTTACAGAGACATGAGGTTTTTAAAAAAGATGGTCGCGAAAAGCACTATAAAAAAACCACTAATTATCAAAGTACAAGTTGACCAAAGAAGGTGTCAAATACAAGACATTTTTCCTCTCTAGAACCTTCCACTGCATTGTTACCACCTCGACTCGCATCTTTTTTGCAAAAGTAATCACTACATTACAAGATGCTGCTACAGAATGAGAGGCATTAAAAATGATGATCGAAGAAGGCGAAATTAAAGAAATTTTGCATTTTCACCATAATGTTGTGTTACTTACGGACCTTGTTATAGTATCCTACTAAAAGTTACATTCAATTCTGTTAGCAGTACAAAGATCAATTAAAATCCTTCCCGTTACCATGANTTAAAAGGATGACCAAAGAATGGAATGGGCAAAATTGCACATGCAAGATCTGCAGTTAAAAAATAAAATAGTTGATAATGAGGATTAGAAATGAACTTTTTTGTAATTTTTTCTTTGTATGTAAATAGTTGGTTTTAATTAGTTTTATATTACTATATATTGTACCAACTGTAAATAATTTGATAATAATAATAATAATAATCATAAGATCACTTAATCCCAATAAGGCACATGGCTGGGATGAAATCTCTGTGAAGATGATAAAGTTAAGCGATGTTGCATTGGTTTTTCCACTTAAATTTATTTTCACAAATTGTTTGAGGCGTGGTTTATTTTCCGAAACATGGAAATATGCAAATTTAGTGCCGGTTCATAAGAAAAATGTGAAGGGGAATCAATAGTTCGCCTCCCTGCAAAATCTGTTTTTGGAATTCACGATCCAATAGGATTATCCTATCTTACTCAACTTAGGGTTGGTCTCAGCAAGTTAAATTTCCTCAAATTCAAGCATAATTTTAGGGATACCATAAACCCAATGTGCCCAACAAGTGATGACATTGAGGATACGGAGCACTTTTTGTTGCTGTGCCCTTCTTTTGATGTTCAACGACAAGATCTTCTCGCTGGAATTGTAGAATTATTACGACCATTTGTACAAATCACCAATCTTTCAAATGATGTTTTGACGCAGCTTTTGTTATATGGTGATCAAGACCTTTCAAATGACTTGAACAGAAATATACTCGAAATGACTTTACGAAACTGGTCGGTTTGATAGATCTTTTGAAACTTCAGTTATGTACTAAGCAGCCACCAAGTCCCTTAACGTAAATGTTCTGTTTCTTTGTAAATTCTGTTTCACATTAGATGTCAGGCATTGTATCCAATTAAAAACCACAAACACGAGTTTGTGCTCGTGTCAATATTTCATTCATCACAACCCTGACCTGACATCCAATGTCAGACAAAATCTAGTATAGTATCCATTAGTTTTTAATCGTTAGTAGTGTAGTTTATATGTAGCTTTTGGAAATTGTACCGGGTGTATCAGAAAAAGCGGGCCACTTGCAAAGTGCCTCTGCGGTGGCGACTTGAGTCTTGCAAATTTATGGTATCGATTTTCGTAATCCATAAGCTTGAACTTAAACTTTGATGTATTGCTTTTACTTATATTTGCCAATGAAATGGATTTGTTGCTCTATGTTACCCAAATTTGGTGACCGGTTGATGACAGACGGTCTCGATTTTCTGATACATCTCAATTCTTTAAAATTCCCAAATAATAAGTTTTTGTTGTTTTTGTTTGATTTTTCAGGAAAGTAATATTTTAAAAAGCTAGAATTAATTATTTTTACCATGCATCATTGATTTGAGCAATCGTGATAGCATAGTTTTGCCCCTAAAGAATGCTATTTTTCGACCATGTTTTAAGAAAGAGGCATCTATTCCTGAATTGGGAAAATGATAATTTTGAATGTACGAAGGAATCATCAACCCCATAATTTAGACCATAATTGCGATAAGAAGAGAGTGCAATGCAATGGGAAGCGAAATGATAAGAAGAGCCTTCTATGCAATGGGAGACCGATGCAGAGCATGCATAGCAAATGATGGACATGCGTTTGCAAATGAATGAATTTTTTAACTGATTGGCGGTTGCTGTTTGTATTAGATAGGACCAAGTGAAATGTTATTAACCATAGAGTTTAGATAATCGATATCTTTTCTGTATACACTTTTCTCCAAGAAACAACCCCCTGCCATCGCCTGTTCTAGAAATCTGAGAATGTTTTTTCGTTGAACACACCAAATTCAGGTCAGAATGTGTCAGACATTGTTTAAACATGGTCAAAAAATAGCATTCTTTAGGGGCACAACTATGCTATCACGAACGCTCAAATCAATAATGCAAGGTAAAATTAATTAATTCTAGCCTTTTAGAATATTAATTTTCTGAAAAATCAAACAAAAACAACAAAAAACTTATTGCTTGTGAATTTTAAAGATTTGAGATGTATCAGAAAATCGAGACCGTCTGTCATCGACCGGTCAACAAATTTGGGTAACATAGAGCAACAAATCCATTTCATTGGCAGATATAGGTAAAAGCAATACATCAAAGTTTAAGTTCAAGCTTATGGATTACGAAAATCGATATCAGAAATTTGTAAGACTAAAGTCGCTACCGCAGAGGCGCCTTTGCAAGTGGCCCGTCTTTTCTGATACACCCGGTATATTTAGTTGTATTTTAGGTTTATGTTCTTCATGTGAAGGCCTTGGGGTAGTCATGATCTATTGCTCCCCTTGGTATCGTTTTTGTAGTGTTGTATGGTAGCCAGGGCCTCTTTTAAGGAATCATAACTAGGGGGGCGAATTTCAAAAAGGGGACTTTATTTTTGCCTCAAGGAATATTTCTTGTTACAAAATTCCTTAGAAAACTCATCTGGCATAAACTATGGTAAAGGTGCTACTTACAGATCTATTTCGACGAAATCTAATCTTATAAAACCAAAAGCACATTTAGTTAAAGAATTTTTTTACAAAGTCTCTTGCACGGTACGAATCAACCAGGGGCGGCACCAACCGCCAAAAAGTGGGGTGGACACGCGAGCGGAGCGAGCGAAAAATGGGGGTCTGGGGGCTTGCCCCCAGAAAAAATTTTAGGTTCAAGCCCTCTAGAACGTCGGAAAACGCCCTTTGTGCAAATGCAAATTTGTGTTCTTTGAATTTCGTCATTGATTTGCCATGTTAGATTTTATTTGCAAGCCTTAATTTACTTCAAACTACAAGCGAGAAAGCAAAAAACTTAAACGCGACATCGCTCTAATCCCCATGTAAGCTACACAAATCAAATAACTACGACTGATCACTGAATTGAAAACGAGCGGAAACGAGTACCGATCTCTGAGAAGGAAAAACAACTCCCCCCCTCAACTTTTTTCATCGAATTTAGACGAACTAGAAAATCGATCCTGAAAAAAAATGGGGTGGACATGTCCACCCCGTGGCGCCGCCCCTGGAATCAACTTTTGGCAAATTCATTCTACGGTCCTTTAATGTAAGGAATTTTTGAACTGCAGGTCTTGGATCAAACTTTGCTGTTGGCACACCATTCCAATGGAGCATTAGTCGAGAGTTGAGTGTTGTTTCAGATGTGGCCATTATTGCTAGATCAACAAATTTGGGTAACATAGAGCAACAAATCCATTTCATTGGCAGATATAGGTAAAAGCAATACATCAAAGTTTAAGTTCAAGCTTATGGATTACGAAAATCGATATCATAAATTTGTAAGACTGAAGTCCCCACCGCAGAGGCGCTTTGCAAGTGGCCCGTTTTTTCTGATACACCCGGTAGAGGTTTAAGTATATAGAGGCTTCATATACATGTAAGTACATATACATGTAAGTATATAGAGGTTTAAGTATGCGTAATTACAAAGGTTGTTCCATCAAATGATTACCGGTCATATGGAGTTACGCCAATACCGGGTTAGTAACAAAAATGTATGGACGTTTCAAAGCCTCAAACTCGCATACTGTAGCTCTCAAACTATTTATCAGATTCCTGTAAACTGATAATTTCTTGTGTAGCTAGCATATCAACTTAGATAAGGAAACATAGTTTGTCAAAATTGGTCGTATCGTTCTCTTATTACGAGCGATTTTATAAAAATGCTTCATATCAAAATCCTTCAAAACAGGCCTAAAATCCTTGATCAAATTTGCTAGCAATTTAGCCTTGCAGCTATCATAATCAATTTATATCTGTCTATCGTATCGCTCGCACATTTACTAGGTATATAAAGAGTCTGCTGCATAATCATATGTGCTTGGGACCTTCATTCAGCCAATTTTCGTCAATTATCTATTATCATGATGCTGCACCAAATTATTTTTAACAATAATAACCATTAACCCTTTCGGTAAAAGAGTGTAAAATCATAGCTTGAGAAGCCTCATTTTAAGCCAGAGGTTGGCTAAGATATTGTAAATGTCACAAGTCGCCTTACCGTAAAAGCTTTATTTAGCCCCCTCTCTATTAAGCCCCCCTCTTTAATAAGCCCCTCCCTTCTGAGTCAAAATTGTGAATAAGCCCTCCTCTCTATTAGGCCCCCGTGTATATCAAATGTGAGAGGATCCCAAAGATTTTCCGTTTATTAGCTAAAAGAAGTTTGGATGTTAATTTTGATATGGTTTGGGATTAAAACTGCGTTGAATTTGTGTATTTGAATCGTAAGAGTGTATGTATCTATCGTTTATGGCCTTGTCATTTGACTTTTAAGCCCCCCTCCATCTTGAGTCTCAGAAATTAAATAAGCCCCCGAAGGCTTCATAGAGCTTTCACTGTATTTTAACGATTTCACATTAACTATCTATCACTCGGAGGTTACCTTATAGAAAGTTTTGGTTAGAACTCTGTACATTCTCGTAGCATTCTTCAAAACCAGGCAACTTGCGAAGAATTTCCTGAATTTAAAGTCATGTCTTTGACAATCAATACTGCTAGAATTAATCTCATCTTTGATGTAGCACCTGAAAAATAGATGTCGAATTTCGGGGATTTTTCAAACCCCGAGCTTTTGTGACTTTCCCGTTATCTACTCGTTCTCTCTTAATAGCCTCTTTTCGCATGCACAGCAAGTGAGTGAGCCAACCATTTGTCAAGATATCTTATGCTTGTTGCTTATTTACATATACAGGTTGACTAATCAGCTGTAAAATTATCATTGTTTGCAATTGATTTTTGTTTTGCAATGGCGTATCAATCAAGAGAAACGGTTGCTATTGTTACAAAATTTTCTTTTTTGTTTCGAGACAAACAAATAAAACAAGCAAATATAACATGGTGCGAATTTTCATATTGCAAATGATTTTTACAAATGTTTTCATTCAACAGAAAAATGACTGGCTGAGTTTCAAACAAGGCAATACAAGTTGGTACGCGAAGAATGGACCAGGGTGTAAAGAAGTTCGACAGCCAAACTCAATAAGGACCACCACTCAAGGATGCGCCTTAAAATTTGAAGTATGTAATTTTGCAAGTTTGAAATCGTATTATGAAATCGTATTTGCATGTTATACGGGCTGTCTCGAATTGATTTGTGCTCCGGTTCTCTGAAGATTGCAAAAAAATGACTGAAAACCCTACCCAATTTTTTCTACTCTTCGGATGGTAAATTGGTAACTGAAACTGCAACCAGCAGTATGCCATTCTTTTTTATTATCATAAAGCGATAAACTGTTTCATTGATTGACTGAGATCGTAATGCAGTCTGTTTCAGGTCAGCATAGGGCTCAAATCTTGAAAAAGGTCGGTGTAAAATTCTATTGCATTTTTCTTTGAATTAATGGCTTGAAAGGAACTTAGCGTACTTTGCTGTAAATCTGCCGTGGAAATTTTTTGATATCTTGATCATTTTCAAAATGGCGGTATTTATTATATTTGAGGCTGTGACGTCATCAAATTGCTAACTCCTAAACCAGAAGAGCGACTTATATCTGCATGACACCATATTGTAGACCTTCGTAAACTATGGTTTTCCTGAAGATTGTATCATTTTCCTGTATTGATTTAGGATTTACGATGATTTTAATTTTTTCAACATTTTCCATGAATTCTTTCAACAAAACTAAAAAGGCTGCCATTTTGAAAATAATCAAGCTATCAAAAAGTTTCAACCACAGATTTACAGCGAAGTACCCTAAGTTTCTTTCTAACCATTCAATTCAAAGAAAAATGTAATAGAATTTTACACCCACCTTTATAAAGATTTGAAAGATTTGAGCCCTATGCTGTCAGTTTCCAAGGAATATTTTCAGAGGTACTGTAATCAAATAACGTGTATTTATCATCTGCAGATCGTAATTTTTCGAAAAGAGGAAAAAGTTTTTTGTGGCCAGTTTTGATTCTTTAGACAAAATTGGCACCATTTTTTGTACACCCTGTAATTGATATTTTAACACTTTGGCAGATTTATATATGCATAAAGATAAGAACAGTTTTGAGATTAAGTCCCTTTTTTATTTGGATGGAATCGTTTCGTTGTCGCTACTGCGATATTCACGTCAATTTTCCAATTTGAAGTAGGCTTAATCGCATTTACTACCACTCCAACTGCGTCCCATATCTCTGTCAAGAATAGCAAGTGGGAATTTCCATCCTACAGCCAATTGGAAAGAAATACGATATCACAAAGATATTCAAGGCGTGATATTGCCATTTTTTCTTCATAAAAACAAAGCAAGTGCTACAGCTTAAAGTAGTTCTGTTATTGACATAAAGTGTTGAGTGTGTCGTCATTTTTTCCCAAAAAATGTAACAATTTTTCTTTTTCAACAGTTTGTGGAAATCATTCAGGCATCTTTGCAAATAATAATGGCGGTAAGTTGTTTTATATTTCCTCAATTATTAAATTGAAAGCGAACTGAAACATACAGAATTGAAGAGATAAATAACATTCAGTATTCATCGCCCTTCCCCTAAATCAGAAAGTATTCGTTACCGTATTATTTAAAATCTCGCAAGTTTGATACGGGGATTAATAGAGAACGGCGTTTATTAGAGGGAGCGTTTATTGTAAAAAATACTATTTGACAGAAAAATATTTTTCTATTCAGCGCATGGAAATTTAAAAATATATCCTATCGAAACTTACGCTTTGAATGGAAAGATAATTTTAAAAAAATTTTAAAATCCTTTTTTTGGCTTTGGTGAAAGGTAGAAAGTTATTCTTGGTCCTTTTCCCTGAGTAATCTATGTTACTTTTAAAAAGCGCTGCTCTTGAGGTCTCAACGTTTTAATAGAGGGAGGTGTTTATTGCCATTTTGATGTCAACAGAGGCGGCGTTTATTAGGAGAAGTCGTTTATTTGAGACGAGGCGTTTATTGGAGGAAATGCAATAATCGGTTTAGAGAGGGTAACTAAAGAGTGACTAATCAAGAATCAGTAACTAAAGAGCGGGAGTAAACCGTGTGGTCACTTTGAGGAATCCGAAAGTAAAGCACAGCAATAGGAATACATTACTACCAAAAATCTTTTCGACAATATGGGGCTGCTTTGCTTAGGAATTGTTGAAGCACCTCAGTTTACGAAAATTAAAAATGGCTTGTCCAAATAACACATTAATAATAAAACGTCTTATTGATATGGATTCCTAACCTATCAACTGCCTGGCCGTTTTGTCGAAGCCAATCTTGATGTGTATGTTTTGAGTGAATTTTTCTACAACTCTTGCAAATTCTTTTCTTACCGCTGCCAAAATTTAACGTTTCCTAATAACATCTGTAGGATCCCATGTTCAGTGCCTTAAAGTTTTCGGAATTTGTATCTTACAAGCACATACGTAACTCTTGTAAATTATACAACATTTTCTCTTATCTAACTTAGATTGTTGGCATTTGTCTGGGGATCAGTATGCGAAAGAAATTCAAGATTGCAAAAGACGGTAGGCATTTCTTCCATTGCAATGAAAACCCTAATTATGGAATGCAGGCTCGTATATTATGATAGATGAGAGGTGCAGAAAGCAAACTTTCCAATATGACTAGTACTTTCGAGCTTTTGTTGCTTCGAAGCATGGCTACCTTATGATAGGCAAACTAAACTACTTGGTTATTTTATATGCCGGTTAAGTCAAAGGAATTTCATACTTGCTTAGCCATAGACGATAAAATCCATGATTCGATTGTGGTGACCAAAATATTTGTGTGTGGATAAATAAATATTGTAAGCATGCATACCTTTATCGATGGTTTTTCTTAATTTCTTTGCTCCCAATAGAATATTATCCTCAAAAGTCAATTGCAAAGGAATGAAAAACAATCCACAGTCCATTGATCAAGTACCAGTTGCATTGAATTCTTGAGTTCATATTTTGTAAGATTTGAAGCAAAAATGTGTTGCTTTGTTGTGGGACAATCTCTTCTTTTGCGTGTTATGAGATGAAAGTATGGCTGCTTGATAATGATTGAGTCATTTAAGTTGTATGACTGAAGTATAATTAACTTTTAAAATTGCTCACGTGGACCCTTGGATTTCTTTTCAGTATACGTGGTTGGTCGAGTAAATCCGTTTGCATCATACGTTAAATCGAATGAAGCTGCAAGAGTGTCTAGGCCAGGAGGAGCAAGGCCGTCACGGTCTGCTATTACCACTGCGTAAGTATAAAGAAAACATACCGGTGTCTCAGAAAGAAGTGTCCCCGTTTGGTGCACTTCACAGCAATCTAAAAATCATGATGGATAATATATTCAGTGGATGTAATTTTGAAGCTTCAACTTATTTTGATGCAAACCCCACGAGAATTGGTCAAGAACTTACCCCACTTTTTTTTCAAGGCACTAAGTAATTAAGATATTGTTTAAAGACAAATTGGATTTTCAAGAAAGGAATTATTGAAGCGCTCTTTTCTTATTTAAACAAAGATTTATTGTATCTATTGAAAAAATGCATATTTTCAACGGGGTGATGAAATACAACTTACAATGAGTTCATCGATGGCTTAAACAACAAATGTACAACAGCTTTGCAATCAACTGTTTTGGCATACCGGGTGAGTCAGAAAAAGCACATGGCGTTTGAACGGCTACTGTGCCCTGATTATCACAGTAATGATATTTTTTGTTATCTCGTCGAATAACTGACATGTTAAATTATTTTCAAGAAATTTCCTGGCTGAAATCGGCCACTCTCTTCCGAAAATATGAGGGATTTTCTCTAGAAGACTCTCTCTGAAACCCTTCAAAAGTGTCCTAAACTCGCCATCAAATTCTCGCACAATTTCTACCTCACAGCAATGACGTTTACATGCTTTGGCACGTGTTTTCCTCTTGGGAGGATAAAAGTCTTCGCCACTGATATAAGAAAATTATTCAGGGATTCCTTTCTCCCAAGTGAATACCATTGTGCTAATGCATATAATTTTCATAGTTGTTAGGAAGGAAAGCCGACGAAATTTGATCGTTGTTTTAACTCGTTTTTGCAGGTTTTGAAAGGGGCTGTCTGCAGAAGATCTGTCATAGCCACGAGAAGGAATGAGCGGTGAAAGCCGAGTAGATTTTTAAACATAATTAAACATATCGGCTATGAAACAAGACATTTTCCAATAGTATTGCTGTGATATTTAGGGAGCAGTATTTTTTCAAACGCCGTGCATTTGTTTACTCAACCCGGGTATTTATACTTAATCAACAATAATAACAAAAATTTCACCGTTCTGTTCTGTCCATATGTTTTTGGAAGCAGTTTGGGAGTTGTCTTCTTTGTGATGAAGCAATTTTTATTTGCATTGATGCATCTACCACACTATTCGTTGTTGCTTCATCAGAGGGTCTTGTTTTAACTATGGCCTACTTTTGGAATTGAAGGTATGATACTTAGGCGAGCTCTTGATCAATTTTTACAGGGTTTATGTCGAAGTTGAAGACTCTAGATTATACCGGGCGAGTCAGAAAAAATGTGGGGTGTTTGCAAATTTTTATTGACGCAATTTTCTCATCAATCCGTTTCTTTAAAAATTCATTGCACAGGACAAAGGCTAACTTAGATATAGAAATTTAGATAGTCAAAATCGGTCTTCCCGTTCCATAATTATGATTGATTTTAGTAAAATCGTGTTTCATAAGATTCCTAAGATTAGCCATCAATATGATTCTTATTCATACACTTGTAAACTTCTAAGCCATGACAAACATACTGTTTCTCTACCAAAAATTGATACAAGGCATGCATTGTGTTAGAGCACGAAAGGAAAAGCTATTTTCATTTATTTTGCATACTTAGGGGACTACTAATTTTAGTCTCATTGCTTGGAAGCAGAAAATTCTATAAAAGCGATACCTTTTTACCAAAATAGCTATATGGAAAAATTGCCAATATTTACGGGAAGAAATGACCTATTTTAACATACTAAATTTCTGTACCTAATTTAATCATTCTTCTGCAATATAAAACTTCAACAAACCCGATTTGACTTGTTTTCAACCAAAATATGGGCTTGTTAAGCGCCCCACCTTTTTTCTGACTCACCCGTTATTTATTAAAACTATTTTCAGTAAGAGTTTTTATGTTTAATGTGTAACGGTGGAAATGGGGGTACTTTTTTCTGAGACACCCGGTTCTTACCTACAGTCTTCGCGATATTTGTTACATTTCTTCGTGGAACAACGGATATTTCGTTGTTTGACACTGGTCGCAGTTATTTTGTGAATGCAATACATTTTTAGACGACCATACATTATTTCGCTCTCTTAAAAACCTAGTTGAAGTGTGATCACAAATTATCATTCTGCCGTAAACTGAAAAGCCGACGATGCCTTTTTTCTGGGACACACAGTAACAACAGAATGATTTACGTACCGTATGTCCTCCAGTACCCCATGAAATTGCTTTAACCGACAACAGGAGGGAATAGATTACTTCAAAAATATCATATATCATTTTCAGAAAATTTTTGAAATTTAGCAAACTAGATCTTTACAAGTAAAGATCTAGTTTATCATCATCATCATCATCAATAATTTATTTACAGTAGGCAAGAAATAGAATAGCTAATTTACNCCATCAAATTCTCCTACAATTTCTACCTCACAGCAATGACGTTTACATTCTTTGACACGTGTTTTCCTCTTGGGAGGATAAAAGTCTTCGCCACTGATATAAGAAAATTATTCAGGGATTCCTTTCTCCCAAGTGAATACCATTGTGCTAATGCATATAATTTTCATAGTTGTTAGGAAGGAAAACCGACGAAATTTGATCGTTGTTTTAACTCGTTTTTGCAGGTTTTGAAAGGGGCTGTCTGCAGAAAATCTGTCATAGCCACAGGAAGGAATGAGCGATGAAAGCCGAGTAGATTTTTAAACATAATTAAACATATCGGCTATGAAACAAGACATTTTCCAATAATATTGCTGTGATATTTAGGGAGCAGTATTTTTTCAAACGCCGTGCGTTTGTTTACTCAACCCGGGTATTTATACTTAATCAACAATAATAACAAAAATTTCACCATTCTGTTCTGCCCATATGTTTTTGGAAGCAGTTTGGGAGTTGTCTTCTTTGTGATGAAGCAATTTTTATTTGCATTGATGCATCTACCACACTATTCGTTGTTGCTTCACCAGAGGGTCTTGTTTTAACTATGGCCTACTTTTGGAATTGAAGGTATGATACTTAGGCGAGTTCTTGATCAATTTTTACAGGGTTTGTGTCGAAGATGAAGACTCTAGATCATACCGGGCGAGTCAGAAAAAACGTGGGGTGTTTGCAAATCTTTATTGACGCAATTTTCTCATCAATCCGTTTCTTTAAAAATCCATTGCATAGGACAAAGGCTAACTTAGATATAGAAATTTAGATAGTCAAAATCGGTCTTTCCGTTCCATAATTATGATTGATTTTAGTAAAATCGTGTTTCATAAGATTCCTAAGATTGGCCATAAATATGATTCTTATTCATACACTTGTAAACTTCTAAGCCATGACAAACATACTGTTTCTCTACCAAAAATTGATACAAGACATGCATTGTGTTAGAGCACAAAAGGAAAAGCTATTTTCATTTATTTTGCATACTTAGGGGACTACTAATTTTAGTCTCATTGCTTGGAAGCAGAAAATTCTATAAAAGCGATACCTTTTCACCAAAATAGCTGTACCACAAAATCGCGAATATTTACGGGAAGAAATGACCGATTTTAACATACTAAATTTCTGTACCTAATTTAATCATTCTTCTGCAATATAAAACTTCAACAAACCCGATTTGACTTGTTTTCAACCAAAATATGGCTTGTTAAACGCCCCACCTTTTTTCTGACTCACCCGTTATTTATCAAAACTATTTTCAGTAAGAGTTTTTATGTTTAATGTGTAACGGTGGAAATGGGGGTACTTTTTCTGAGACACCCGGTACTTACCTACAGTCTTCGCGATATTTGTTACATTTCTTCGTGGAACAACGGATATTTCGTTGTTTGACACTGGTCGCAGTTATTTTGTGAATGCAATACATTTTTAGACGACCATACATTATTTCGCTTTCTTAAAGACCTAGTTGAAGTGTGATCACAAATTATCATTCTGCCGTAAACTGAAAAGCCGACGATGCCTTTTTTCTGGGACACACAGTAACAACAGAATGATTTACGTACCGTATGTCCTCCAGTACCCCATGAAATTGCTTTAACCGACAACAGGAGGGAATAGATTACTTCAAAAATATCATATATCATTTTCAGAAAATTTTTGAAATTTAGCAAACTAGATCTTTACAAGTAAAGATCTAGTTTACTAGATCTGGAGATTTTTGTAGTATGTTTTAGAATGAATGCATTGCATGGCATTAAGCCCTAAAAATTACCAATTGAATTAGTGCCCAGGACGCTTTCAGTACTTCAATTTCCTAATATCTGTGAGTGGTGCAAAACTGAACATTGCTTTCAATCGCAGAATCATTTGCTAAATCATTTTCATCTGACTCTTGTCACAACAAATCTTTAAATAAACGAGCTATTCTTTAGTTTCGTTTTTATTACTGTTTTAGGTATCCATGAAGTTTTTCAAGACTCCAGTATCAAGAGCTTTCGGTCGAATCCTGCCATTTTGGTGATATCATCAGAATAGAAGCTAATAGATAGTCGCTGGTGGTTAGCTGTTAATAAAAGAGATAGCCATGGGTAACGGATGCATGTATATAGACATCTTGGTAGGTATAAATAATGTTGAATGTTTAGTTAACCCGTTCACCCCGTCAAGATTCTAATAGCCCATTTAGAAGCATTGCAATATGATTGTTTTCAGGAGGTAGAAAGCTTTCAGTATTTCGATTCATTTCAGAATGTCTTTGAATTTCAACTATCAGCTAAACTTTCCTGGCTTGTGATGCCCCCTGGAAAATGACAGTTTGTTTTATTTGACCATTGAACGTTGGTCATAGCGGGCCGTAAACGGGTTAAGTATCAGGCTTAGAGTTTGTGTTTTCTCACTTCTTGAGATTATTACCGGATGACCAAAATTATCGGCACCCGATGAAATGTAGGATCATGAATTAGTCACCAGCTTCAACGAATCACAGAATCTCTACGAAGGAAGCCTAACATAGAAGTGATCATTTTAAAAATTGAAATCTTTCATACTGCTCGGAGTGTTTTGCGATTTTGGGTTGCAGGTGTTTTTTAAATGTTTTAAAGAGACTAGAAGTGTCAATAAATGTTTGCCTAATTTTTGAACTTCAAAACAATGACAGCGGGCATTACCATCCACCAGCAAGGAATAATAACAAGTAGGTGTCTCTCACCTTTAAAAATGTGCAATTGTTATTTGATTTTCTCAAAAGATTTATGATGCAACTTTAATCATTGTAAAGCTAACACCTTGTGGAAATTTTGTCGTCATTTCCTGATTTTGTCAAGTTTTCTAAAGCAGCTACGAAGTAAGTTGCAAGGAGCTCTAGAACGGTATAACCAATGTAAGCAAAGTATACTTTCACAACCAAGTTAGTTTTTCCATTTTAAAAATCTGCGACTCATAGGATTTGATGCGTGTATCATCGTGATCGCACTTTTAACAAACGCTCCTCCCTTTTTGGGTCAGCCAATATTAGGCTTCAGAAAGAAGCGATTTTGTGGTAATCATACGGTATTTTCTGGTATAGGTATTCGTATGGCAGTGGAAATATTCTAATGAGTAGTATGCGGCGTTGGTATTGCGACGTAAAACGTGTTGCTTTTGTTGTTAAGATATATTCTTGTAGACTAGATGTAAATAATTTTGAATTTTGGGTAAGTATGAGAATTAGAGCATTTTCGTTCTAAAAGGTTTCAGCATTGACTTTGTTTCACGAGAAGGTAGTGAGTTGTGTACTGACAGATTTTAGTGAATATAAGTGGATTTAGATCTTTTGGTTCTTTTGTTTAAGCAACAGTAATGCGAAGCTTTTGAAAAGTAATTTTACAGCTATCAGGCAGAAATATCAATTAGCTTTAAAATGTAGAAAAAAATTTAAAATTGCAGCAAGTCATATTGCAGCTGCAGCACGATTTCTGCCTTGTACCGGTTGAGTTAAAAATACAATCCCCGTTTGAAAGGCCACTGCTCCCTGAATACCAAAGCAGTAATATTGGCAAATATACTATTCAATAGTGGACATGTTCAAATATATTTTAAAATTTACTTGGCTAAAATTGGTCACTCCATTCTGCAATTTTGAGAGATTTTCTTGAGGAAGCCCAGCTCGAAGAAACCAATTTCAATTTCATGAATATTCTAAGCTAAAGCTACACGATAAACGAATATATATGGAATTGTCTCACTTTTAACATGGACTCGTCAAAAACATTTTTCAATTTTAACACGGAACTATCGAAATGGAATGATAATATGATAATTTGAAAGCAATGAAAATAATGTTTATCGTCGCACTTTTCGTCCTTCGTTTTATCATAGAATATATGTGTTGCTAAAATATTACAGAAAATGAAAACGCGAGAAATCTAATTTACGCATCTGCATCGAACCTTAAAAAATGGCCTGAAATCACGATCAAATTTTCATATTTCTGTCTCACAGCAATGTCTTGAACACGTTTTAGCATGTGTTATCCTCTTGGGAGGGTAAAATCGACGGAAATAACGTTTTTATGCTCTTAGGGATGGCAATGTCATCCTCCCAACGGGATAGCAAATGCTAAAGCATGTTCAAGTCATTTCTGTAACGCAGAAATATGAGGCGAATTTGATCTTGATTTTATGGCGTTTTTGAAATTTTCTTGAAGAGACGTTCTGGAGAAAATCTCCCATAATTTCAGAACGGACTGGCCGATTTCAGTAGGGTAAATTTTAGAATATATTTGAACATGTCCATTATTAAATAATTTATTTGCCAATATTATTATCTTGATATCCAGGGAGCAATGGCCTTTCAAACGGGGATAGTTTTTTTTGGTACTCAATCGGTATTAGGTGGCAAAGTTCTTTATATGCTTGACTCTGCTATAGCCCCCCCCCCCCACCGGCTTATCTTTATACTCGGGGTTCCAGCGTTATCTGATTGAACATTTAGCCCTTTGTGTAGTTNATAACTTTTTTGGTATTCAATCGGTATTAGGTGGCAAAGTTCTTTATATGCTCGACTCTGCTATAGCCCTCCTCCCCACCGGCTTATCTTTATACTCGGGGTTCCAGCGTTATCTGATTGAACATTTAGCCCTTTGTGTAGTTCAGGGATTTCTAGTGATGAAGTTGATGTAGCCCTCTTACCAGAATTCTTCATAAAATTATCTTCAAACTAGATCAACTTTGGTAACAATTCAAAGTTGACATGCTGGTTTGACATGCTTGCTAACGGAAATCCGTGACATTAGCGGACATTGTCCAGCGCCGAAACCTTTAAGAACACAAATATTTTGACTATCGTGTATAGTGTAAGGTTATAATCACAAATTATTGTGTTTTTCATTTTTACTGATAATTAGTAGCTGCGCCAATTTTTTGTGCAACATGTAATTTTTTTTCATTGAGAGTTTGAATATATTCTGTTCGTGAATAAAGACTTTCGAATCGTTTTGTCGATGTAGATAACAATTTTAGATAATACGGACGAAACGAAACGAGGATGACAATTGAAATGTTACTCAGCCAATTAAGACGAAAGTATTGCACCATAGCATGACCTCGAAATCCATTTTACCAAGTGATCGTGTGACCCGAACTAATTTTAACAAAACGAAAAAGCCTTTCAAAGAAAATTCCTTATTTGCAAATTTCGCACTTGCACGCTTAGTAGCGGGTCGTCGGTAGTAATCTGACAGTTTAGCTTTAACAGGTTGTTACATTAGAACTACTACTCTTATTCAACAGCAATTGTCAATTATTTTATCGCCATTTAGTTGCCTTTCAGCTGTATTCTTGCAATGAATGTCTCATTCAGATTTTTAGAAAATCAAGAATTTCTTGTCATGTATCCTGGCGGGAGTTTTCATACACTGGCGGAAGTTTTTGACAACAGAGAAAAGCATGCCTAGATAAAAAAAATACAAATTTTCCAAACTTGATTTATCAATTATTGTCAATTAGCGAAGTGACTGTTGGTGCCCTGTCTGATAATTGACAAGGGACAGTGCATCTCTATCTGGGAATATTAATGATTAAGCAACGTAACTGTAACAAGGATGATCCAATATATGATAGCTTTTTAGAAAATAGGTGGGCTCTCGATTTTAAAAAAGCAGATAATTCCCGCTGTCATATTACTCCCGTCGACCCCCTACATGCCTATGGACATTGGTTTTTTCCTAAGAATTACCAAGAAACAAACGGCAAAGATTCGGTGATGATCATTTCCATGAATCCATGTTAAATTATAAGACATTCCAATTAGTAAGACATTCCACGTTGACAACCCCAAATATATAGCAAAATTCCCAGTGAAGACAATCCACGATATTATAGAATTACACTCATATTTTTAAAGAAACGTCTTATAAGAAACTGTAGTAGCCTCTTCCAGGAATTAAGAAACTCTACTATGAGCAATCAGAGGTCAGTTCGAAGTTAAGAAACTTTCTCAGTGTTTGGTGATGAATTGTAAAATGTTTTAAACAAAAAGTGCATTACCAACCCAAAATAAGTATAATATTTAGTTATGATTTGGTTCCTTTTTGTAATTATATGGGCTCAAAAATCTATATTAGCGGTCCTTGATGAATTATGATGAAGTGTGATTTTAGATTTATTGAAAATTAAGAAACTCTGCAAGAAACTGTGTGCTATAAGAATTGGACCGAAAGTTACGAAACCATACTACAAAGTTCAGAGCCAAGTTTCTTATAAAAATATGAGTGTATTACATGTGGACTAGGCCATGATTGAATTGTGTATTGACGTTTCGTACCAGTGCTGTGCATCATCATAAGATTTTCGAAGTTACAAAAGCATAAGGCTACATTGCAACTTCGAAATTCTTGCGAAATGTCAATTTTTGAAACTGGCTCAGCGATTTTGTAGTAGATTTTGGAGATATATATTCGTAACGCCTTCATCTTACTACTTTTGTTATTTTGTGTGTTATATCTTATATGGTGTGTTGTGTTTTGTACTTTATAACTTCGTTTTTATCATTTTGAATGCTGAATCATGGGTGGTTAGACACTGCATGTGTGCTTTTATGGAGGAGCGCCGCAACTAATATGCTTCTGCGGAGGAAAATTTTTATCTACCTTAACAAAAGAACCTCCTTAACAACAGAACTTTCAAAATGGCGGCTGACACAAGGATAGGAAACAGAATCACTCTTATCATGAAGGCAATGTAAGTACAACTGCGGTGTCTAACTACCCATGGCTGAATGAAACATTTTTGTATTCGTAGCTAGAATTATCCGAGACTGAACAATTAAGAATGAAGGGGAATGAAGCATGTAAACCATTCAATATAGTTGTTGTTGCAACTGCAATCATATTTATGCAATTATGTATCACAAGATTAAATGCGAACCTTACGTACTAAACTGTTGTGCTTTATTTCTTTGAAATACTTGCGTCCAATTGCTGTACGCTATTACGCTATTTTAACAAGAAAGTTAGATAAGCCCTCAAGGGTGTATTTGATTGGTAATTCTAAACCTGCCAAACACTGAAAATATTGGACTTCACAGAGGTGGAAATCTATGTTCCAGGCGGTTTGCTAATAAATTGAGCTAAATTACCAAACATTCTGCATTTTGGAGCAGAAAGTTTAGAAGACCTTCCTAACTTACCAAGTCTACCGTTTTCAGACAAAGTTGGATCAATTCAACTTTGCCGCACATGCCACATCGCACTATAAAAATCGCATCGAGTGTGAATTCAGCTTCAGATGAATTCACACTCCAAGCGTTTTCTTGCCGCTCCCGTTTAAGGCATGCGTTTTCTAAAGCATGAGCTTTACTGGAGCCCGGAGCAGACAATAGTCTTACTTGGGCAACGGCACTAAAGTGGCAGCAAGTGCGAATCCACAAGTTCTGTAATTGTTCACGGAGATGTCTGCAAGTTGGTATTAAAAGTTTCTTTAACTCTTGATCCTTTACTCGTGTTTACTATTTCTTATCAAGAACTTATAGTGTAGTCTCTACTATCGATATGGATTTGCCTTTGTCCCAGTTGTTTTGCTTTGGCCAGTCGCGATACAGGAATGGTACGATCAACTTAGGCAAGGAAGTGAGATTTGATCAAATCCACGATCGCTACACATAACAATTCTTGGCCTATAAAGCTTTAAGCAAATAAATTTTAGGCTGAAGATCCCTATATCTTTCGTTCTTATTATTATTATATGCTCATATCTGCTCTTTTCGCATGAACAATGAATGAGATAGCTACCTAGGTTTACCTTCGTGGCTTGGCTATTCGGATGGAGAAATTCCTGTATTTGCAATGCATGTCGATCAATAAGACAGATTCTATTGTTACAAAATATGCCCTTGTTTGCGTCTGAATTCAATCTAAACGCGTTAGAAATGCGAAAGAAAAAAGCGCCGACATCATTTTGCCTCAATGTGAGATTTCATCGGCGCCTTCACTGATCGGAGATGTCCGAATACATTTGTATGGAATCAAAAAAATTGATAATACATGTTTTATTATCAAATTATTTTATCTTTTTATTTACAGTAGGCATATTTAGGCATATATACAAATAGCTATATAGCTATAGAAACTTCGTTCTCTAAAGGTAAACCACCCAAGGTAAAAAAACTTGTTCAACAAAGAAACCAGCAGAGCAGCCCTTTCTGCTTTCTGGAATATTTTATCAACATAATGACGTCACAATAGATCACAAGGCACCAAGGCGAATGTGTTTTGCCTCTTCTGTTTGCGCGCGGACAAATAAAGACTTGTCTGAGAGAACTCAGAAATTATTCATGTAAAAGCACAAGTTAGCGAGAGAAAAACCTTCCCAACAAAGACCGGCAATGAATTAACTGACGAAGTTTTCTTTGTGAGGTATAGTATCTTTTGAATGTCATTTAACTGTACACTTCCAGCATTTCCCAGGCTGGCCTTAACGCTCTATGTTACATCCTTTATTGTCTAGACCTACTGGCCTGCCTTCAGTTTCGCTCAGTTGTTTGTTCAGGAGAAAGCTGTATGCAGAGTAATGATCAAGTTTCTTCCTTCAAAATCCGGGAATCTAGTTTCAAAGCGTTGCACAAATGAAATCATAATATAACTGATTTTAGGAAAGTTTTATCGTATCATATTAGAAGGCGAAGGTTTTTTTAACAACATAACAAGGAGCTTTTATAAAAATGGAGGTTAGCATACCATAGGCCTAATAATGTGTGTATGTAGTGTATTAGGCAATCATGATTTGATGAAGAAAGGTCATATAATATCTCGTGCAAGGACAGATGATAAAGTGAAACATGGTAAATATTCTACGCAAAAGTCATTCTGGCATCACCTTTCTTCTCACAACACGTTTCTGCACTTCCACTCTTTACAACAACAGGCATTCAGCATTCAGTGGCGGATATTAGAGGGTGAGGAGGTGCAATCATCCCCCAATGTAGGGTAGAACAGAGACCTTTTGTTTTAATACGATGGAGATTAACAACGCTTTTCGGATAGAACAAAGCTCCAACCCCCCCCCATATTTGGCGAAGTGTCGCCACTGACAGTATTGGGGAAGCATATCCACCTTGGACGCCATCAACTTTTTGTGTCTTTCATCACATCATTTGGTTGTGATTGGGAGAGGGGTGAAGGCCAAATCCGTGATTACTTGCATGTTCAGGATGAAACCTAATTTAAGACATTGTTAGTTTGAAAATGACGTTCTTGGTACCTTTCATTCACCGTTTTACCCAGATTCTATCGAAAGGCATATTGGTTGTTCTATCTGAAGATAATTAATATATATGTGGCAGTTTAGGCCTGGGGGTGTTCCTGAAAAAACTCAGCGATCTTGAAAAACAGTCGTTTTTCTGCCGTTTTTCATTTAAGCTGTGATGAGGAGGAGAAAGGTTGTTCCGACAATCACCGCCAAATGCTGCAGTGAAAGACAAAACCTAAATGTTGATGGTCCCTTAATTCCTCTAGATTTATCAAACTTCCTCTGATTACAAGAATATTACGTAATTACATTTGTCTGGCTTTCATATGATGCTTGGACCTTCTTATATTAGAAGAAATTTAATTTCAGTGAATGATTGGTTGCAACAACACTGAATGAAATATCCTTAGGTCCTTGCTGTATTTTCACTGAACAGCTGTTAGCTAAAGGCAGAAGCTATGACAGGTTTCATGTTGGGCATGAGTTTGGAATGTACATTGTATCAATTCCTCAATGAGTCCATCATCCATGCTAGAATTGAATCTCCAGATTAACAAATTGTAAAAAAAAGACCCAAACTGTTAGCATTTGTGCAGTGTCTTGAGCAATGGGGAGCAGTGACGGCGGTTGTCATTGTTGTTCTCTCGGCTGGGATTCACCATTATCGCCTTGTTTGCCTGACATCCAATGTGAAACCGGCTCTAGTATTTACCAGCAAAAATTGTTTATGTGTAGCTTTTTGTTGTTGTATATTTAGTTGTAATTTAGTTGTATGTTGTTCTTTGTGTAATGACCTTGGGGTAGTCATGATCTTTTGCTTCTTGGGGTATCACCCTTGTAGTGTTGTAAAGTAGTGAGTTACAGTAGGTAATTCCTCAACCATTTTTAATTCTTGTTTAATTCTGCAAGAAATCAGTGGGGCACTGAAGGTTGCATAACTGTAAATTGTTTTTACCTTAATTCTTAAAACTCACAACAACATGTCAAAGAAACTTGCAAGATGTAATTTAATAATTTCACGCCTTCAGAATTTCTTTGTGTGCTATGCAATACTTTGGTTATTTTGGAGTTAGTAGTGTCAGCCTATAGTTACAGAAATTGCAAAGCAATGTTTACGAAGAAGGGTATCTGTTGCTTGAATTTTGGAGTTCACCAAAGGATTTCCTGTAGATTATGATATTCTTAGTAGCCAGGTGAGATGTCTGTGTATTGACTTAAGCACCTTTGCTGTTTTAATAAGACAATACACTCAACAGGTTGCATAATTGTCTGTGACTGTAAGAATGGAGGAGGCAATCTTGCAGCAGATGTAAGCTAAAACTGTGAAAATTTGAGAAATCACTCATAACGTCTGTTCATAAGAACTTTATTCAGGCAACTTATCCATGTCTAATTGGTGTAAACATTTTTCTACAGATGTTGTATGTTTGACAACATTTTCCGTTCCATTCCATCATATTTCCTTTGACAATAAAAGGATGTAAACATGTTGTTCAGTGGAAACATTTCTTTCAAGCCACATGGAAACAATTATATTCCTGGACAGAGGTCAGGAAACTGTAGAGTTATGAGAGCACCGCTCCCAGGAAATTTTCCAGTAGTTGTTTAATAATAGGAAATTTTCTTCCTTTTTTGAATTGTATAATGCATATGAAAAAAATCCTATTCACAGTAAACTAAACATGTCAATGCTTCTTGTACTGTTTTTGGCAATGAAAGAAGCTATTGTGTAGATTTCCTTCATGTATGGTGTGAAGTGAGTTTGTTATGTTCAATTTTACTACAGAAATTTTTTACCATGAAATGTGCACTCCAAGGAAGTTAAACATCTTCTCAGTGACTGTTCCTAAACCATGTTGTTTAAAGGGAATAGACATAGCTATATTGAGTGGTCACTATAAATAGGCTACGAAAGCGCCCACGCACCCATTGTTTCTTCAGCTACATAATGAAACGGCACGTGCCAATAGTATCAAATACAATAGATTATATTTTTAACTTGGCCTGGGCCAACTATGTTGATTCCCTTTAATCAATGATCTTAGAACAATCGCTTATTCTTGACATACTGTAAGCGTGAATGACTGGCTGTCCTCTTCAAGGGATAATCAGGAACAACTGAAAAAAACAGCGAAAGATGGCCATCATTTATTCCAACGATAATTGCAAGTGGTGACAGCTTTGACACTCACTGTTGATAATATTCTGGTCAAATTTTCAAATGAATATTGCAAATGTTGATGGCAGATCAGCGGAGGAGTTGAATTTTCAAGTCCGAAGCCCCACAACCTCATCCTAACTTAACTCCAATGATGCTTCTGAATTTTTGAGACACTTTTAGTTTGTAAGGGTAACATACTGTAGGAGACTTTGGTGACTTTATGCTGACCAATTTTTGAAATTGTTACCTTTACCCTACGAACATACTTTCTCCTTGTTGTTTAACTCATGCTCTGAGAGTAATAACGTTTTGTGTCACTTTGCCTCCAAAATATATTTTGTTTCAAATGAGGAGATAAAGAAATCCCCATCCCCCCTCCATGTGCTGACTTAGGGACTCTGCTAGTTTATTAAGTTTATTAAGCTCACAAGTATCTAAATCTGTGTATTGGTGGCTCATTTATTATTTATGCCCTTTTTGACAAATTTAGCATGTTTGATAAACCAGGATTTTGAATCGTTTGCCCTGTTTGGCCAAACATTTCTAGCATTTACTTCTAAGAAACACATCTTTGTAATTTGTTTGTCCTTGGAAGTGGAAGGTCAAGTTGGCTGTCATTGTTTTGTAGTTGAAAATAAGACAAATTTTATCACAGTCAATTTGTTGTCCCATTTTGAAACAGTTCTAAAAACTTCTACCAAGTAATGTCACCCTCAAACTGTAGAGTGGTACTAAACCAGTCCTTGATTGGTTTAGGTCATATTTAGGTGGTAGGAAACAAAGAGTTATTGTTCATAATACCATATCTGACGTGATGAATTTGAATTGTGGGGTTCCACAGGGAAGCTGTTTAGGGCCAGTACTGTTTATTCTTTACATCAGTTCTTTATATGATGTCATTAGCCAACATCTCCCAAACGTTCATGGATATGCAGATGATCATCAGCTCTACATATGGTTCAAACCAGAGCCCGTTTCTGAGAAAGAGTCAATTAAGGCCATGGAGATGTGTGTTTCTGATGTTAGGAAATGGATGTTGGTTAACCCTCTCATGATCAACGATTCAAAGACGGAGGTAATGTTGATTGGAACGAGACAGCAATTGTCTAAGGNCTTTATCACAAAATCAGCCAGCAAACATTGTCGACTTGATCCGGCACCGACATGGCTAATCAAGAAATGCATAGACGCACTGCTTCCTGTGATCACACGCATGATAAACCTATCTCTTTCATCTGGATGTTTTCCAGATACCTGGAAGTGTGCATTAATAAGACCCTTGTTGAAAAAACTCGGACTTGATCTTCTCTTCAAGAATTTCAGACCTGTTAGCAACTTGCCATATGTTTCCAAGCTAACCGAAAAAGCAGTTGTTGATCAGTTGAATGAGCATACTGAATCAAACGAATTATTACCGGAAAAAGCCTCTTCTTATAGGAAAGATCATAGTACAGAGACAGCTTTGATAAAGGTTCAGTCGGATATGCTTGCAGCTATGGATAATCAAAATGTGATATTACTTGTGATGCTAGATCTTAGTGCTGCATTTGATACTGTAAATCACGAAATGCTGTTGGATACAATGGAGTCGCGCTTCGGTATAAATGGAACAGTCCTTGATTGGTTTAGGTCATATTTAGGTGGTAGGAAACAAAGAGTTATTGTTCATAATACCGTATCTGACGCGATGAATTTGAATTGTGGGGTTCCACAGGGAAGCTGTTTAGGGCCAGTACTGTTTATTCTTTACATCAGTTCTTTATATGATGTCATTAGCCAACATCTCCCAAACGTTCATGGATATGCAGATGATCATCAGCTCTACATATGGTTCAAACCAGAGCCCGTTTCTGAGAAAGAGTCAATTAAGGCCATGGAGATGTGTGTTTCTGATGTTAGGAAATGGATGTTGGTTAACCCTCTCATGATCAACGATTCAAAGACGGAGGTAATGTTGATTGGAACGAGACAGCAATTGTCTAAGGTTTCTGTTGAAGGTATAAGAGTTAGGTGCTCGAACTTTTGCATATGCGGCAGCTAGTCTCTGGAACAGTCTTTCGATTGAAGTCCGTGCTACTGACAACATTGAAAGTTTTAAATCGATCTTAAAGACTCATTTATTTAAATTAGCGTATGATATTTCGTAATAGGTTTTTAAATTGTAAAGTGTATAGAATATTGTATTATAGTTATGCACTTTAAACATATAATGATAATGATGATGAATGATAATGATAACTTACGACGTGATTCCTTGTATTCGTTCAATATTTTTAATCTGATTTTTTATTTTCTCTCCTTTTGAGCGATAACCATCCAATTCAATGAGTGATACTGAAACTTTTGTAATGAGTATAGGGCGGTACTGGCATTATTTTGATGCTCAATTCAGTTGACTATTTTTTCATGTGTATAAATAATACATTTTTTAAATATGAAGCTAATTTTGATATCATGGACAGGCAATGCTATGTTACTCGAACGAGCAAGGCAGAATATTATTTATCCTGAACTGGAATAAAATGATTTAGTCAAAAAAGTAAATATTATGATTTGTGGCTTGAAGCAGCATATTTTGTCTCCAAATTTTAATATTTGATTTAATCCAATTAAGCAACGGATTAAATCTGTTCACTAATTGACTCCAATCCTACCTTGTATTTTTTTCTAAGAAATTGACCCATTACTGAGAGTTTCGTAAAATTATCAGATTTTGAGTGCTCAAAGTTTCTTAAGGATTTCTTAGGAGTTCATAACATTTGTTATATTTTCATTCTATTTCACTCATTGTGAACATCACAATAAAGTGTTACACAGTCCCAACAACACCATAATAAAGTCTAGACATTACTCATAAGTACCTTCCAAGCAATACAATACCAAAACAGGTGAAAATAAAATAAAAAAAATGTTATGGATGTATATATATCACCATTATCACCAAATTTTCGTAAAGGTTCTTAGGAGCTTCCTCAAATTTGTGATGTTTGGATCCTACTGAAGTTTCTTAAGTTTTTGGTAATCTTAGAGTTGAGTTGCTTACAAAGAGTTTCTTATAAAAATGTTTTATTCAATCGAGATCTTCTCATATCATTTTTTAAGCAAGATTATCAGAATTATTAATAATAAGGAAAATAAGCTTAGTTTTATTTTAGCACATTATATAAACAACCGAACCCGAACATTTGCAGTTGCATTTTGTCTAAAGGAGCCGTGTGGTTCTTGGATTAAATTATTTTGAATGAATGTTGTGAGGCCCTTTGATGCAGGAGTTATGTCATTCTTCCTTATTACAGAATCAATAATAAGTGTGGATTTGAAACAAAGCACTTGAAGAAATACTGTGTTATTTTTGGAATAAAACACTCAAAGAAATACTCTAATTCTTTGTGGATCAACTTGTATTGAATGTCTGCACATTCGTGTCCTTCATATTCGTTGCTTGGTACTTGAATGTTATTATCGCAAATATTGTTTCTGATAGTCCAACAGAGGCAACAGGGACGCGAAGGAAGTTCTTTGTCTGGGCCCTCGGATATACCAGCTGGGTTAGAAAATCTATTTTCGATGCAGTTCGTTCATCCCAGTTACTAGACTTATTACCTGATTCGTTGTTTTTGCTCCAAACTTTATTGAATTGAACTGACCTATTCTCTCTAACTACGACTTATGACCTTTCTGTCCAAAGCCCGGAAAACCGCCCCAACGTTTTGGAGAGCGGCGATAATAGCAGTGATAATGTGATTTAAGCTGTAAATAAACTTGACTTTTTTCTCCATCATCCAGCATTTTGTGAATCGGTCTCAGAGCTGTGTTGAAGGAACTACACGTATTTTTTAAATAATATACTGCTTGTAAGAAGCTCAACTCTCAGATCGCCAAAAAATTAAGAAACTGTATCATATTACTGGGAAGGTACTTGAGTAATGTCTAAACATAGGAAAGGCTTCAAAAATTTATTTTGAAATGTTCACAGGGGCACAGGTAGTAAACATGAAGATTGCTATGGAACTTTTGAGAAACGCGTAAGAAACTCTGAGTACTCAAAATCTGACAATTTTAAGAATTTTTCAGTACTGGCTCAAATTCTTAGTTTCTTATGAAAAATACGTGTATTTGTTTTCGCTTGGTGATATCAAAAGAAATTAGAGGAAAGGGGTATCATCGATGCTATTAAAGATAAATTTAATTAAAAGTTGAAAAATGTTCAGACTTTTTTGTCTCAAGATCTCAAGACGTTATTTTGTGTGCCCAACTGGTGCTTGAAAGACATTATACTGCGCATTCTTAGTAGTGCTTTCCTTAGGCACACAATTGTCGTCGTGGGGTTGGAATAGTTTGTGCATGAGTCCTTGTTGAGCAGAGGTGGGTGGTTGTGGCAGTTGTATAGTGAAGCAAAGGGCTCTTGTCGTAAGTCTACCCAGTTAGCAAGTGAGCAGCATGCAGAAAGGGTGTCAACTAAAGTTTCTCTTGATTAGAAACAAGGTCAATGAAAAGTTTACTAAACAGCATTGCTTACAGCAGGATACGCTTTAGGTAAAACGTTGAACTGGTAATTTTTGCAGAGTACCCTGGTTTTAATGTAACCTACTGAAGCGAAGGTGTCAAAAAAGGTGGATGGTAAGATCTGTGGTCAAACAATTCAGTTTGATTCATTCATTTTTAAAATTCCATCTAATGCAAACACTACTCAATGTAACCACCTATTAACAATAATAATGTTGAAATTTAATACATACATATAACATGCAAAAATACAAGAAGATACCTAAAGATAGATAGACAGACTGAAAAGGTATGCATGAAGAGCTACATTGAAATCAAGGGAATTTCTTACAGGAGGGGCTTCCTCAATAGGCAAGCTAATCGAGGAGGGAACACCCCCTATATAAAAAGAAAACAATTTTATCTAGATGTTGCTTGAAACTGTTGCAGAATGACTATCTATGTTAAAACGCACTCGCTAGATTAATCCAATCGCTCTGTCTAGCAGAATGCGTGCGGCTATCTTGGATAATTTGCTTGGATTTGCTTGGAAACTGTAACTATACTTGCTAGCGCCCTTTGAAACTGATGTTTTAGTCTGTCTGTCGATGCAGCCCTAACTTATGGCATTTTCGTCAAAATTTAGCTTTGTCGATGGTTCTGCGAAAGACTCAAGAAAAGGTGCTGTCCATCGTTTGTCTGTTAAAGGGTCTGTTTCAACCAGCATGCCTTGCACGTGCCATCTCTTGGTTGGCCTTTGTTGCCGCCATTTTCATGGGCCATGAAAATGGCGACAACAAAGAGATGATACGTGCAAAGCATGCTGGTTGAAACAGACCCTTTAAGGAGAAGACACATCAAAAACTCGGCTTTATGCCATATCGTGTTAATGGCCAAATTAGTTGCGAAACATCACGTACAATTTTGGGAAAGTATTTTTCAATTAGACAAATTTCCATGAAAAATTCTATAAGTCCTTTGGTTTGATAAATCTTGTGTGTTCAAACTGCACATAATCTGACTGCAAGATTTATCAATGCGGTATACTTCCATTATGTCCCTCCGCTAATATAGTAACCAGACACTTGCCGTTGGTAGAACTTGAGATTTCGCATGATTTTATTGGTTAATATTTGAAGAGCATCGAAAGAGAAAGTGTCAAGCCACTTTTATATTGGTCAATTGCCTTGAAGTAATAATCATATACGACAACAGGTATCAAGAAAATTCGTAATATCAAACAAACAGTCGCCATTCCCTGAGAGTTGAAGTTTATCAGCTGTAGATTTGCCTGTCTCTTCGAAAATCACTGCAAATGTAGTCAACGCTGGTAATAATCGATTCCATTTGATTTTCAGGTTTCAAATGCAATATTTGTGAGGTTCAATGTTACGAAGAGACAAATTCTGATTTGAGGTAAGTTCTCTTTAAGATATATTCTGATGCAATATCTCTTTCCCATTATTGGCAAAGACTTCCGGAAACAATATCTGATTATTGTGAGTTGCAAAGGTAGACAGGGTTGCAAAGGTAGGTTGCAAAGGTAATGGTGCCAGTAGCGAACACTGCTAGAGTAAAGGGCGAAGGAATGCGGTCACATACGACTGCTAGTAGAACAATGACCTTTTGGTTTAAAACAATTGTGGGCAAGGTGAGCAATGTGTTTCAGTTGAAACTATAGCTGCCCCCCCCCCCCTAATATTTAGCGAAGTTTCCGCCCGTGAATATGGCCTCTATTACATTGCGCCTTTTTCGCACAACCTCGTCCTTAGTGAACTCTTAATTAGCAACCAAGGCTACACAGCATGATATATAAATGTTTGTTAATTTTTACGTACAATTGTCTTCCATTAGCGTTGCGAGATATGCTTCAATAAATTTTGAAAAAACAGCTTTAAAACCTTTCATTTTTTCCAGAAATTTCGGCTTTATTTTTATGTTTATTTTTCCATTGCAGCCTGAGTACTCTCGAGTCCGGAATAGACTCCTCCCCCGCCCCCCCCCCCCTTATTAATTTTTTTGAAAAAATGCCTCCCAGGACATCCTAATTCTAAGCTTCTTGATTCATTAATTTTGAGTTTCTTACAATTTGAAACGCAAAATCTGAAACCTGAAATGTGATTCTGTGGAGATCTTTCTTTCCTGAATTGTGGTTCAAACTGTACTTCTCATTTTAATAAATTTTCTGTCATTCTTAACTTGTCTGCAATGTTCTTTACAATCAGAACAACTCGTATGTTTTAATTCCAGACTCGCTTTTTATTAGCATTCAGGAAATTTTCCACACACCCCACTTATTCCGTCTATTCCTGACTTGAGAGTAGGATATAAGTCTACTTTTCATGAAACTGTCTCGCAGTAATCGCTAAATTGTTAATGTATTCACAAAAGTTTCATTTTTCTTGCCAAAAGATTTTACGAGATTACTCCATAAGTCAATTCTAGATTAAGACCCCGCCCAGCTCCTCCAGTTTTGTCTAATGAATCTTAATCAATGTAGTGGTGCCGCATACTGAAAATGTAACCTGCGAATTCTATCAGCGTTGTTATGCAGTGATTAGTCTTAGTAAAGTACAGTCGTTGCAGTTATCCCTGTAGATAATACTCCTGTTTACATTTTCCGGACCAAATTAAGATGGGATGACAACTTTGACGATGTAAAATCGTTGCAATTATTGCTCTTATTTACATTTTCGGGACCGAATTGAATTGAGGTGGGGCAGCAACTGGGACAAAGGATAGTAAATTTTCACAGTGATTCTGAATTTGAGAGGCTATAGCTTGTACTCTGGTATGCTGGTTTTAATGTAGACTTACGACATGGACTGCTGATTTGCCTTTGCTTTATCGACTGAATTGACTTGACTTATCGAGTGAGAAAATCTGTGGAATAAATTTCAACAAAGATCCCAATACTCCAGTCATACCACGCGTGTCGGTGGAGATGTTCAGATTCCAAGTTGCAATCTAGAGGATGCAAAAAAAAGATTTTCTTATTCAGCTCGTAAGGTCTGGGATGAGACTCTATAAGTATTAGGGGGCTCCCTTCCTACCTTGTTCCGATTTAAAAATTGATTAAAAATACATTTGATGAGTTTAAAGTCAATGAAAACACAACCCCCCCCCCTGGAAGATCAGCATTTATCATTAGAATATAATTTATTTTTTCTTTATACCGGGTGGACCAAAAAGAATTTCACATGTTTGAAAATCCGTTACGTGGAGATTACTTAAGGTATGGCAATGAATCAAATTTTTGTTGAAGGCTGAAGTATTTTTTGTAATTTTTTAGATGAATATTATCAAATTTTGTCTTGGCAAAAATAACACTGACGCCATCTTTAGCGCAATCGTCTATGCTTGGTTATTGTGGCTTTATCAATCAGTTATCTGTTAGTTCATAGATATATCTTATATTTGCTACGTAAAAAGTAGGCCAGATAACGCTTATCAAATCGCAGTTAAGCTCGTGTGCTGTACTTTTTCAGTTGCTAGCTAATGGCTAAGTTTGTTTAGATAGATGGAGTTGAGTTTTGATAGAAAAGCTAAATCTAGATTTGGCCTCGAGATATCTCCTGTTATTGAACCTGCGTGCCCTGCTTTCTTGGTTGCTAGCAATTGGCTGTTAATTTCCACATACTCAAGCTTTTATGGGCATCTTCTGTATGGGCATCTATCTCGTATCATATTATTGCAATTCCCGGGAAACTAAGCTAATTTCAACACTGTTTAAATTGCGGGGGATTTTAGCTGTTATCCGTTATCTGTTATTTGTTACCTCTTATCTTTAGCACACTTGAAGTAGGCTAGATACCGTTAATCCCTTTTTAGCAAGATTGCTGTTATTTTTATCAGTTGTTATTGTGGGCGTTAACCTATATCGTTGGTACCGCAAAATTTCAAATACATACGTTAAATCTGAGTTCAACTTCGAGTTATTTGCTGTACTTGAACCCAAGGAGGATAGGCAGTCCTTCCCAGCATGCAGCAGCAGCACAGAGTTTCCAGAAATTGCGCAAAATTCGCTAAATGAAAATGGCGGCACAGTACAGCACAGCACCAATCTTGAAGTTGCAATTTTATGCATTTTCATCGCTGGTAGTACGCAAAAAGGTAAGTTTTCTGTTTGATACTAAGTTTGCTTTGCTAAGGACATTTATCATATCGATCTCTTTGAACGATATCGACTGTTAACTGCCATATTCTTGGATGGGCCTAATGCTCCAATATATCGAAGTGTCGCAAAAAATCGTNGGATAGGGGTGCTTAGGCTGGGGTACAAACTATCAACCCAAAAAAATAATTCCTAGCATAAAAATTGACCCAAAAAAATAATTTTTCTTACCCTACATACCCAAAAAAGTAACAAATCGTTTGTAAATCATGCTTTTCTATATTTTTTAAACTGTTCTCATATATGAGACCCAAAAAAATAATCCAGAATTGCATGAACCCAAAAAAATAACTGTACAATTGATTGACCCAAAAAAATAACTTTTGCCCAAATTTTAGACCCAAAAAAGTAACCTGAGCATCCCTATCCTAAATATATATGAGAACCCCCCCCCCCCGGGCCTCGTCCCTTTCATTTAGGCCACAGGTTTTATGATTTACGATGTTAGACCATGAACATTGAAGTGTGCCGTTACACTTCATTTCTTCTTGTACATGCTCAAAACGATAGACGGATAAAAATTTCAAAACATAGGAATACGAAAGTCTGTTACAGAAAAGTGACAAATGAGTACTTCTCGAAAACTTTGTTCACATATGGAAACAGTGGAACAAGTAACAAGGGCTTTTCGATTGTTGAATTTATTGCAATGCAAGTGTTAACGGTTTTGTTTATAGCTTGAATGGATTGAACCTCCTTATCCGTATATTGTCTAGAACGATTTGCAAGAAGAAATGAAGTGTAACGGCACACGTCAATGTTCATGGTCTAACATCGTAAATCATAAAACCTATGGCCTAAATGAAAGGGACGAAGTCACACCGCGAGAATACAACTAAACATTCGAAGAAGAAACAGAAAAAACATACAATCAACTGTACAGCTGACATGTTCAAGTGACTTCCAGAACTTATTTCCTACGTACTGTAAAACTACAACTGAGATTACAGATCATTTTTCAAAAAGTCCGCGAAGTCCGCGGTTTTCACTTTCGCCTTATGCCAAAGTGAAAACCGCGGACCTCAAAAGTCGCGGACTTACGTCTAAGAAGAAGTCCGCGAGATCCACGGTTTTTTTCAACAACAAAAAGTGATATACTCTCACCGGTTTTCACTCTCTTCCTTTCAAATGGCTAAGATATGGAAAGTGCGAAGGAGGTTCGCTATTTGAAAGGTAGAGAGCTGGAAACCGTCGCTGCGGGAGGAGTGGTGGGCAGCTCTTGCTGTATCTCGCGAGTTGCTGAAGAAGAATGGCTAGGTCGCACTTATTGTTTTTATATGATATAAATTCCCTTTGGGAATATAGATTGGTTAGAAATATCCCAAGGGAGTAGCTCCTTTTCAATTTCAGAGATTTACATCCGGCGAGAATATGAAATGATCATTTACGCGATCACTTCTAAAGGTGTGACGCATATGCTGAGTCATTTCACGCTATGGTTTGCAAATTTTGAAGCATTTATTTTTTAAACGATATATTGCTCAGCAGGTCTTTTACTTAATCATTGGCACAAATTCTTTGCAGTCATAATTGCTGATATTATTCTAACCGTAACACGCGTCATTTGCTAGTGAAATTGTGAGATATTTTGCAGATATTTGAGTGCGTTTTTTATGTTCACTTTGCATAACGATCTCTGCACCTGCTTCTTTGGCGCCAGTAACCTAAAAAAGTCAGGCATTGATTGACCCAAGTATTTTCACTGTCGCAGCTGGGATTAGTTCGTTGCAACTTGCATCAAAATTTGTCCATACATTTAAGACTAGGCCAAACAGCGAACAGACACGCCATGTAAAACTGAGCATGGAATCGCACATTTGCTACTCAATTATTCAGAAACTTTTTGCGTGGGTCATTTGTCTCGTTCTGCGAGTTTAAAACTGATTTGACGTGCATCTCCACTTCAAATCTATCTCTATGTTGAACCTTCACAAAACGTCGAATTGAGTCATATACCGGGTGTCCCAAAAAAAGTATACATATTTGGTCAAAACGCCAATTTGGTCAAAATTTAGGCCGAAACGCCAAAGCTCTGGTTTGGAGGTGGAGGCAAATTTGTCCTTAGAAGATTAATATCTCTGCTCTCAAAACACCAATGTCAACAAACAAGGTATCTATGTTCAAGTTAACTATCGAGTAATGTTTTAAAAATGATTTCGGATTGATTCATGGTAAATTTTGATCGTTAGGGTTGACCAAATCCGCATACTTTTGTTGGGACACCCGGTATTAAAAGTGACGTTTCAAGCATTTGCGGGGTGAGCCAAAAAGATTTATCCACTCTTTAAAAAACTGACCTTTATGTTCCGTTTCTAAAAACTGCAAGTGGCCAAAAATGCTTCTCGTATAGAGGAGCAAATCTGTGGAACGATCAAAATACAGAAATTAAAACAGCCAATACTTTTACCCAGTTCAAAACGTCCTTGAAAAATGCCAGATCCTGAACATTCTCAAACTTTTCCTTTTACTATTATACATACTTATTATACTTGGATCTTATATCAGAATATTGTAAATTTTTAGTTTTTTCTTTATTTTACAGGGCAGTTTGTAAAACAATTATGTATTTTAGTTGAATACCATTTCTATGTTGAATACTTACCCTGTATAAAAATTATAAATTGAAAAAACATGAAAACATGAAAAATCATATTGTAAAAACTGTGAAACCAATTGGTAAAATTTGTAATCCTTTATCTCTTTGGGGCTTAAACTGATAATTCGATATTTTTCGTGTGGTTTTAGATTCTTTACTTCTTTTTCTCAGTCCCTTGTATTGGTTGGAGGAAATATTTACATTTTATAAGTTTCCATGTCATTACAAAGCAATACCCTAGGCTAAAATGCAGTCTTTTAACATTGTAATAGTTGGAAGGGAATTGAATAGATCCAGTCCAGTCTATCCTCAGCCAACGCCCAGTGAAACCAATTTTTGGGAAGTTTTGCATTGATAGCAAAATCATGCATTGTAAATCATACAAAATTCCCAAAATTAAGTTGAAGCCTCAGTCAAGCAATAAAGCAGATATTTTTGGAATCGATTTCATAGTTTTTACAGGATGATTTTCAAGCAGTGGATACTTTTTTGAACTCATACAGCACTCTGTCAATTTATCCACCAGCAACGTAGACTATTGAAGTTTAGACCTTGAGTTGATGTTGGTCAAAATGATCTATATCTATTCACCTTTATTCCTTTACTTGATATTGGCCTCTCTCTATCTTTCCTAGTTATGAATCTGGTAAGTAAAAGCGCTCGCTTCGCTCGCACTTTAACATTTCTAGCTCCTGCGGAGGGCAAGGACTATTTGCTTCCTTTCCTTTAGAAACAAATTCAGTGGCGGACACTAGGGGGTGAGGGGTTGTCTTCGCCCCCAATGTTAGGGAGAACAATGATATTTTATTTGAAACAATAGTATTTAAGCAATGCTTTTCGCTGAAACAAGAAAGTAAACTGTCTGCCACTTTTCAGAAACAGTATTTTTCTTCCTTTGATAAGAAGAATACTTGATAGACACACAAGGTTTCCAAGCTCATGTGCTGCACATCCCACTTTCTTGAAACCCCAGATCTATTTACATAATCCTTGAACAACATGAACCATGAACCCATATCAGGTGTCTTGACTTTGAACTTCATTAAAAAGATTATAAAACGACGCTAGAGACTTCTCGTAATATTGACTTGGGAGTGACTTTGTTAATAAATGAGATTGCATTGATTTGGAGAAACCATTGATTATGACGTTCTTGTGTCATAAATGGACCTTTCCCGAGTCTTGTTGTGAAAACAAGACTAGGGTAGGCAAGTCTCAACGACCATAGGCGCATTTTTTCCCTTATATCTACTGTACAAACCCCCGTCCAGCCTCAACTTAACAGACCAATCAAATTGCTCAAATTTCGATAGGAACAATGGCGATCGCAAAATTTTGCTCAATTTAACCTACTTTCATTAAACGCAGAAGGACATTAGGTTATTGGAACTTTCCAGAAAAGTTTTGAAGAAACCTATTCTACAAATTTTAGTTGATGCCTGTTCAACGAGCATTTATAATATCTCAAGGTTTCCAGGAATTATGACGTCTCCAGTTCATCAAAATCAAGTGACCAGTGATTAACTTTATGCTGTTTTAACGTGTGAAAGTAAACAAAGGAATGTCGATTTCATTTTCATTATATTCAAAGATAAATCGTGCTTTTCCAAGACAACCATCCAATTTTTCATTTGATTGAACATTTCCGTTAGTAAACATGCCATTTTCCAATATCAATGCTTTAATATCCAGGGAGCAGTAGCCCACGGGAGGGGGGTTCTTCCATAGTAAAGGTACCTGAGCATGTACCACCCTCAAGGGTATACTTTTTCGGACTTCTTGCCTAGCCAAGGGTATACATTTTGGCAATTTTGGTCTTGCGAAGGCCAAAGTTTGGTAATTTTTGCTAAAAACACTTAATTTCGCGATTTTGGGCTAAAGAAGGCCAAATTGTGGCGATTTTGTCCAGTAAACGCGACATTTTCGGCAATTTTTGTCTAAAAATTAGTCTAGCCCAGGGTAGCATTGTCACAAAAATTGGTCTAGCCAACGGTACCATTTTGAAAATGCTTGTGGCACACCCCTACCCGAAATTTGGCAGAGAACACCCCCCCCCCACACCCCCTCCCTCCGTGCAGTAGCCTTTCAAACGAGATCGGTTTTTACTTACCCGGTAGATCTGATTTGCGTTCAACCCCGCCCTCGACTAAAACAACGACGCACGTAAGAACAAAGCGAAGCTGATTCAATCAGGTAAAACATGCGTAATTCTTGTTGTATTGTGCACATATCTATGATTGTGCACATGTCTTGAGCTATAACAAACGTAACTGTACATCTAATTCTGTTTGTACCCTGTTGCACATGTCTTCGGTATAAGTAACTGAGACCATCCTTTGTTCAACTGACCAATCAAATAGGCCGAACAACTATTTTTCGTATATTTTGATCACATGATTAATCCCAGATGTACACTTTTAGCTTTTGGGTTTTAGCAGGTAAAATAATAAACAGGATACATGTTGGATTTGCAGAGCTTGTCTTGTCTTCCAGCCGATTATTGGTTTATTTATCTTGCAGTGATTTATAATCGTTTGGTTAATGTATATAAATAAAGGTATGTGCTTTTAAAGTCTGTTTCAGTGAAACTTTCAAGTCTCGGCGCAGTAATTTTACGTCGCCAAACAGTGAATTGCATTTAGGCTTCATTCATACTAGAGTAAAACACATCAGAAATGCGTTAGAAATGCGATGGAAAAAGCGTTTAAATTATTTTTTGTCTCATTTTGAGATTCTGTCGGCGCCATTGAAGACGTCCTAACGAATTTAGATGGAAGCAAGAAGCTTTGATTCGTTTGGAAGCGACAACTGACTAAAAATGCGTTTACGTTGAGTTTAGAAAATGCGAGTAACGCGTGTTTACTCCAGTAATGTTAACCAAGCTTTAGTTCTATTGAAATGAACATAACTTCACCAAATATGGAATGATGCTGTGGGGAATGCCTTTGTATCACTGCATTTGTTTCTGCATACGTCATTCTCGCCTTAACCTTTGGATGTATTTTTCATGAGAAATTCTCAAAGTTTCAAGACATTCCTAACATATTACAAGTTTATTATGCGGAAATTCTGAAATTCTAGGTTTGAATTTTAGTCAAGTAAAAGTTGGTTTCTACGCAAATTCATATTATGCGAAGGAAAGGAGTTGAAATTCTGGTGTAAGGCAGCTGCTGAGGTACCTCATGCAGTATTTTACATATTCTCCATGGTAATATCATGTATTTAGCATGTTATTTCATGGCCTGCGAGATAGCAAGACTTGGGACCTTCAACTCAGGCGATTAAGAAGCTAATTCATATTATGTAAAGGCTTAAATTCTGGTGTAAAGCAGCTGCTGAGATACCTCATGCAGTATTTTACATATTCTCTATCGTAATATCATGTATTTAGCATGTTATTTCATGGCCTGCGAGATAGTAAAACTTGGAACCTTCAACTCAGGCGTTTAAGAAGCTATTTCATTTAATGTGAAGGTCAAGAGTTGAAATTCTGTAGTATAGGCAGCCTTACAAAGTTTCGAGTCGTAAGATTCCCTGATCTGTTTTTCTGAACCTTTGCAATGTTATTTGAATAGTAATAAGAGTTTTCTAAATATGGCTGGTGACTTCTCAAAATGATTCTTATTTTGTTAATCGAACTCATGAATTTTTTATCATGTTATATTTTTATAGATGCCACAAATAAATGCGCTATTCAGCATGCTTTCTTAGATTTAATCCTATTTAAATAACTGATGGGGAGTTTCAATTGAAATCTTAAACGGTATTACATGAATGTGGACTGGAGGATTATGTAACTATGGCTCCTAAGCTCATTTCACACGTGAAGCGTTTTTTTTACGCTTCCCAAATAAGGTTCACGTTTCATGACGCAGGAGCCATAGTCATGCCTTTCATCATGAGGTTGACTTTGATCACTCAGTCCTTTTTAACTGTAATCTCTTCCATGTCAAACCATGGTCAAACCAACCGCTACTAGGGGAGCCGTTGCCCAAAGGATGTCCAAACTGGTATGATAAAGGTTCATATGATTAAATATGTGCACACCAGCGAGTGGCGGTGCCAGCTGCAAAAAAGTGGAAAGGGCGAACAAAGATAGGGGTCTGGAAGCTTAGCCCCCAGGGAAATTTTTCAGAGCCACGCCCTTTTTATACTCAAGAACGCCCTTTTTGCCCTCAGGAAACACCCTTATATGTCTATCAAACTCTAGAGATAACTACCTAACCCCTCCTTAGATATTTTCTCGACGGATTTAGACGAATTGGAGGACTGACCTCGGAGAAAAGTGGTCCCCCCCCCCCCCCCCTGTGGCTCCACCACTGACACCAGCAACAAAAAGTTAGCTTCGGACGACGATTCAAACTTGTTCTCTCTCTACAAAATGTGTGCTAAATAAAGGTGAAGTTTTATTCAGACGTCCTTGCATTAATAACAAAGAATCGTATGGATCTTGACAGAAGACTGCCAGAGTTCTCATGTCCTAACTCTAAAACTGCCTATCGCAAAAAAATGATTTTAACCCAAAAACCCCCATTGAGTTTTCATTTGCTGTTCACTTGTTCATGGCTGCAAAAGAAGTGGAAAATAGCCACAAACTTTTGATTTCTTTTTGCATATCATACGTTTAATGCACACAATACTCACATTGAAAAGGTTGTATCACATTTCTTCATTTCTGATCATAATCATGAAGAAAACCATCAACAATGGATCAAAGTCTCTCCACTTGACGGTACCATTTCTAAACAAAAACAGTACGAAATCATGCCGTTTTGGCCTTCCGTACCCACTGAAACGTTTTCGTAACCGGCATCAAATAAAACCATTTTGAAAGCGGTAACGATTTGAAAACAGCATGAAACGTTTCAGTGTAAACGCTTGCAAACGGAACGATTTCGCTCCGGATTCAAAGAGAGACACAGAAATAATTTGCTTGAGGACAGCTGCGCGAATTGTGCTTACTGTTTAAATCTTGTTTCTACATAGTCGAGAGGATTGGCGATCTCACTTCTAGAGATATGATAATTAAACTGAATCTGAAGCAATCTACGCTTACCTAAAACGGCGGAAACAGTCTGTTAGGATCAATAATACGTATAGCTCTTTCCAAACTATTTTGTCAGGGGTACCCCAAGGCTCTGTTTTGGGCCCTATTCTATTCAATGTTTACATAAATGATCTCTTTTTGTTCATCAAACGAGCAACAATACATAAGTATGCTGACGATAACACTCTAGCTTATTTTTCCAAGACTCTATCAAATTTGATTGAGGTGCTGGAAGAAGAAGCTGGAGTTGCTTTGACTTGGCTAAAACAAAATCAAATGATAGCTAATCCAGAAAAATTTCATGCAATCCTTATCAGAAAGGATCAAACAAATACTAGTGGAGAAAATTTCAACATCCAAGGAAAAATGATCAAATCGGAAGAAACAGTGAAATTGCTAGGTATTCAACTAGATTATAAACTGAACTTTGAACAGCATATCTCTGAACTTTGCAGAAAAGCTGCATCACAACTCAATGTTTTAAAAAGACTCAACAAATTTATTGGTTTTAATGAAAAGAAGATTCTAGTTCAAAGCTTTGTATATTCAAATTTTGATTATTGCCCTCTAGTATGGTAC
>REGM01000228.1:336354-383013 GCA_004194415.1 Aurelia aurita | reverse complement strand
CTTCCAGAACACTTTTTATTTGTTTTCGTTTCTAAAGCATATAAATTATTTGTTGCAAACCACTTTCTTCTTCTTTGATTTTGAGAAACAACAGAGAGAACAAAATGACGAATGCATTTATAATGGCGAATACTTTCCCGCCAAAGTCTCTCTTTTGTTACGAGGCTAAAAGCGCACAGGAAATCTTTGCCTTGCCTGCATACATTTGTACCAAAATTGCAGATGTCCCTTCGTATTCCTCTGGTTAAAGTGCAATATTTAATCTCCGTTTATTCATAAACAGAAATCTGAAATTGGAAAATAATCATCATACAATCCAAATTCACCAAACTCGAAGAAACAAACTTTTCTTGTAAAGTATGCTAAATACCACCTTAACGTGATATAGGTGACTATCTCTTTTCATGTTTTAAGCCTTTCTGGTCTTCTATAAACCATTTAGCTGAATTTAAATGCGAAATTTCGTGCACAGCTTCTCCCACTTCAGCTCTCAGCTCCAGTTCAGTGATTGTATCGCGAAGAGGATTCCCTCTATCCGCCATCTTCCAGAAAAGTAGCGCGCCGTCCCAGACCTCTGTGAAAAGGTCTATTTTCCTTTTGTATTCTAACACAATGCAGGCCTTGTTTCAATTCTTTGGCAGAGAAACAGTTACTTTGTCATGGTTTAGAAGTTCACACGTGCATGAATATGAATCTAATCGAAGGCCTATTTTAGGAATCTTGCGAAACTCCATTTTACTAAAATGGCTCATAATTATGGAATAAAAAGACCGATTTCGACCAAACAAATTTTGATTTCTAAGTTAGCCGTTATTCTATGCAATACACTTTGAAGAAGCGAACTTGCAAAGTAAACTTCTTCAATAAAAATTGGCAAACACCCCATGCTTTTCTGGCTCACCCGGTATAAGGAACATTTATGATTATTTTCAAGAAAGATATTTTCAAATTTTGTGCCATTAAAGTACTTTTTCAATAAGTTTGAAAATTGCGATGAGAACATAATCAACGCAAGCGAGGGGCAAATCACTCCAAAAATAGCGTACGAGATTTTGAGATTTTAAGAATCTCTCAGATTTTTCAAAGATTTTTTAGATTTTTTCTGAGATTTCCAAAGATTTTTTAAGATTTCTAAGACCTTTTGAGATTTTTAGATTTTTGAGATTTCAAAATTTATGGAGATGCTCAAAGATTTTCGAGATTTTGCAAGATTTTGCAAGATTCGTGAGGATCTAAACAATTTTTGAGATTTTCAAAGAATTGTGGAAAGATTTTTTTGAGAATTGCTATCATTTGTTGGGGGAGATTTCTGGGATTTTTTGAGATTTTCGAAGATTCTTTGGATTTTCTTTGGGATTTCTAAGATTTTATGAAGATTTCTGAGATTTTCAAGATTTTTCCAGATTTTTGGGATTTGTGAAGATTTTTTAGGATTTTTACGAAAGTGTACCAGATTTTTGGAGTGAAATCTCCCAGAAATCTCCCCCAACAAATGATAGAAATTCTCTAAAAGTCTCTCGACAATTCTTTGAAAGTCTCAAAAATTGTTTAAATCCTCACAAATCTTGGAAAATCTTGGAAGATCTCGAAAATCTTTGAACATCTCGATAAATTTTGAAATCTCAAAAATCTCAAAAGGTCTCTCAGAAAAATCTCAAAAATCTTTGAAAAATATGAGATTTTTTAAATCTCGTACGCTATTTTTGGAATGATTTGCCCCTTGAGCCAGTTCTTCCCACTCTGCCCCATTTTGCCCTGCTCCACCTTACCACATTTTGAACAATATACTGTAATAGTCACATATATGACACGTGCATTTCGCTTATTTTATGTGCTCCGATTCGCTATAAGAAATAAGAGCATTATCCCTTCCTCCTTCGTTCGCCGCTGCCAATATCTGGCAGAATTTATTCATGATCCACTTCGAATATGATTGCAGTAGATAACCGCATTATCACCGTTCTTATTAAAAACTGAACAAGATTAAGCGATGGGATTGTGCTCTATTGTCTCAACTTATTCGGTTTTTGCAACTGATATCCGCCCATCATTTATCGTTTTGCATGTGAATACTATGTAGCAACTTTCTTGACTGAGAGAAACAGTCGTGAGTTTGCATTATATTAACCAATGTCGTCACTGGACTTTAAATTTGTATTAGCTTCACGTGTTTCTTTGTCCAGAGATCAAGGGATATGACTGTATAGCGGTCATCAAGATGGCAGTGAACAAGGCGCAACAGATACATGTAACCAACAACCATAATAAAAACTTTATTCAAATCTTCTACCACCCACCTGAGCTACATACTAAGTGTCTTTAAGGCAAGTAACTCAATCCTCGACAGTTTTGTGCACTCCTCGTAACTTTGGCTACGTGGCTAGGCCCATTACGAACGGAAGCAATAGGAGCGGGCAAACATGTTGAGATTTGATGACGTGACCCATCCGCGTGCGCCTCTAATATGCAAGGCTATATCTATATAAATTTGTTACATTAGTGGGAATCACTTTTTCATTCTCCGAAGAACATAACTCTTGCTAAAACATGTATAAGTCATCGCTGTAAAGCAGAAATATTAGGGAAAGTTGATCATGATTTTAGGTCTTTTTCAAGGTTTTTGAAGAGACCATGTCGAAAAGGGCCTTGTAAAATTGGAACCAATTTCCAATTTCAAGTGCGTGACCAAAAAATTAATTGAACATATCGGCTATTCAATAAGATATTAATATATATTGTTGCTTTGATATTTAGGGAAGGGTAGCCTTTCAAATGGCGTGCTGTTTCTGAGTCACCCGTTACATTTGAGCCCCACTGCTTATGATGATATTACTGACGGCGAGATCGAACGATCCTGTGATAACAGTTAGTCGCAGAGTCATTTTTGTTGTTTGTGTATCATTCTCATCAACCTGCTTTTACATTGTAGTTTTAAATGACGTGCAACATGATCTGGGCACTTCAAGAAAATTGACAGTTTTAGCAAGAACAATCAAGAAGACAAAATTGCAAATCAACGTTTTTCGAGGTAGCCCCAGTACCATGTTATAAAATTCATTGTTATCATGCAAAGATGTTATAGAGGTAGATAAGATAATGTTGTTAGAGAAAACTTTAACACAAAGTATTTATAAGAGATATTACTGTCTAACTTATAAAGTTATTGAAAATTGTATAGGAAATTTGACGATTGCCATGAAAAGATGTGGTACCTTCCAGGTGAGTCTAAGAGCAGCTGCATTTATTTAGTCTCTCAGAATTAAAATCCGACATTTTGATCTTGCACAAGCTTAACTGCATCTCATGATCCCCTGAAAATCAGTTTTGGCAAACGGTTTATCATGTCAAAAGAATATAAAATTGCGTATTTTGTAGTTGAAAGATGCGTTCATCGTTAAAAATGCGCATACATACTGGGTGTCCCAAAATGAGGTTTCGGCGTTTGCTGATTCGTGTAATCAAGAGTTGTGAAACGATTCCAATGAAATAGCAATAAGTTTGTAGCACAAATGCCAACTTAGACGGAGAGGTTTATATCACTAAAATGTGTCGTACCATTCTAGAGTTTTTGGCGATTTTAGTTGGAGGCTTTTTTTTAGTCTTGAAAACAGCTAGAAATTTCGATTAATTTCGTTTTTCGATTTATTGTAACAAGTTTGGCAACAATTAACTTCAAAGAAAAATAAATATACAACTCATACTTTTACAAGTCGGAGACATATATTTGGCATGTGAGGTTCCTGTCCTGAGGATGACCATGCATCTTTCGATGTTTTATGCTGAAACGCAGGCAAACTTTGTGTTAAATATTTAGTCCTCATTGCAGCATGATCAGTAGACTTGCTCCAAGTCTAATTCTTTTCTTCGTCAGTAATTCTTCGTCAGTAGTTCAATTTTCGCTCCTTCGCATTTACTCCATACATTACTACTGACGAAGAATTACTGACGAAGAAAAGAATTAGACTTGGAGCAAGTCTACATGATCAGTAACCAACCTCAAAGCAAAATCGGCGGTAACTCTTGAAAAGTATTACTAATTTTATTGAAATAAACGTCTTGATCTAAGTTCGCTTTTCTGCTACAAGATGTGTGCAATCCCTCAATAATAGACCTTTTAGCTATTCTAAAAATAGTCTGAATCGAACGATATCTTTATACAATTTGTAGAATTTTCGAATGTGCACAATAGTGATATAAGCTCTAACACCACTCAATCGAACCCTTTCGTATGTATAATAATATCACTCGATCCAGACTCTTTTGTAGAATAGCTGAAAGGCCTATTCTTGTTTGTACAATTCAGCAAACGCCGATACATCGTTTTGGGGCAACCGGTACATACTGGACGATGAAAAAATTAGTTATTGCTGTTTGAAAAAACACTAAATCTAGCGAATGCTATGTTCCTCACACATAACATCCTAATATGAATGAAAAATAATATTGGTCTGGATTTCTGTACTCCTGGAATTGTGTCACAGCTCAAATTTATTTTAGAAAATAATAACTGTTTGATTCCTGTGGGTAAAAGAATTGTTAAGTTGTTCCAGAAATCGAGTAGTTGACCTCAGCTGTGTTCAGGTTACCAAGGCTTGGCCGTCCACAACCAGTTCTGCTTTATGACTGTTTCACAAAGTTCTGTTGCTTGTCTTTCTGAAATTTAATTCCCCGAACGACCGCCAAAAGTGGACTTTTCAAATTCTCTGTTTCCAAAGAAGAACTGACCAAAAGTCTCTCTTGACATTCAAAAGTTTCTGAATTTTATTTCACTTTGTGAATAATCTTTGGAAACAAACTGATTACGGTCATGTGCTTCATTCGCAAATCAACGCTAGGAAAAGTAACTAAAATGTGTATGGAAAGTAATAAATTCCTTTTTGCAGATATAATCTTTCTGACTCACTCGGAATATGTTATTATGTCGGACTTTAAACACATTAATACCGCGAAGGCATGAAGATAAATTAGATTACGATCTCGATCCAGCATAAGGCTCGAATTGAAGTAAATTGTGTGGATGGTTATTGCATCTTTCTTTTGTTTGAATGGCTCGAAAGGAACTTCGTGTAATTTGCCGTAATTCCAGAAAGCTTATGTTTGATGTCATTGTTATTTTCATAATTTCAGCGTGTTTGTATTTCTGCTAGTTTTGAAGTTGTGACGTCATGAAATTGCTAAATCGTAGACCAGAAAAGCTACAGACGCTCTCTTACCACCATACTGTAGACATTCATAAACGAAGGTCTCTTTGAAAATCCTACTACTTCGCCTCAATTACTCCAGACGTTATGGTGCTGTTATGTTTGGCAAAGCTTTGGATGGGTCCCTTTCATACTCCCTTTCATAAAACGTGAATTCTGAAAATGATAATGATATCAAAAATGCACTTCTGGAATTATTGTAAATTCCACAAAGTTCCTTTCAAGCCATTCAGTCTAAAGAAGGATCTAATAACCATTTACAATAGCTATTTTAAAGATTCGAACCCTTCGCTTTGCCATCTTGCTTTTAATCGTGCCAAGTCAAAACCGTTGATGTCGGTGGCTTGTTATGCAATTTCAATTATTCTAGGAAATTAAGAGCATTATTTTGTCAAGGACTAACTAAACTCGCTGAATTTGCTTAGCAGCTTAACAGAGTTTTCACGGAGAGCAAACTGTGTAAAATAGACAATAACGCTAAAGCAAAGTATGCTGGTAAAAAGCTCCCTGACGACCACCTAACCGAAATGGAAGACCAAAATTTGTGTGTCGTTAGGTGGTCGTCAGGGAGCCTATTACCAGCATGCTTTGCAGCAAAACACAAGAGTGTCTGGAGCGGCCATCTTTAACGTTATTGTCTATTGTTCTGGTAGGGAGTAACTATGGCTATTGGCCTGACACTGGGTTCAAGACAGTTGAAGCTGTGCAGCTAAATTTCCCCTCGCCTCTGCTTTCACGATCCATTTGTCTAGTTACCAATCTTGATTCATTAGGTCTCATTCGCACAGAGTAAACCCTGCAAAAGCTCAATGAAACCATCGAATTCCAGAGGAGTTTTCTTGAGGGGAATTTTTCAACTGTTTGCATACCAAATTTTCCCAAAAAAATAGTTTCAGCACTTAAGATGGCTCACTACTAACAAAAGATTAAATTCATGGATCAGGGATTAGGTGGCTCACTATAAATTGAAGCTAAATTTCACACACATACCGGGTGACCCAAACAAAGTGAAAACGTTTGAACAACCACCAAACTTTGATTATGTTGCCGATCTTAGAAATTTCTTTTGGTGCGTTTGTGTCAAGGTTCAAATTAATTTAATAGATATTGCAAAGTCTGTTGGGAATTTCCTGCTTTTGAGAGCTAACTTTTTTTAATCTATGCTCTCAAATAGCAGACGTTGTGCATAAAATTGCATTTATGGTGCATCCAACCAATCAGGTTGTTCACCTATGTCTGTGATTATGCTCTTTTATAATCTGGGACTCAAAATTTCATATGAAATCGCAGAAAAATTGTTTTTAACTCGTGATTTTTTTACAATACTATAGCTTAAAAGGTTGCTTTTTATTGCAGCGATTTCATGGTCTTTTTTATTTTGGAATAAAATAAAGATAATTCCAGAAATTAATTTGATCTTTGACACAAAAGCACAAACATAAACTTTTGTGATCGGTAACATAATCAAATGTTGGTGATTTTTGAAAATGTTCACTTTTCATTGGGTCGCCCGGTACTTTAACAGTGACACACATTTGGTTGGAATTAAAGACAATTAATAGAGAGTAGTCGTTGCGTTGAAATTAAAGAGTTTTACTAGCTGACATTGCTTGATTTACTATGATGTAAAAACGAATTTGTGAAATAAATCAAAATTCTTGCTGGTGTTAGATGTTTTATTCGATAAGATTTTAATGAAGCTCGTCTGTCAGAAGTAGTAAAATTTAAAGAGTATTTGATTCTTGTTTATTTAAATTTATGGAATATTTTTGTTTCAATTTGTTGCAACCTTCTTTCTGGAAATTGAAATGGAGTAACCAGGGGTGGCGCCAGGGAAGGGCTAGGGGAGGGCTAGGGGGCTACAGCCGCCCCGTCGGAAGCATCTAGCCCCCCCCCCCCCGTCGGAGGAAATTTTGGGTTATTGTCGGAGGAAATTTGGCAAAATGACGCACGAAAACAGCATTTTTTGCCATTTTAGCCCCCCTATCGGAAGTTCCAGCCCCTCCGTCGGAAGATTCCTGGCGCCACCCCTGGGAGTAACAGACATAAAGCTTTCATTCAAGCAGAATTTAGAAACGCCAGCAGCCTTTCATGAGAAGCACAAGTTTAGTGGAGACAAATTTTGGATAAATGAATCGTCTCAAAATGTTAACCTCCCAATTATTTAGTCTGCACAAAATGTTTTACTCGTCAGTAACTCGATGATAAACAAAGTATCCAAGTCCTTTAAGCGTGAGCCACCAAAAAGTAGTTTGTCCGAGAATGTTCTCGCGCATACGTAATAGACCTTTTCACGGAAAGAAAAGCATGCTGGGAAAATGGGGGAGATTTCGAGATTTCGACACCACGCAGCTTCGAATTTCGCAATGTTTTGCGAGGCTTATTTTCGCAACAAAACCTCTCTCCTAAGCACGAACTAAAATATTAGATATCTTGTGTGCATATAGATAAACTCCTCAGACTTCAGAGATTATGAAATTGAAATGCACTCTTGGATCTGCTTCCTTCCAATCTTTTTATATGACGAGAAAGAAACCCGGTGCAGTCTCGAAAATCGTAAAATCATGCTTAGGCCCTCGTGACCAAGCGCCACATATATGCTTATAATTTTACGATCTATGCAGGAAATCAACTGAAATTCAAAATGAAAGCACCTCATTCGCCTCTGAAAATGGATATAAATTTACAAGCTGCTACCTAAACGCAAACCAGTACAGCGAGCTCAGACAGCTCAGATCGCAGGTCCTCCTTCCCGATAAAAAATTCGAGTAAAGTGATCTTCGATCATCTGAGTTCAATTTCCTTACAAAGCAAAAGAAGCCCTTTATTAGCCCATTTTTTCATTCACATATTGTTCACAGGTATATTTCTACCATTTCTTCGATATTTCTAGCAACCACCAACTTTGGAACATTGTTTTGAGAGGACAACTTTAGCTCGTAAATCCAAGTTCGGTCTATCCCCTGTTCCTGAGTGAGATATTTTAGGCATTGTCTTTTCGTGCCTTCATGTGCAATTTAAAGAAAATAAAGATGCAGTATACTGATTTAGGATTAACGCTTTCAGGGGTTCCATCCTCTTTAGTAGAGAAAGAATAGATTCTTGAATTTATTTTCATATATTTTCGGCGCCGTTTGTCACAATTCACGATGTTTGTGGAATTGTGATTGCCTCAATCTGTTTTCTCATTCTGATCGTATGTGCGCTTGTCCTTTACTTTAGTTCAATGTAGCGACAACAGTCAACATGAATTTCCAACAAGTTGAACAAAGAAATATAGAGAATTTAAAGATCTACAAACCTTCTTTCTTGTAATATTTTCCAAGAACATTTATGTCATGTTCATTGAAGATAATCTGAAAGATCTGGCACTCGAAAATCAACACGTTCGTTGTTTACTGAGGGGCCCCCCCATAGGGGTGGCGATTCACGCATTCACGCACCATATTTTAGCTTTTCACGCATTCACGCACTGGAAAATTGGTATTTCACGCGCACGCAAGTAATAAATATAATATCTGCGTCAGCTAACGCTCACCCGGTCGTGTTTGAAGGACTATAAGACTACTTTTCAAACTTTTAAATCCCTACGGTTTGTTAGTGTGACTGTGAGCTCTATAAATCATCAGAAACGACAGAAAATGCAAACTAACAGAAGTAGCATATATCTTGTATATCTTTCTCTGTAGAATCAGTGGATCAACCTGTTGTTCAGTCTGACAACTCTTCTATACCGGGAACGTTGTCCAATGAGGAAGTTGGCCTCTCTTCCAACTTCACCTGTCTGGAATTCTGAACAATTATCATCTTCACTTAATTCATCATCTTCTGTCTCGTATTCTTCATTCATTGCATCTTGTTCTTCTTCAACTTCATTATCAGGATCATCTGACTGATCTCTTGTTGGTTGCAGATCCGTATGGTAAGCTGCTTCTGGAAGTGTTCCAGCCTTTGCCATCGTTGTTTCTTGCCGAACACTTCTTTGGCGAACAACTCTGCCATTCGATGAGGCCCATTCCCTCATCGATAAGATATCTTGATTGGACATGCTTGCAGGTGGAATGGGTGCTGGGAAGTTCAGGTCTTTCAACCGTAAGGTGTTCACGGGTAATGGGTACCAAGTTGCGGATCCTGTGAAATAGTATGCACTCCATGCAACGAGTGACTTCACGCTTTCCTTTATGCTGGTCGAAAACGACCTGGCATATTGTAACATGGTTTGCTCGCCATGCTTTCTGTTAACCGTGGAGTGTAAATGCTCGATGTCGAGGGTCATACAGCTTAGAAGGTTGACATTTGTGTACTTAAACACCTGCATGTTTCTTTCGAGTTGCTTTAAACCCCAGTCTATGATCTTAATAGAGTCCAGGGTCTTTGCTGAAATGCTGCCCTCTGGACCATTCAACTTTTTTGGAAGATTCTCATGGGATTCGTTGATCTGATCAATGTTCTTTTGCATGATATCTAAGCATTCTGAAACTAGTACAATTGCATCCGGAAGTGACTTGGTTTCATACTTCTTGTGCTTTTCGTGTACTGAGAAAGCATCCACGAGATTCCTTATGGCCTTTAAAAAGGATGCTGTTTCCTTGATCGTAGTGATCTGGCGAATAGAGCCAATCTTGTAATCGCATACATAAACGACGTGATCGAACTCGGCACAGATTCCAGTTGGAGTGTAAAAGCGAGTATATTCCGTTGCTCCATCTCTACTTCCTTCTTCTTCTGCACCAGCAAATGTTTGAACACCATCCTCTTTCCAGAATAAAACTCGTTGGTCATTCTTGCAGGTAAATAAAAACCCATCTTTGTAACGGCAACCATATCTTGGAGACATCTCCATTAAAATAGCTAAACATGCTCCTGTTTCTAAATTTAGAATTGAAGCACCATCGTTGTGAAAGATGGCAAGGCCACTGTGGATTAAGACAATTGAAGAGACATTTCTCCAGTCATCGGGATAATCCATAATGACACTTGCCTCACCCTGTAAGCCAATTGCGTTTCGTCGTGTGATAATTTGCACTATTCCTCTCTTTGGTAGGCATGTGGCATACATCAATCTCTCATCAACAAGGGCTAGGCCTTCGAATGTTAAAGATTCTTCGCCATCGAAATGAATCACATTCCTTTGCAGTTTCTTCTCTTCGTAGATATTGCTGATTTCTTTCTGAAGCGCGGATAGACGCTTCTTGCATTCCTTAATAGAGCCATCCTTACTTAATTGCAACTCTTCCATTACTGGATCTAAATCTTTCCTTGCCTTTATCTTTTCAACANCTTAGGCCTAAGGCTGACCCTCTCGTGAACAAATTTGTGTAATGTATGTTAGATATAACCAACATCCTCTGCTCAGCAAGGGTATTTTAAATTTTGCCGTTACAAAGTAAACATTTGTGCCCCTTACAGATTTGTTCTTGTTAAGATCTCAAGTGTTCGTGTTTGTTGTGATGGTAAATCAGTCAGGTTTCAGATTAAAATGACATATAAATGGTGCCGTCTCTTGGCCTACCTGGCTGGGCGTCAAAGTACTTCTAAAGAATCTGCGCTGTTAAAACGAGCTTCAGAATTAGTTTGCTGCTTAAAAGGATAAACAAGAATGAAAGACTACTTACAAATCCAAAACTGGTCTTTAATGAAGTGCTTTCTGCCGATATAGATCTTGTTTGTGTCGATTTGTCATCCAAGATGTACCTAGGCCATCATCAATGATTCGGACTTTCGCGACGATATTATGGCAGCGCTTCCTCGCCTCTCCATTCCTTGTTTACATCGTTATTTAGCACATGGATCTTGAAGATAGTAAGTTCTTTAAATCTTCTTGATGTTTAACAACCACAACTTGAACAATTTGCTCCAGGAATTGCCAAAGTCAACGAGTGAGGAAGGAAGGTAACCAGTAAACAACTGAAATATGCGTATGAAGTGCACAGCGCGCAAAAACTTGTGCACCATCGGAGGTCCGGGCACGAGCAAAATCTTTATCAAAGACCTAGAACAATAGCGCATTGTCGATTTCCAGACTATCTTCTCTTATGACTATGGTTCAACTCGAAGATATTTGCCCTAATTGTTGGTCAATATTTGGTGAAAACGCTCAAGCAAAGAATTGATGATTTGATTGATTGGTTAGTTGATTAATTTACTGATTGATTGATTGATTGATTTAATCGAGATTAAAATCGTAAACGAGGCCAAGGCCTCCCCACATGGCCTAAGCTTTCACTTCCATGCTTCCATGCTCCATTTTTGTTTGCAAGAAGACAACCAACCGGCTTGGCTCTCAAAATGATGGCGGACCAACAAGACGCTCAAGGCTGTGTTATAACAATAAACGATGGAGTGATCCTACGTAAATGTGGCAGTTTGAAGTTCGTAAAAGCTCGCCCTGGAAAGAAAGAACGCATGGACAACTTCAACTTTTATTCAGACAACATGATTGGGAAAGCTTTTGGAATGGCCTACAAAGTTCAAGGAGGCCAGCTAGTTGAAGCAGACCCATTAGAACTTGAGAATGAAAATGAAGATATAAGAAAAGACGAACGTGATAACAGAGAGATTGTTGATGATAATGAATCGCAAAAGATGAGCAAAGATGATATTATGAAGTTGAAAGAGGAAGGGGTTGCTGGGCAGCAGATAATTGATAAGATTGTCGACAGCAGTGCAACCTTTCAAGAAAAAAGCACCTACTCAAAAGCCAAATATCTCAAAAAGAAGAAGAAAAAGTAATCTTTTAATTGTGTCATGGGGTCTTGCATTTTATAGAACGAGAAGCAAGTTTGAGCACTGACTGAGCAGGATGAAATTTGAAATTTCATTTTCAGGATGAAATTTGAAATTTCATTTTCAGGATGAAATTTGAAATTTCATTTTCAGGCTGAAATTGCTTGTTCATGTGCAGCAGCTCAAGGAAGACTCGCAAATCAATTTTATCATTCTAAGGGGCCATCGACATTTAGGTTTCGTCTTTCATCGCGGCATTTGGCCGTGATGGGGGGAGGGGGTGTAGACCAAAGCCGTGATTACTTGCATGTTCAGGACGAAACCGAATCCAAGATATTATTAGTTCGAAAAATAACTTTTTAGTACGTTTCACTTTTCAATTTTCCTACAAGATTCAATCGGAAGAGATGCTGTTTGTTCCATCTGAAGATGACTAATTTAAGCGGCAGTTTAGACCTTTAGGTTCTGCTTAAAACAACTCGGCGATCTCGAGAACAACAACGGTCGTTTTTAGGCCGAGTTTTATTTAGGCCACGATGACGGAGGGGGGGAGGGGGGTCCAACAATCACGGCCAAATGCCGTGATGAAAGACGAAACCTAAATGTCGATGGTCCCTAAGTGTCATGGTGACGTTTGTTTCAACCCCCTATAACGCCATTGCCTAATTTTGATGTAAGAACTTGTGATTCAAATGTTTGTGAAATCGGTTGCTGCGTACAAAAACATACAGCAAATGGGTTTTGTACTCACTCTCTTCAGTTGTAGATATTCTTTTCTCATCTTCCGTCTTAAAATAATTAGGTCTAGAATTCCCGTATGAAATACACTGTATATCGGGCCATGTTTTTAAATCATGCAGGTATACTTAATAAAGATTTACTTTTTCTCTAAAAAGATTTATGTAACCTTTATTTTTAATGTCATGGAGGTTAACCCCCTTTCCCCAAACGTCACCGTGATGCTAGCGTGACAAAATCAATGTGTGAGTCTGCCCAATCAGCATACTGTACCTTTAAGAAACAGAAGAACCTCTCCCACAATCAGTGGCGTGACCACAGGGAGGGATGGGGGGCATTGCCCATTTCTGTCAAAAGATGGTCCACGATTCGTTCAAAAATGAGGAGAAAGTAGCTGGGTATAGGTAGGGTGGGTAAGGATTTTTCCAAGAATTCCTGGAAAGTGACTAGGAGGGTCATTCTAAGCCAAAGTAAAGGTTTGCATTTTTAAAAAATTTCCTAGACATCACAGAATTTTTAAGGGTTCCATTTCAGGGTCAAGCAAACATTGGATTGTGAGAAGCGTTATAAGACAAAGTATATATAAGGTCTTTGCGCAAAAATTTTCCCAAGGATGGTGATTCGTAGAAAACTGTTACAAAATTGTCAAAGTTTCCAATTGGTCAAGATGGGATGGAGAGGGATTCTAAGCCAAAGAAAATGATGTTTAGTCAAAAATTTTCTTGTGGATGCTAACTTTTAAAACAAATTTCACAAAATAGTCAAAAATTCTATGTTAATACAGCAAACATGGGATCTAGAAATGCTTTCTAAGCCAAAGTAGAGGGCACAGTGGCGTGGCCACGGGGAGGGATGGGGGGAATTTGCCCCCCCCCCCACTTCTGTCAAAAGATGGTCCTCGAGATTCGTTCAAAAACGAGGAGAAAGTAGCTGGGTATAGGTAGGGTGGGTAAGAAATTTTCCAAGAAATGCTGGAAAGTGACTAGGAGAGCGATTCCAAGCCAAAGCAAAGGTTTGCATTTTGAAAAATTTTCCCAGACGTACCATCACAGAATTTTTAAGGTGTCCATTTCGGGGTCAAGCGAACATTGGATAGTGAGAAGCGTTCTAAGACAAAGTATAAGGTATTTGCGCAAAAATTTTCCTAAAGATGGTGATTCATAGAAAATTGTTACAAAATTGTCAAAGTTTCCAATTGGTAAAGATGGGATGGAGATAGGGATTCTAAGCCAAAGAAAATGATGTTTAATCAAAAATTTTCCTGGGATGCTAATTTTTAAAACAAATTTCACGAAATGTTCAAAAATTCTATGTTAATACAGCAAACATGAGATCGAGAGAAACGTTCTAAGCCAAAGTAGAGGGCGTGTCCTCAAAAAATTTTCCTGGGGACTTCACCCCCAGACCCCTTCATTTCAATACGACTTCCACCCCTTCATTTCAATACGACTTCGCCCCCCAGTTAATTTGTCCTGGCCACGCCGCTGAGAGGGCATGTCCTCAAATATTTTCCCTGGGGGCTAAAGCCAATCAAATGAGATTCATGAAAACAGGTCATAAGCCTTGGTCAGAGATAATCTCCTGTTTGTGTTCCAGCAAGAGTTGCCAAACTGCTAAAACATGCAGCTTGGCCATCTGCACAAATCCTTGCTCGTTTGCAACAAACTTTCCAATTTGGACCAAGCAGAAGAACTATTTCACTATGACTTTGTCAGTTTTTAGTTTTACAATTCCCAACTAAATTCATCCTCTTTTATTTTCAGGCATCTTGCGTACTTTATCACGTGCAAACCAACAGCAAGACTACTTTCACAACTTTACTTCACAAAGGCAGCAACAAAAGTCTTGGAAATCAGACCAGATACCTTAGCACAAATGCTAACGTGGGCAAACATAAAAAATGGCTCAAATGTACTCCTAGCTGAATCATGTCAAGGTTTAGTTTTGGGCTCAATTCTAGAACGATTGGGGGATAAAGGTGAAATTGTCCAAGCATATCCTGGTAACTTTCCAGTTAGGATTATTCTTGACCAGTTTAATTTCACAGAGGAGAAAAAGTCAAAGCAAATTTGTGGCTTCTCATTTGAAAGTTTGGAGGAAATCAAACTTGCTCACAGTGAGGAGAAAATTGGATATGGTGTTGTGGAGAATGAAGATTCTAAAGAAGGAGAAGAGAAGAGCATGGATGGTGTAGCTATCAAACAAGAATTTGATGAGGTAGAGATGTCAGACAAAGAAGAAACAGACAAGAGCGACTTTGAAACCTCAGATAAAACAAAAGAAGATGGCAGTTCAGGCAACCAAGAAAACATTCCGTGCAACAAATATTACACCAAAGAGAAAAGACAAGAGGAAGAAAAGAGAGCACTTGTGCATCTGAAACAGAAAAATCTTGATGCACTGATAATCGCAACTAAATATCACCCACTTTCATTGATTCTAGAGTTGTTAGAATACATAAAACCATCATCACCTATTATTATTTACTGCCAATACAAAGAGCCACTAATGGAGTGCTACAAGTACCTCAGAGATGAAGCACTAGCTATCAATGTCCATCTAACTGAAACGTGGTTTAGGGATATGCAGGTGTTGCCCAACAGGACACATCCAGTGATTACAATGAGTGCAAGGAGCGGTTACCTTTTGAAAGCTTTGAAGATAAAGAAAGATAACTCTAGAATAGTTCGTGATTTAGAGCCTGTGACAAAGAATCCTGAAATAGTTGGAGATTCAGAGCCTGCTGCAAAGAAGCCTAAACTTTAGTAAGGTACTGTATGATGTATAACTTACTGCAACAATCACGGGCTTTAGGAAACTCTAAATTAAAAATTAGATTTCGGATGATACATCACGTGTTTTTATTCTTTTTTGTTTCGTTTGTGATATATCGAGGGCAAAGCACATGGTAGAGTGATGTGACCTAGAGCCATTATGCCGTTTGTTTTGCCACACTTGAGTGGCATAATGGCTCTAGGTCACGTCACTCTGCCACGCGCTTTGCCCTTTTCTCAAAAAAGCTCCACTATGAACCAATGCAGAGCCCTTAAAGTGTTCAATTTTTAGAGGCCCTATGATTTATGCTTTTAAATGGCTATAAATAACATTGTTCAGAATTTTTGAAAAATTTGTGTTTTTTAGCAATACGTGGCACATAGCATTACGTATAGCACCAGGTGTTAGATGAAAAGATATGAGAATGGTAGTGCCTACTGTTCAGCTTCCGTTCAAAACAAAAGAATTCCAGTGGCAATTGCATAGACTTATTCGCCATCTCTTGTCTTCTCTTGAATAGCCCCATTTGGTGTGCAGTTCAAGTGAGTTTGCCACAAACGTTTCATGGCATCCTATGCAGCTGTGTTTATTTAAACTTGCATCTTTGCTAAGGGCCATAGAAAGCTCCTTGTTTGGAATGCAATCGAATCACTAATCTCCTTGTTCTGACATCTCAATTAAAGGTAATGGATGCCATTGTTACAATATATGCCCGTGTTTATCAGTGGTAAGATTAAAGCTAAACAAAATCAGATCGAAATAACAAAAATTCGCAATTGCTATCAATGTTTACTAGCCTGCGTGCAGCCTCAACACTCCTCAGCCAATTCACAACTTGCTTTATTTACATGTGCATCTTGACTAATCAGCTAAAGATTGATTGAAAGTCTATCCTTGTTTATCAATGGTAAAATCCAACCAAATTTAATGACAGATTTAATGACAAAAGAAAATCACAGTTGCTATGAATATATACCAACATTTTGATTTTTAATATGAATAAATTGAATTGATACTAAATCTGTACAAAATTCAAAAATTAATATCATCGCTTTTTGTTGCTCATGCTAGAAAATTACAGCAATGCAAACATTGGATTAAAACAGAAAATTAAGAATTAATGATACATATCAAACCACGCTTTACATTTTGCAAAATTATTGATGTCCGCTCAGTAATCTACAGTATTTGGTGAATGTGCTTGACTAACATCTTCCCAAAACACGAATTTCCCCTAGCAGTGAACCCCGGCCAGTGAACCTCTCTTTTGAATACTAGCGAATTTTGGTTAAAATCATTACGAAAGTCAATATTATTTCATCTGAATCCCAAAGGAAATAAATCCCAGTTAGTCAATTCAAATTTGAAACTACAAACAAGAACAAGTTGCCCTGTTGTGCAGACTTCCGCAAAGCCCAGCTAAGGATAGTCTGACTGATTTTTCGGTATTGACTTTTCCCCGTTTTTCTGCAAGGGAACATCCATGTTGTTCCCATTTGGATGTTGTTTCGAAATTCGAAGATGTCGATGTTTATAATTATAATACTGTGATTCATACATTATAACCGAATAAAAACACACCAGACTTAAAATCAAAAGTGTTTTCAAGTATCTATAAAAACTAAATAATTCACGTGCGATAGGAATCGAGCGTAGTGTTAGAAATATATTTCTTATACCGGGTGTCCCAACAAAGTACTCCTGTTTAAAAAATCACCAAAAACTCGATTATCCAACCTATCATAAAATTTCCTTTTTGGTCTCTTTTGTCAATGAGTCAAATATATTTACAGATGATAAAATGTTTGTTTTCATTACTTAAAGGGTATGAAATTACTGGTTGAAAAACCTTATTCTGAGCTATACTCTTTAATGAACATCGTAAATCTTGCCAAAGAGCCATTATTTTGAAAGATTTCATTATCCTTTAAGTCTACAATGATAGTTTGCGTTTCTTTCTGTCATTTACGACCAAACTAAAAGCTGAATACACACAAACAAATTAATCTGGTAATCATGAGTGCTCTTTTGCAGTATGCTTCAAAACCAGGCTGCCCTAAAAAGAGCTAATTTTAAACCAATCACAAGATCACCTATACCTGGGAAAATAATTTGGTCTTTGATCTACGTGCCAAAGAAAGAGTACAAAAGGAGTACTTTTTTGGGACACCCGGTATTTATAGAACGTTGCCTTTGTCTTTATTTGTCTCGTTTTTTACTCGTTATTCGGGCTTTACAATCCCAATCAACCTCGCTGTTAGTAAAGTGATGTAGTCGTCACTATGCTCGATTCCCATTGCACGTGGGTATTTACATAATTGGTAAGGAAGACCAATTCTAGATGCAGGAAACGAGTTAGCTGTGGGAGTGTCTGTTGTGTCGCATAAATGTTAACTTTGGGAAGCTTCTATATATTTGAAAGATTCTGGCCCTAAATAGGGCTGCCTTTCCATAGTAACAACAAGGCATGTCACTATTTGCATTTCAATTCAATGGAGAAAACTTAGACTCATGTCAGAAGTCTAGTAGGAGGGTGCTAGTTGTGCCCCACGAAGTCTCTCAGTTTCTTTTGAATCAACAGCGTAAAGTGGGAGCAGAACTATGGCAATGAGGGGTTTGTCAATTTTTTTTACAGAATATATTTGAGCTCCAGTGGAATTTCGCTTAATCATGACGTGATATCGTGCGTGTGCATAAGATATGTTGTCTATTCCTACACTGAGGCTGATGAATTCGAGTTTAAGGATGATCTTGAGTTCTTCTTGCTTAATCTCTTTGCGTCTTTCGAACTAATGTATCGCTTCTTCGCTAGTTCATCAAGATCTTCATCGTTATCAGCAAGTAGATCGACTGATGATGATGATGGTGGAACTGAATACACGTGACCATCCCTGAAGGAAACAAATCTCCATGATAGTTTAGTTATAGCCAGCCCTGAGCGAGAAAATTTTTGCAACATTGTCAAATACTTTTAAAGGAAAGCTTAGCAGTGTAGGCAGAGATGTAGGAACCGGGGGCACTAGGGGCACGTGCCCCCCAAGATTTTGCAATAAACGAGAAATTGCCCTTTTTTGTTTGAGGAAATGCCCCTTTAGCTTAATGAAAAAAGTGCCCTTGAAGCGTCGTGCCCCTCCAAGTTTAAGGTGCTTCCTACGGCCCTAAGTATAGGATTTTTGTGGGATACTTTCATTTGCAAAAGTTTAAAGACCCTGTGCTGCCCATGATCCTCTGCACGCGCGCGAACCATCAAAACATCATATTGGCAATAAACTACGTATTTTGAACACACAATAGCGGGAGCATGAATAGCTACAAGCTTTTCAAATCCTTCAATTATTTTTAGGAATGATTATTGTTCGAGTTCAAAAGCGATGGCATAACAACATTCATTTAAAGATTTAAAAGACAATACAGCCTCACAACTGCTAGGCCAAAATCATTTTCATTTGATGTTATACCTTCTTTGTAATACAACTATTTTTTACTATTTGGATTTTATGTAGATATAATGTTTTAAATAAATTACTACAGTAAATAAAACAATCATTATATTATTATTGTTATTGTTATTTTCATACAGTATAATTGTCACTGTGAAACCGCTCAGGATCTTTATTGTACTTGTTTGGATAAAAAATATCATTATTAACCCTTTTCTGGTCGCTGCGACAAGGACAGATTTTGTAACAATAGCATCAGTTGCTTTAGCCTGCGTGCAGCCTCAACACTCCTCCGCCAAAGTATATTTTACTATACTTTTCTATACTTTGGCGGAGGAGTGTTGAGGCTGCACGCAGGCTACAGTTGCTTTAGATTGACACGCCCTTTGAAAGCAATTTGTTCTCTTAGACGAGGGAATTCTCTCAAGCTGTAAATCAAAACAAACGAAGACACAAGAGCCCTGAAACCAATATGATCTGTCTTGTTGTGAACGCGAAAAAGGAATGTTAAAACAAGTCATCAGGATATATCCCAAGAAGAACGATCTATGTAAACAGCTACCTCGTGGATTTTGTGTCGAATTGAGGAGCGCAGCGTTGTTTTGTTTACACCCTAAATATACGACAATTGTAACGCCTACAGTTCAACTTCTGAGTTAGATACGTAAATCTGCGAGGCAGGTGTTTAGATATATCCTTCTTTCAATATATCCTCATGATTCCTCTAAACAATCCCTTTTTGCATCCACAACTGGACAGTTAGCCATACTGGTTTCAGGGCATCTTTGCAGCTTTTTTGTTTTGATTTGTTGCTTGAGAGAACTCTCTCTCATCTGCAGTCACAAATTGCTTCAAGTTACGTGAGCACACTTTACGATATGACGAAGCGATCTTATACAAAAACATCTTAAAGTCTGTCTCAAATTAGATGTCACGTGAGATTTGCGATAACGCAAAATTAATCACCCAAAGCACTTCAATCGTTTTTATTCGCGGACAATTTCACGTGACATCTAATTTGAGACATGATAAAAAGTACTGTAAAAGGTGACATACTCATTTAACACACTTATAAAGTCAAATAAATAGTTTAAAATGGCTACTATAAAAACATGTTTCGACCGTTCGGTCCTTGTCAGTTGGACGCCATCTTGGATATATAATTTGAGACAGACCATAATAATTGTTTGGAATGATGGGTGGTCCTAAGCTTTTGCAAATGATTGTGTATGGAATGACCGATAGGACCGAAAAGTTATCAAATGACAATTTATGTTTTGAAATGAAGTCCTCGCTTTAGAATAAAACAATTGAAAGCCAATTTCTTATGCTGGAGCCAAAACTTAATGAAGTTTCAAGGAGTCATACACAAAGAAGACCTTGCCACGTAAAACAAGGGTTGAAAAAACATTGAATTTGTGAGGAAAAACACATACCCAGTATCCTTCTGTTTTGATGGCATAGAAGCTGCATTTCCAACATCAAAATCGCCAGGAACTGGGATTGACCGTGGCCTATCATATGTGTCTTGTACCTCAGCTGATTTCCTGTGAATTAGAAGAAAAGTTGACCATGAGAACTAAGATTATCGCAAATCTTCTTCGACTAGAAGAGAAGTGTATTTTTCTAGGGATGGGAATCTTGTCAGTTACGTGAAAACGATACAACGCGCTGTTGTCATTGCTGTAAGGCAAACAACTCGAAGAAGATATTTTATCGAGTTTTCGCTCTATTTTTGTAACATGTATACAAAGTCGCTCATAACGCCAGAATGAAAGGTTTGATTTCGAATAGGCGAAAACTTGGAAGAATAATAAGTTCAGTAAATTATATTTGATAGTTGTGATATTATTAAAGCTTTTTTTGCAAAAATTGGTCATACCCTTTTAGCGTTACTGGCAATATTTCTGAGAAGATACTTTTGAAAAGGAACTATAGATTATTGTCAACTGTTTCCACTTGCCATTCGTTTCCTTCCCTAGAAGCTGGTTGTGGTAGCTACCATTGTTCTGAAGCTGAAAATCGACTGGTTAAAAAGGCTTCGTGTTGGTGTTGCTCTATGAAACGATGTAGAAGCCAAACAGTGACTTAATTTTAGTGTAACTATTTATCATAAGACATTATTACCAGATGTATGTGCCAAAATTGTTTACCCTTTGGCGCACCCGGCTGCCAGACATTTTTGGTAACTATTCGAGACTCCCCTGCACAAACTCAAATTCCTCACCTTGCGTCTAAGTCAACCGTCTTCATTTCATCGGCTTCTGCTACAGCCTCGTTTGCAGGATGTGACTTGGGTCGGTCGTACAAGTCATCTCCTGCGGACAGTGAATTCCTGTACAATGGATTCATCATGGCACCGCCTCCTTTTCTCAGCTCAACCGTAGCTTGCTCTTCATCTAAGTAAAAATAAATAACTGGATTGAATAACAGAACCATTTGTAAAATATTTTCATCTGACACTGGTCTGTTATCGCTTAGCACATAAGATCCGGAAGAGAAGGAACAGGAATAGATATAGTATGCTGTTTTGAATTGAGCCAATCAGAGAGCCCAGTAGATGGTTTTGTTACCGAACGCATTTTCAAAATCTTTACCATATTAAGACTTTTCGAAAAATGGATAGTACCGGGTAACCCAAAAAATTTCACGAGCTAGATCGCAGGTTGCACCCCATTCACACTGGCCAGTCAAACCAGCTTAAAATAGACCAGGTTAGTGAATGCTGCGTTCTAATTGGTCGATCCAACAAATCGAATGCATTTGATTGGTTGAAATTTAACCTGGGTTAGACAAAGCTGATTTAACTGCTTCAGTATGAATGAGGTATAAGTTTCATAAAGAAACAGTTTGCATCAGCATGTAATTGAAAGACGTAGCTATCTTTTGAGATGTTCCTTGGTCAGTTTAAGCTATGATTAATATAAAAAGTTTCAAAAACATGTCCATTCCTCCATTTCTCAATCAAAGTTGAACTGTCACCACTTTTCTTTAGTCCATGTTTGGGAAGATTTAACAAAAAGCCGAATTCAATACTAACTTGGGAAGACGAAATTGTGAAAAGTAATATATATCAGCCTTTGTACAAACAATAGATTTCCCAAGACGGCACCAAATCTATCCCAGTGGGCCTCTAAATAAACCTTTCTAAACGTAGACTGAAAAAAGATGGCGATTATTTCAATCTAAAATGAGAAACGTAGGATTTGAAATTTTCTTTGAATCTGGTATTTCGGAGCGTAATTGTATTTTAAAATGATCATGCAAGATGTCAAGAACAGACAAGCCTTTTTAATTAAATGCTGATACAAAGCACGTATCAATAATTTTTTATTTCAGTAAGTGTGATCTAGCTCGTAAAGTTTTTATTGGGTCACCCGGTAGTTTAATGTCTTCAAGTATGGTACAAAGCTTGAAGGTTGTAGTGAATAACTAAAGCATTGTCTAATAGGTTCGTCTGACTCAGTTCTCAGCAAATCCTCAGATAAGACCCAAAAGAGGAAAAGCGAGGATATAAAAAGACAGTTCTTTGGAATCAGACAATCAGATATCGTTGAATAGCAGTAAAATCACAGTGAAACTTATCCAAACTGACGATTTTGCCGTCAGCAAATTATTTTCCCGCGTCTTTTTACATATCAATGGAGCCCGTCCTCTCAATGACGTCGAATGGTGTTGCCAGGAGGTGGACTGGGATGGACATATCCGTTGCCGAAAAATAATAATACAAGCGGCTTATTATTAAGATTCCTAGTAATTTTTTCTAGTACTCAACTTTCTTATTTTGTGGTGATCTGAGAGTTGAGTTTCTATAAAGTATTTCTCATAAAAAATACATGTAATAAGATTAGTAGCCACCTTGTTGTTTGTTGCCAGCTTTAAAGTTGACATATTGGGCTGGTGCTGTAACGCTGTCTTTCTTGGAGGGAATTCTTTTTGGATGACCTACGACAAGCAAGAAAATTCCACAAATGATTACGGAGTTATTAACACTAACTGAAATATGGCTACTGCAATAACAGACTTCAGACTTCGTTCTTTGACATGGATGGACTGACCCAAGTCGTACTTTGGACTGCTTGCATGGCAAAAATAGATGATATCTGATACATTGTCCAGTGACCGTATCTCACTTCTGTACGGAGCCATGCGGCACGTAGGAATGTGTACCCTTGATACGGTTTACTTAAATAATAGCCCTGATGAAACAGAGAAAAGCAAACAACAAAAACAAAGATCTTCCTTTAGGCCTTGCCTTGATGCAACATACTGTTCCAACCAGTTTCAATGCGTAACTGACCCTCAAGTATAAAAGTAACAATCAAAGTGCTGCATATCAAAACAAATTTGAAACTATTTTAAACCCTTGCATTTGATAGACATAGCGGGCTAAATTACATCTCCCTGCAGCCTCGTGCACGAAGGGGTAAGTGTCTCTAATGAGCAGCCTGGCATCTCCATTTACTCAATGTAAACATCTTACCTTGTTTCGATGCTTGTGCATTAGGAGGCACGGAGTAGTTTGGCTGTGGACTCTTCCTTGGCGCTCTTTGAGGACGCTGTACAGTGAAGTCATAGTCTCCATCAAATCTTTTGACGATTTCTGTGAAATTCACTCGATTCTCTGGTTCTTTGATCCAGCACCTGGTCATAATTTTGTCATATACTTCCTGGGGACAAATATCTGGCCTTGGAAGAACGACGCCCTGTTGGGAAAGAGGTTTGAAATTGAAAAGTTGTTGAAAGCTACAGAACCTTATTATCTTTCTTTACAAAGTTGGTTGTAAACTAAAATACGTACAAACTAAAAATAGAATTTACCATAAAATAAGGCAAGAATTACAAGATATCTAGCAACAAGACGTTCTCTAAATACTCGACATTATTTTTGAAAAAGCAATGGCAGATTTGTAACATTAGCTCCCGTTGTTTAGCCTGTGAACAGGCAAAAAAGCAAAAACTTGAACGATTTGTTGGCCTGTCCACGGGACCTTCGCTTTTGATCCACACGCTAGTACGAAGCAAGTGCGATTAGCAATTGCAGACAAGGGATTTCTACAGCCAAGCTACGAATGTAGATAAAGCAGCCCACAAAAGATCGGTAATTCACTCGTTGTGCATGCAAAGAGAGCTTTTTAGAGAAGACGAGAGCATATATGAAAAGAAGGACAGAGCATCTGTTGCTGAGCAGTTTATTTATCTTGTACAACGCATGTGCAATCAGTGAGGTAGCTAACTAGCTTTCGGACATATTCTGCGATCAGCTCTGTAGCACTAGTCGGCTGACGAAATCACGTGCCCAAGTTAACGGTAATTAGTTTAAGTTATTTGCTGCGCTGATCATCGTCTCATTGACCAACGCAACGCCCTATTATTTACAGACAAATGCTTTCATGGAACACGCTGAAACTTCAATTGGGCTTTCTCGTTAGTACAAATCAATGAATTTTTCGACAACGCAACCAGAAGGTGAACAAGCAAAAAAGCTGCTGTTTTCTAACTTTAGAGAAGGGAGCTTTGCTGCATTTTGAAGAAAGATTTCACCTTTGCTCTTACTGTTAATTTTGATTTGATAGAGTGCACCCAGAGGTGGGAGATCTATGTTTTAGACAAGCAAATCGCTTTGTGATGTAGAAGAGCTGATCTTTTGTTTTACAAACTTGACCCTTGCTGCTCCACGGACAAGACTTGGCTGCGCATGATCGATAAAATAGAGCATACGGACGTTGATTTGGCTGAGCATCATTCTGGCATAGAATCTCCCACCTAAATGATGATACTCTCGTTAAAAAAGCTTTAAATGAGGCAAGATCCCTCCCAAGCAATATATCCAACTGGTTTAATTCAGTTAAATTGGCACTAGACGCTATAGGACTTTCTACCCTCTGGAATGACCCTTCCTCTCTCAGCCCTAACCAAGTAAACAGAATTGTTAAGGACAAGATTTTCACAATTTTCCATAATTTTTGGAAGTCAGAACTAACCTCATCACATCAAGGCTCCTTACGACNCAAACTGCTGCACTGGTATCTGATGAAAATTTGGAAGTCTATCCCTTCGTGCTAGGTAATGACGGGACTGCTCTTAAGCCAGCAATACAATTCGATGAAAGGAACAAAATCAATGTAGGTTTGATAAAGAAAGTTGGTTTAGACTTTGTTAAAGAAAATGCATTTCTCTCTAAAGAAACCCTACAAGCCCAGCTGGTGTGTGAAGCAATGGTATCCTCTGTAACATCGTTAGATAATAGTTCCAGCTTACCAATAGCTGTCAGATATGTAGCAAAGAAGGGCAAAACTGGCGGTGAGTTGAAGAAGATGTTTAGTGAACAAATTAAACTGCTACAGATGTGTGAGAACTGCGTCACGCAAACCCGAGCTTTGGAAATGACATTACCATCTGACCAAGCTCGCATTTGTGACAGCTGCTGTCAGCAGTGTCTTGATTTGAAGGATGTTTGCATCAACTGCAAAGAAAAAGGGTATGTCTCCTACATTCCATCCGTTAGAGCATGCAAAGTGTGCGTTGACAGTAAGATCAAATGCGTCAGAAGAGTGATTGTGGCACTCACGGTTGACTGTGAAGAAGGAAATAAGCAGTGCCTCCTGGCATTCAAAGCTGAGATAGAGGAAGGCACGATAGATCCTGAGCTAACTCTCCTCTCCGTGCTTCCTGACTGTCCGCACGTTGTGAAGACCTGCAAAGCAAGTTTTGCCAATTGGCCGCTGCAACTTTCCAATGAACGGGGAAACCTCTCTCTTTTATATACACTCCGTAACAAAGCTGATCCAGATGTACAGAGAAAAATGAAGCAGTTTCTACCAAAGAACGACTATGTTCGTAACCGTGATCGCCAAGATCCAACAGCAGTTATAAGACTCTGCGATCCTAAGCTATGTGACTATTTAGCAAACTTGGAATATGTTAGCCAAACAATCATTCCTGAGACAGTTCGTTTTACAGAAAAAAATCAAACTCACATGCACCCTAACCTTCTAAGTGTATCTGTGGGTCCACACGGATGGCTAATTTTTCTTTCATTCGATGAAGCAAAGAGAACTTCCAAGATATTCAAGGCCAAACTTCACAATCCAGTCAGTGAAATTCAACTGGTCGCAGATAACGTAGAAGGGCGTCATATCTTATACAATAGTGGCATAGTTTTTTGCTGGGGGAAAGCTTCCGCAATATCATTCTATCCGATTGAAAAGCGCCGTGATCCAAAGATTGCTGTTGAAAAGATAAAGGCAAGGAAAGATTTAGATCCAGTAATGGAAGAGTTGCAATTAAGTAAGGATGGCTCTATTAAGGAATGCAAGAAGCGTCTATCCGCGCTTCAGAAAGAAATCAGCAATATCTACGAAGAGAAGAAACTGCAAAGGAATGTGATTCATTTCGATGGCGAAGAATCTTTAACATTCGAAGGCCTAGCCCTTGTTGATGAGAGATTGATGTATGCCACATGCCTACCAAAGAGAGGAATAGTGCAAATTATCACACGACGAAACGCAATTGGCTTACAGGGTGAGGCAAGTGTCATTATGGATTATCCCGATGACTGGAGAAATGTCTCTTCAATTGTCTTAATCCACAGTGGCCTTGCCATCTTTCACAACGATGGTGCTTCAATTCTAAATTTAGAAACAGGAGCATGTTTAGCTATTTTAATGGAGATGTCTCCAAGATATGGTTGCCGTTACAAAGATGGGTTTTTATTTACCTGCAAGAATGACCAACGAGTTTTATTCTGGAAAGAGGATGGTGTTCAAACATTTGCTGGTGCAGAAGAAGAAGGAAGTAGAGATGGAGCAACGGAATATACTCGCTTTTACACTCCAACTGGAATCTGTGCCGAGTTCGATCACGTCGTTTATGTATGCGATTACAAGATTGGCTCTATTCGCCAGATCACTACGATCAAGGAAACAGCATCCTTTTTAAAGGCCATAAGGAATCTCGTGGATGCTTTCTCAGTACACGAAAAGCACAAGAAGTATGAAACCAAGTCACTTCCGGATGCAATTGTACTAGTTTCAGAATGCTTAGATATCATGCAAAAGAACATTGATCAGATCAACGAATCCCATGAGAATCTTCCAAAAAAGTTGAATGGTCCAGAGGGCAGCATTTCAGCAAAGACCCTGGACTCTATTAAGATCATAGACTGGGGTTTAAAGCAACTCGAAAGAAACATGCAGGTGTTTAAGTACACAAATGTCAACCTTCTAAGCTGTATGACCCTCGACATCGAGCATTTACACTCCACGGTTAACAGAAAGCATGGCGAGCAAACCATGTTACAATATGCCAGGTCGTTTTCGACCAGCATAAAGGAAAGCGTGAAGTCACTCGTTGCATGGAGTGCATACTATTTCACAGGATCCGCAACTTGGTACCCATTACCCGTGAACACCTTACGGTTGAAAGACCTGAACTTCCCAGCACCCATTCCACCTGCAAGCATGTCCAATCAAGATATCTTATCGATGAGGGAATGGGCCTCATCGAATGGCAGAGTTGTTCGCCAAAGAAGTGTTCGGCAAGAAACAACGATGGCAAAGGCTGGAACACTTCCAGAAGCAGCTTACCATACGGATCTGCAACCAACAAGAGATCAGTCAGATGATCCTGATAATGAAGTTGAAGAAGAACAAGATGCAATGAATGAAGAATACGAGACAGAAGATGATGAATTAAGTGAAGATGATAATTGTTCAGAATTCCAGACAGGTGAAGTTGGAAGAGAGGCCAACTTCCTCATTGGACAACGTTCCCGGTATAGAAGAGTTGTCAGACTGAACAACAGGTTGATCCACTGATTCTACAGAGAAAGATATACAAGATATATGCTACTTCTGTTAGTTTGCATTTTCTGTCGTTTCTGATGATTTATAGAGCTCACAGTCACACTAACAAACCGTAGGGATTTAAAAGTTTGAAAAGTAGTCTTATAGTCCTTCAAACACGACCGGGTGAGCGTTAGCTGACGCAGATATTATATTTATTACTTGCGTGCGCGTGAAATACCAATTTTCCAGTGCGTGAATGCGTGAAAAGCTAAAATATGGTGCGTGAATGCGTGAATCGCCACCCCTATGGGGGGGCCCCAACATTCCGTAAAGGAACCAACTTTGTTTCGCTACGGAAGGTTGGAATGGTGGATCCAGGAACGATGGAAAAGGGATCGGTCAGACGGACTTCATGAAATAGACTTGGGGCAAGTCTAGGTTGCAAGCGGAAAGATGAGTTTGCCAATAGATAAACAATTTCATACCACATTTCTATTCTTGCTCTAGAACGAGAGTATTAGAAGTTTTAAATAGATCGTCCCCATCCGTCCCCGAATTATCAAGCGATAATATGTGCGTGAAGGCGACCTATTTTAAACGCATTACCAACGAGTTTTTACTCTTGTAAACCAAGCTTTAAGTGGTAATTTGTTTCCAGTTGTTTTTGAATATCTGTACTAGAAAATGTTCAAGTCACCTTTATCAGTTTCTTGTGTATTTTCTGGATCATTCTTTCTCAAATATTGATTCAAGTCACCATTTACCATAAATTCAAAAACCATGCAGAAAGGCTCCTCCTCAGTAGATACGGCAAGCAGCTTCAGAATATTTTCATGATGCAGGACTGACATTAATGTGACTTCTTGGATGAATGAATCTTTCGTCTCCGCAGAGGATCCTTCTTTCAATGTTTTTACAGCAACGTTAAGCGCTGATGATTGCTCACCGATTTTTAACTGACCTGTAAGAAAAACCAGCGTGTCAACCTAGAAATGCTCAAATATACTTAAGTTAAAAGCCAAAGTCATGGGATGCTTAAATGGCAGACAAAACAACTTAGGAAATGTAAATATAATTTCGGGGAGTTTTCTGGCAAAATTTGAGACATTTTCATGAAAATTTTAAATCTTCATGTCTCAAACTTCGTCCTTGCATTTCAGTCTTTCTTTCTTGAAGAGAATTTTTTATAATTGTCTATCTTCTGACTTTCTAGAAATGTTTTCATTATGCTTCGAAAGTGTTTTTGGACCGATGTTAAGCTAGGGGCCACTGTGCAATTTTTTACCGTGGAGTATACCTTGTTTCGTGCAATGCAGAAGATTTTCCAGGAAAAATTGCTGCAGCAAAAAATTGATTTGTCTTAATGTTGTTGCGCAACATTATTCGTATTGCAAGTGATATGCAGCATATTTGCATCAACTTTCCTCCTATGGTACACGGATTAAACTTCTCGCGCATGCAATGCGACAAAATTGCATTGCACCTGCGAGAAAAGATTGCACCGCAACCCCCGAACTTTATCTTCGTGAAAACATTGGACAATTATCTAAGGGTGAGAGTTTTCTGCGACGAATTCCCTATTGTTGGTAATTTTTCGAAAATGGTTGGTATTGGTAATTGGATTATCATAAATTTTAAGGTGATACAAAATTTCACACAATAAAAATTTGTTTGGATGGTAAAAAACTTTTGGAATGCTTCCTTTGCGCCAAAATTTACTGTCACAAACTTTTGGCCTTTGACGTAGCTGCTTATAGCGAACAGGGCGAGGAACACATTGCCTTTACCGTTAAATGATGGGTATAAATAATAATAGACAATAACGCTAAAGATGGCGGCCGCGCAAAGCATGCTGCTAAGCTAAAGAACTCCCTGACGACCACCTAACGACATAAAAATTTCGGTCTGCCGTTTCGACTAGTTAGCTGTGGTAAAGTTCGGAGCAAGTAATCAATGTAAACAAATAAGAAAATTTTGTAATTCGAACGCGTGCTTTGGAAAGGTTTCCTTTCGAACTATGTTACAGTCGAATTCAAGGTCGATTCGAATTCAAGCTAGCATGTCGAAACGGCAGACCGAAATTTTTATGTCGTTAGGTGGTCGTCGTCAGGGAGCCTTTTACCAGCATGATTTGCAACAAAACACAACAGAGCGTTTGGAGCCGCCATCTTAAGCGTTATCATCTATTGTCGTTCGAATGATTCGAATAGCACAAAGCAAGTTATTGCAAAAGTTTCTATCGGGTGACTAAAAGAAAATGAAACTTTTCGAAAAATCATAAAACCTCATTATATTGCCAATCATGAAAATTCCTTTATGTGAATTTGTGTCAAGGATCAAATTAGTTATCGCCATTTGCAAAGTCTTGAAATGGCTTTCAGTGTATACAAGCTACCTATAATAATAATAATAATAATAATAATGGAAACTTTCATGATAAAATTCGAACTTAAATACATACTGTTTAAAAGCTAAAAGATACCCTAATCAGACCAAACTACTCTCTATAATATAGGCATAGTATGGCTGTTTACACAAAGGTGTTTCTAAAGGTTCTGTAGTAAAATATTTTGTAAAGACAGTTGAAAGTCCATGAGCTCAGGGTCAGTCCAATCTTTCATTCTCATGCAGAATATGTAATATGAAGATCTTATACAAATCTCAATCAACTTAGAAGCAATATATTTTACAGCAGTGTCATCAACATTCGGTTCTTTTAACATTTTAAAGAATTGATCTGATTCTCTTGAATATATCCCAGCAGTTGTCATTACAAGATTAACAAACTTGATATTCTTGTAGACGCGTTTTAAGGTACTGTCTCTTAAAAGGTGCTCGTATTTCTCTTTTTTTCGTTTTTCATTCTTCTCTGCATTTGTTTCGTGACCTACTGTTAGTTCAACGATGTAGAGGTTGTTCTTTTTATCGACTGCCAGAAGGTCAGGTCTTGAGCTTGAACCAGTTACTATTTCGGGTGACGAATAGGAAGGGAGATCGCAGTAAAGTTTTTTTACAATCGGCTCAATAAACTTTGATAGATTTAGCAATACTGAATTATGTCTCCATGTATAACGATCTAAGCAAGGTGTACACCCAGCTACGATATGCTTTGTTGTTTGAATTTCTCGGCAGAAAATACAATTTGGGCTTGTGTTTATACCCCATCGCGCTAGGTTAGACAGGCAGGCTAGGGAGTTGTTCATGTATCTTACTGTGAAGCAGAAGATATTTCTTGGGAGCCGATGTTGCGTCTGGAACCAATAATTCTTTGCCTTGGGGAGAGCAGTTTTCCATAGTTCCGTTACTACTGAACCCTGTACCTGGAGAGCTTCAATTTTTGACTTTTTATCATCTCTTATCTTTTTCAATGCTGCTTTGCTGAATGAAACGAATCATACTGTATATTCGATTAATGATAATAATAATAATAATAATAATAATAATAATAATAATAATAATAATAATAATAATAATAATAATAATAATAATAATAATAATAACAATAATCAATTTATTTAAAGTTGGCTAGTACATAGCTACATATAGTAAAATAAGAGGATTAAAATACTATAATTACTAATTAAGGCAAACTACTTAAAAATATACAGGTTGTAAAACAATTTGATAAAATGACTCGATAATACATACAGTTCCAAGCGATAAAAATGTTAAGAATAAAAATGCAGGATTATAAAAATCCGAGGTTTTCAATGTAAGGTCGACATAGTTTGCATGTGCATTCTTCACCGCGCCAAGTTTTTATCTTTGATTTAAAGAGTTGTATAGAATTAGCATTCCTTACATCTTGAGGGAGGGAAAGCCAAAGTTGGGGCCCTCTGTATCTGATGGTCTCAGAGCCAAAATGTACTGTCCTTATCCGGGGTAGTACGAATTCATTGTTACTTCTTAGGTTATACATATTTTCTCACTCCCTGAAGATACCTGGTTTTGAATCAGTTGGTTGCCTATGTTCTTGCCAAGCCAAGGCTGTTATATTACTAGGACTCGAATTTTCTCATGAATGTGGTTTTTCGTGCAGTTATTTCGTCGTCTCTCTCCCAAAAGAATCAAAAAATCAGCACCTATTAAAGTTACTTGGTCCTTGAAAAAAATGCACAAAAAGAAACTGAAAGATCGGTAACATAATCAAATTTTAGTGAATTTTAAAAAAGTTTCACTTTTTATTGGGTCACTCGGTAGATAGTGATGAAATGGAAAGAACTACCGGGTGAATCAGAAAAACAATCCCGGTTTGAAAGGCCACCGCTCCCTAGATATCAAAACGATAATATTGACAAATACATTATTTAATGGTTGACATGTTCAAATATAATTTAACATTTACCTGACTTAAAACGGCCACTCCGTTCTGAAATTATGAGAGATTTTCTAAAGAAAGCCCCTTCAAAAGACCTTCAAAACAAGCCTGAAATCACGAACAAATTTTCTAAATATTTCTGCCTTACAGCAATGACTTGCACATAAAATCCCCGAGAATAATGTTGTCATGTTCCCAGGGATGGCACTTTCATCCTCCCAAAGGGATAAAACTTGCTAAAGCATGTACAAGTCATTGCTATTAAGGAAGAAATATGACGGAAATTTGGTCGTGATTTTATGCCGTTTTTGAAGGTTTCTTGGAGGGGCTTTCTTGAGAAAATCCCTTATAATTTCAGAACGGAGTAGCCGATTTCAGTCAGGTAAAATTTAGAATTTATTTGAACATGTCCACTATTAAACAATATATTTACCAATATTATCGCCTTGATGTCCAGGGATGAGTGGCCTTTCAAACGGGGATGGTTTTTTCTGACTCACCCGGTAGTAGAACTGCTTTTGAAGAAATGTAGAAGATTCCTATTTCTCTAAATTCACTGCTACTGTGTGTCACCTTACCTTGGAAAACTTTACCAAACTGTCCTTGACCAAGGTCTCTCACGTATTCAACTTTGTCCAGTTCACACTGCGGAGGCTTCTGGTCTTCAGTGAGTTTAGCCAGCGCTTCCTCTAATAGGTTCGGCATCGAATCTTGTCGTATCCTGTCACGAACTGTCGTAAAACTTGAAAATACTTCGAGATCTTTGTTTTTTTCTTGCTTTTGATATTCACGTTTTTTCGTCTGTCTGTGCTTGCAAACAAGCAGTACCACGAGACAAATGAGTGCGACTGCTCCACAGGCACCGATTATGATTGCGTTTCTCGTTGTGTTATCAGGGGGTGTTGGTGTTGGCTTTTGGTGTTCTATGAATAAAATGACATGCAACAAGTAAAGAAATGAAAGGAGTCTGGCTATATCAACAGGAATTAGTTAACGCCAATGTAAACAAAGATGACCACAAAAGATAGCCTGAAATCGGCGACTAACTCACGCGAGCTACACTCACAGAAATAAGGTGGTTTCTAGAGTACCTTTTAGGGTACTCTAGCCGGGCGCAAATAAGGTACCCCTGAAGGTACTCTAGAGTACACCAATGGAGGGGCACTTTAGAGTACCCTCAACATGGTACTCTAGAATACCCCTAAAGGTACTCAAGAATACCCCTTAGGGTACTACAGAATAACCCTTGGGGTACCCTAGAAAACCTCTAAAGGTCCTCTAGAAAACCCTTGGGGTACTCTAGAAAACCCCTTAGGGATTATCATTTACATCGGCTTGGGATTATCTGTGCCTGCGTGAACATTTCAGAGCGAATGATACGAAACTGGTCACTGTCTAGACATTACTCAGGTAATATTGCGTAGTACAGTACGAGAAACAAAGCAAAAATAAAATAAACATATGATTTGAATATAAAGAAAGTTTCTCAAATAATTTTGTTTCAGTTCTCAAATTTCTCAACTTGTTCGTAATCTGAGAGTTGAGTTCCTTATACAAAATATATGTGCAGACTGTAACAGAAATCCTTTAACCTTGTAGCCACAGCGCTGGAGTTCCTTAATTATGTATAACGCTTCAGAAATTATTTCTCACGCCAGCTGTCTTTGAAAAGAGCGTGTAATGTAATCAACTTTAGTCAAAAATCGTCTGGTCTAATGTTGCGGTGCTATTTGCTAATATTTTCGCCTTCCAATGGTCAATCGTCTGACAAGATCCAAGAAGGGCGAAACAGCGAAACGAGAATAAATGCACTGCAATATTACGTTAACAACCAGAAGCTTCGGACGAACAAGTTTCCGCAGAAATCCGCCCCCTTCCACATACAACACTATCTTTTATAACACTGATGCAGTTAATTCGATTTTTTCTGGTGCTATCTCCTTTGCTGCAAAAATAGTTATACACACTGATCAGCAATCGAGATTCAACTGGCGTGATAACTAGGGTCTACCAAGGTAAAATAGGTAGGCTGGGGGTAAAATGGGTAGTGATGATAGCTGGAAAAAGATTGTAAACTGTTAAATCAATATTCACTACATCAGCACGATAGTTCGAAGAGTTTGTATCTTCAGAAAATTTGTGACTCAAGAATTTTACCAAATTTATTCATAGTTTTTGCCTTACCAATTTTACCCCAAGCTTACCCCAAGCTTACCCCAAGCTTACCCACTTTACCCCTTGTAGAACCTATACTTTGCACAGCACTATAGACAAAAATTGGCCTATCCAAAAGTTTCGACGGGACACAGTTTCGGTCAAGCTGAAATTTCGGCCAGAAAGGTTTTCGAGAAAGCATTTTTCGGAAACTTTGTACCGCCGAAACTTTGGCATGTTAATGAATACTTACTGAACAAGCCGATGAAACGACAAGACTCGTTTTTCGCTGGATCATGGTCGTAGGAATATTTGAGATCGGGGCATGTTGGCACTGAAATATGTGTAAACTGAATTGCATTTTGTTTTATGTACAACTCTAGTCCACCATAAAATCGATCCATATCCTTGTGGCATGTTTTGAAAATTACTTCACAATCTTCACGGCAAGCTAGCAGTGGCCTTTCATTTTTGTCGCAGTATGGAAGCATCATTTGGCATATTCCTGCCGGTATCAGCTTTCTGTGATGAGGAATGAAAATGGTTGATCGCCTTAGAAAAGTCATCTAAATACATAATATTGCATACATCCTCAGGGGGGACACTGAATACATGCACATACGGGGAGATCAGTCTGATATTCCTGGCTGAGAATATTACCGAAAGCGATATTTTTGGGTCCAAATAAACTGAAAATATGATCATGATGTTTTTTGGTATAAAATTTAACGGGGGTCTCAGAAAAAAGTACCCCCTTTTGACTGGAAAAAGGAACGAAACGATAAAATTTCGGGACTTTTCGACTGCACAACTAAATTTGGTAATCTTCAACTTAAATGCACGTACCTTGCATTTATAAATTGTCCACGAAACAACGGAGATACGAGCTCCCAACGTCAAAATTTTGAGTGCACCTGAAACCAGAGGTTTTGAGAAAGGGCCTAACCATGATTTGATTTCTTGGGCATTTTCCAAAGGAAGTTTCCACTTTTATTCTTTTAGTTTTTACTTTTGAGAAAAATTCTACTTTGAGATGTTCAATTGTTCTTGAAAGAACTTTTCTTTTGAGGAGAAAATCGCTCCTTACATTCCATTGAAAGTTATTTGCATCAAAGAAGAGGAAAAGGAGCGCATGCACGTTTATTTTGGAGATGTGGCACGAGTTTATCATTTTCGCCACATTTTTCTTCTATTTTTTTAATTAGGGTCCTGGCTATGCGTCTATGATTCTTTTCAAAAACAAAGACAAAAATAACAGTTTGAAATTCCGATTGAAAATGCTCATGATATCAAATCATGGTTAGGCCCTTTCTCAAAACCTCTGGTTTCAGGTGCACTCAAAATGTTGACTTTCGGAGCTGGTATCTCTGGTGTTTCGTGGACGATTTGTAAATGCAAGGTACATGCATTTAAGTTGAAGATTAAACAATTTAGTTCTGCAATCGGAAAGTCCCGATAACATATCGTTTTGTTCCTTTTTCCAGTCAAAAGGGGGTACTTATTTTTGAGACACCCGGTAGTCATACTGATATTTTTTGAGTACTTTAAACAACTTTAAAGGGAATTTTGCATCTTTTCAAGATATTTTACGTTCGTTTATAGGTCATCATCATCATCATCATCATCATCATCATCATCATCATCATCATCATCATCATCATCATCATCATGGCGATTAGAATGAAATTCTAATCGGAGTTAAAGCAACGAACATGCAGTTTCTTGTTTTATTACGCAACGAACATGCATTTTCTTATTCATCACATATTTATTTACGCCTCTGGCGATTTGATGTACCATAGGAAAAACCAAATCTTTTTAAAACTGCTGTCTGCAATATGTTGGCCAGGGTAATTCGTGCATTTTCTTCTTTCCCCCAAAAAATTCATCTTTATGCTGTAGTTATGTTATGGGCATAGCTTCCAGGGAATATAAGAAAATAGTTCGATTTCTCTACATCAATGCCTTGGTTTTGTAGGTCCGAACCATTTACATATATAGTTTGTGGCGGCAAAATAAATTCATGATTAGGAGATTAGGCTGAAGTATAAGATGGTCATAAGTCAATTTTTGATCGGAAGCTTGTTGATAAAAGCCAGTAACTTCATCATNGAGAATTTAGCAATTTTGCACACTCATGCGGAGTGGTTGCAAATTGAATCTCCCACCCACCCGCCTCTTTCAATTTTTCATGTTGGATCTTCTTTCTTTTGCAGATGCATCGGGAAAGTTTTTTCTAGCATGGACGAGGGGACTGGTTTTGCGGGAAAAATGCAGGTTTTCCTTCCAACCCCACCTTCGGGAGGGTAATTTGCTTTTTCGGGAGATGGGCTAGTTCCCTCAAAAGCCCAACTTGCCCTAATGATGAGAAAATGCAACCTTGTGTTTGTCTGATGCTTGTGAAGAAAGATTTACAAAATAGGTTGTAAAATATCTGAAGGGCAGCAAGCCCCAGCAGCATTGGGCCTATTTATGGGAGTGTAGCTTTAAATCAAGCTTTTCAGCAGTTTAATCCCACGCTGGTGTGGGGTAAAGTATAAACTGAGCTGATATTTTTGGGTCGCAATGAAGCTGAACCGATTTTTTGGGTTGCGTGAAAATTTCTCAGACTGACCTCCTCATATGTGTATGTGCTGAGTGTCTCCCCTGGGCATAAATCTACTGGGAGAGCAAAGAAGAATCGGCGTTTGCCAAAGTGTACCATCACGAATTACAGTTGAACTCAACCTCGTTCCCAAGGGTATCTGCTGTTGTCAACATGAGGCTAGAGACCTCAACAGATACCCTTGGGACGTGCCGTCAAAATTTGGCAAATTTTGGCTTGAATAATTAGCAAAATTAGGCAGACAGCAGGGACTTTCGAATCAGTTTACGTTGCAGTGTACGGAAAACCTTCACTGACACTGGGTACGAGGTTGAGTTGAACTTCGATAACTCGAACTCGGTAATTTCGAACTACTCGATCAGATAACTGAACTTGCGCACGTTGTCCTGAAGGAAAAAGAAAGGACTTGTTCCAAACAGCTCCTCCTTAATTATTCATGAGACGTGTATGACCTTGCTTGACCGGATGTTTGTCATAATACCCAACCGCAAGCAATTCAACATCTTTATGGCACTTTATTACTATTGGTAAAAAAATATGATCAGAAAAGCGGACCAAAAATCATCCGGCTATCCAGCTGTGAGCTGTTGGGAACAAGTAGTTCGTTCTTTAAAAAAAGTAGCACTAGTACTTTCGAAAATCTAAGAAACTTTCGAAAGCAAAATTCAAGGATAATATGGTAAAGATCAAGGATATAATCCTAGAAGGTTTGCACAAATAAATTACAATACAGAACATCTGGCGAAAAGAAAGTATCGGTAAATATAAACAAACCAACTAATATAAAATCTGTGCAAAGATTTGACCGTGCATTTCGGTAACTGGTGATACTTTTAAGCCTGGTTCACATTTGGTCGTTGTAGTCGCTGGACTCGTTAGAGTCATTGGGACCGAACTACTCAAAGACCCAAAAAACGGAATGTCAACCGCAAAAATAAACTCCTCAACTACCCTAACGACGTCAACGACTGGGTCGCTGGGATAGAACCAGTTTCTACGACTCAAAACGACCCACTTCTATTTCTACGGTTCACATTCAGTCTTTTGGGTCTTTGGGGTCGTTCGCTCCCAACGACTCAAACGACCCAAGCGACATCAGCGATACCAGCGACTTCAGCGACCTAATGCGAACAAGGCTTTAGGGCCAATGGTAGAAAAATGCCGTGAACATTTAGTATGTCTTTTTCAAGTGCATACCTGCATACCGCTGTTCTAACTGAGAAGTCTGATATGGAGATAAATTGCTTGAGGATACCCTCGGTGCCAGAAACGCCATATCGTGTATCAAAGAAGATTTCACGGCCAAGTGTGCCATTGCCAATGTAAGGTATGCACACACTACCATTGTATCTGTTGCATGTACCATTCTTCCATACAAAGCTGCAACAAACAAGAATAAAAGATTAAATGTTGGTTTTACGGCTGGCCCAAAAAAGAATAGAGACACGTTTGAAAAAACGCCAAACTTTGATTGCAAGATCAATCTTCAAATTTTCTTTTTGAGTAAATGATGGCCCAACAAAGAATAGAGACACGTTTGAAAAAACGCAATTGATTGCAAGATCAATCTTCAAATTTTCTTTTTGAGTAAATGATGTAATACTATTTATGTTTCCACGTGTAGCTTATTTTTCTAATCATTCTAAATTGGCAAAAACTGCTGTTTTGGTACCTGCCTGATTTTAAAGCCTACTGCAAAAAGTGTACAGATGATTGTCAGATTTATTTCTTTGTCAGTGTACAGTGTAAGTGTGTTTTAAATTATGGTTTTTGTAACTTAAATATAGGTATGAAACTGCCTAAATACAATTTGTCATATAACACACGGGATCTCATCAAATCATTGGCTCAAAACACCAGTGACCGAAAACATTTGGTCAAAAAGAAATGCAAACACATGCAACAAGTCTATAATTATGCAAAATTACGGCTCTTCGTCAAAAATTACGATCACAATGTCAAAGAATATAGTTCAAAAACATTTTTTACCTTCAAAAGTAATTTGCTCATTGACAAAACGGAGCAACAAGAAGAGTTAATGATAGGTAATGGTGATCTTTCAAATTTGCCTAGTTTCTTTGGGAAACCAGTGGTAGTTGCACGCCCAAACTTACAATTGGCATAGTTATCGCTATTAATTGGACGGACAAACTACGTATCGTAATCATAAATAAACAAAATCTAGGGCCAAATTTGTAAGTCTCGTTATGATGGCTTTAAACCATTGCCTCGAACACACCTATGCCAACCCAAAACTTCAAAACTGTACAAAACTGAAGAGATGAAAACCAACTACAGGTTGCAAGATGAATTTTTCCTACGAAGTTGACAGTTCTTATTGAAAATTTGAATATCAAAACAATAATATTGACAAATACATTATTTGATAGTTGATATGTTCAAATATACTTTGAAATTCACCCGACTGAAATCAGCCACCCCGTTCTGAAATTATGAGCGATTTTCTGGAGAAAGCCCCATCAAGAAAGCTTCAAAACAGGCAAAAAATCATGAGCAAATTTTCCAACTATTTCTGTCTTAGGGTCTGTTTACATGAGAAACTCAAAACGGTTTGAAATTTCACCCCGATCTGAATGTTGGCCCGATAGCTTATTTCCTTTTGCGTTCACATGAAGTTTCGCCCTTGTTTTAGACCTGTCTTGTTCATCGAACAACACAAGATTGTTCGAGATTTTGCATAGTGTTCATGTTTGGCGCCAAGAAAAACAATGCCAAAGTGAACTTTGAACCCGAGACTACTGAATCTCAAACCGGTTTGAGAATAATTTTCGTTTACATGGTGTTTCAAAGCGGGGTCACATTTCAAACCGATTTTAAATGCCGAGTTGTTGAGTTTAACCCCGGTTTGAGTTAGAAATTGCATTTTCCATGTAAACACTATAAGGGCTTTGACCAGACGCCGAGTTCAACTCAGATCGGGGTGAAATCTCAAACCGGTTTGAGTTTATCATGTAGACCCTTACAGCAATGACTTGCACATGCTTTCGCACGTCTTATCCTCTTTGGGGCATAAAATCTCCGAGAATAATATTGTTTTGTTCCCAGTGATCCAGGGATGGCACTTTCATCCTCCTAAAGGGATAAAACGTGCTAAAGCATGTACAAGTCATTGCTATTAAGGAAGAAATATTACGGAAATTTGGTCGTGATTTTATGCCGTTTTTTAAGGTTTCTTGGAGCAACTTTCTTGAGAAAATCCATCATAATTTCAGAACGGAGTGGCCGATTTCAATTAGGTAAAATTTAGAATTTATTGCAACATGTCCACTATTAAACAATATAATTACCACTATTATTGCCTAAATATCCATGGGACAGTGGCCTTTCTAACGGGGATTGTTTTTCTGACTCACCAAGTAGAAGATTGTTCTCCTGAGCAAACGCGACCCAACTTTTTGAGACATCCTAAGTACTACAGGGTGTCCCAAAAAAGTTGTGCCCCATTTGTGTGGTTGCTGTAGAGGAGCTGTAACTTCTATTGTCCCTTTGTTAATATAGTTGCATTGGATATACCTCAACTTAGCGTTTGAGACCTTGCTCTCTAGCCAATCGCACAAGTGGTTGCTGATTTATGGCGCAGGAAAGTCGAAAAAGTGAAAACTCTAAAAACAGCACTTTCTTTGTTCTCCAAAAATGTCAAGATCAAGAAAATATTGCAAGAAAAGGTTCTAGCGTTTTATTTAAATTTTTATGCATTTTGCAATGGGTTAATGGTGTTGTGTTATCAGTGAACAATACAATTAACCCTTTATCAACTGTAGAAATAATTCCAATACAGGTCTAGAACCCTTTCTTGCAGTATTTACTTGATTTTGGCATTTTTGGAGAGCAAAGAAAGTGCTGTTTTTGAAGTTTTCATTTTTTCGACTTTCCCGCGCCATACATCATTAACCACTTGTCCGATTGACTAGAGCAAGATCTCAAACTCTAAGTTGAAGTATATCCAATGCAACTACATTAACAACGGGACAATAGAAGTTACAGCTCCTCCACAGCAGCCGNTGATAGATCTGCTGGACGCCAAACTAGTTTGACGTTACCTACAGGGTGTCCCAAAAAAGTTGTGCTCCATCTGTACGGTTGCTGTGGAGGAGCTGTAACTTCTATTGTCCCGTTTTTATACGGTTGCATAGGATAGGCTTCAACTTAGAGTTTGAAACCTTGTTTTAGCCAATCGCACAAGTGGTTGCTGATTTATGGTGCAAGAAAGTCAAAAAAGTGAAAACTTCAAAAACAGCATTTTCTTTGTTCTCCAAAAATGTCAAAATCAAGTAAATGTTCCAAGAAAAGGTTCCAGCGTTTTATTTGAATTTTCTATGCATTTTGCAATGGGTTAATGGTGTTGTGTTATCAGTAAACAATACAATTAACCCTTTATCAACTGTAGAAATAATTCCAATACAGGTCTAGAACCCTTTCTTGCAGTATTTACTTGATTTTGGCATTTTTGGAGAGCAAAGAAAGTGCTGTTTTTGAAGTTTTCATTTTTTCGACTTTCCCGCGCCATACATCATTAACCACTTGTCCGATTGACTAGAGCAAGATCTCAAACTCTAAGTTGAAGTATATCCAATGCAACTACATTAACAACGGGACAATAGAAGTTACAGCTCCTCCACAGCAGCCGCACAAATGAGGCACAACTTTTTTGGGACACCCTGTATAGTCTTCCTTTTATCCCCTCCCCCCAGTGCAGCAAAGGTTGCAAACACATACAGACCCTGCAGGTGGCTTCGTGCAATGTTGACTCAAATTTCTAGTGTCTTTGAAAGCGTCATTTGCATAGCAACAGTCTAATTTTTCACAGCCAGCTTTGGTCGTGTTTTTGTTGCCACAGTTGCTCCAGAGTCCAACTTTTGTGAAGTCGCACTTCTTTCCTACGATAGATTAAAATATCTAATTTTAAAGCAGAGCTATGTAGCCTATCGGCTTTTTCTGTCATCATAAGTTTGGCAGCGATACTACTCTCGAGTCCGAAATAGACGGGGGTCTGGAATAAGCGGAGTGGGTGGAAAATTTCCTAAATATTAATAAAAAGAGGGTCTGGAATTAGAACACACGAGTTTAAGACTGCAAAGAACATCACAGACAAGCTAAGAATCACAGAAAATTTATTAAAATGAGAAACACAGTTCGAATCACGTTCAGAAAAGATGATTTTACATGTTTCAAATTTCAAGAAACTCTAAATTAATAAACAAAGAATAAGGATATCGGGGGTGGATTTTTCAAAAAATTAATAAGCGGGGGGGACGTTTATTCCGGACTCGAGAGTAAACAAAAAGGTTTTACGGCTGATTATTCAAGTCGTGAATGTAAACAAAGCTGACCTCAAAAGATAGCCCGAAAACCTAGATGGCTAACTCACTCCTTGTTCGAACGACAAGGGGTTGTTGTTAAGAGAGAACATGAGTAGCAAATATGCCCAAATATAATTGCATTTTTTCTGCATCACTGCGTGTAGATTCTAGTCCAAAATTGAGAAGCTTTACTTTTTCCATGCCTCCATCATCTTGAATAGCAGTATGTCATCACACATCTACCATACTATTCAATAGCCCCCCCCCCCTCGAATACGCCCCATTCAAAAAATACTTTTTACAAATAAGCCCTCAGGGGCTTATTCGAGGATCGACGGTAGAGTTAAACATTCGCTGCCCCAATTTTATCTATCTTGTTGAAAAGATGGGCATCAAGTGTTTCGATTACAAACGAAAATATTTGAGCATTGTAATCAACCTCGTCCCCAGGGCCTTTTGTCATATTGGGATGGAGACGAAAAGTTTTCGACAAAAGGCCCTGGGCAGTGGCGGCACCACGGGGGAGGGGGGACTGGGGAGACTCGTCCCCCCCACTTTTCTCCAAAGTCGGTTTTCCAATTCCCGTAGAGAAATTGTCGAAGGAGGGGTTAGGTAGTTAGATCCTGAATTTTGAGGACAAATAAGGGAGTTTCTTGGCAATAAAAAGGGCGTGGTCCTTAAAATTTTATCGGGGGCTCATCCCCCGGACCCCCATTTGAGTCTGTCCTCCCCAGTTGTTGGCCCTGGGGACGAGGTTGCATTGTAATGTCCATAGTTCAGCTACAGAATAATTTGCAGTTTGACTAACGGGCCGTAAAGATCCCTGTTAGCAATCGCTGATCACTTTGCAACTGGGGATTTTGGAGCGGACGATAGTCCCAATACGATTTGCCATACATGCGACTTGGTGGTGTAAGAATCCGTATGACTGGCCACTTTAAATTGAAACTATAGAGAATGGACTCAGTCAGTCCTATAGACACGCCAGCTTCCCTCAAAAATATTTGAAACTTCGCTAGAATGCAGTTTTTGAGCTATTTGCATGTATGTGGGTAGTTGTTTTACATTCTTTTGAGAATGATGCGTAACCAGGGAGGAGAGGGCCTTTCCCTAATTTTCATGACAGTCATGTACGGAGTAGTTTTTAAATTGAACTTTGCCATCTCAGTAATAATTAGCTGTTGCTACGATTCCTGTATTATTTAGGGGGTAGCAATTCCACAGTATATTCTAGGCTTAGGAACAGATCATTATTAAGGGTGCTTCGACTTTTTGGGCCTTCAACATATTTTCCAGTATTCCAGTTTCTTAAAGGTAATGTGTCCATATATAAGGCCAGCGTATACCCAACCTGTCAACATCCATCAAATTCTCGGCAAATGATTGGTTGGGGGGGGCAAAAAAGGCCCCCCAAGATTTTCTCAGCAACGGAGATGTCTACGGCAACGCAAATTGGTACACATAATTACCAAGCAATTTTGATTCTAAAAATAGCATTATATGCTAATTAGCCACATGACCTGTTGCTAGGCAACGCAAAAACAATGGAAATTTGCTGATTTTGGTTCTTCTCCTAAAAACTTTAATTGTTCAGAGACAAAATGTCAATTAACAACTTTGAAGCCATCTATATGAAGAATATTGATTGTTCTTGATAAAAACTGCCAAAAATTCTATTTTTTGAATTCTATTGTTATGAAAACTGTCAATCAAAGTCATACATTATACCCCAACAAATTTGATGATGCCATATTGGCATTTTTGACCAAGTTTTAGTTATATAAACAAAAGGAAATTGATGTTGAATTGTTAATTAATCAATTTCAATGATAATGAACTAATAATTTCATATTTTTATCATAAATATGACGTCATATGTAAGTATGACGTCATATATCTTAAATTTTGCTGATGTCAGCAAAACACAAACATTTATATATCAAATGAAAGTAGACTTCAAGGCAAATTGATTGGTACCAATTTCATTGAAATCAGATGTGTATGGGAAATTTTATGCACGTTTTAATGATTTTCTTTGAGACCTCTCTCCAAATATGGGCATGCCATTGTCACGTGACCAATTATATGACAATGTCTTATTGTTTATTTGATAAAATACTAAATTTTATTAAAATTCAAAAGGTTTTGGTCTTTATCACGTGTAGTTTAAGAGCAATTAGAGGAAGTTTGCTTGGGGGGCTTTTTTGCCCCCCCCATGTAGAATAGGGTTAAAGGGTTTGTGCAAGGTTAAAAGCTTGCATTTGGAACATCCCATTCAAATCGAAGGTGCACACAAGCCGTGAACAATGGATAGCCAAAGAAACAATGCAGTGTCCAAGTGTTTTCTTTGTTCTATTTATAGACAAGCCTATTTACCATTGCACATTCCCTTTAAAGTAAATCAACGGGGTTAAAAGGCAACTTAGCTAGGGGGACTGGGTCCATGTAAATAGAACCTATTGTATTTGATGTTTTCGATCGATGAAAACAATAGGAACATAAGTGGCGCGTGCCGTTCTTTTGTGCTATGTTTAGACAAGATCGCTATATCTCCGTTCATTTACTTTAATGTTTGGTGATCTGAGAGTTGAGTTTCTTATGCATAGTTTCTTATAAATAAAATACATGTGAAATTCCACGAATTTGTCTTCAAGGTGACAATACGAAGCGATACCAGGTAGCTCAATTTTCCGATGTCATGCGTAATGTTTAGAAGGTACATTTCGGTCGTCCGAAATATGTGCGTTAATAGTTGAAACTTCACTAATAATATTCATCCCATGTCCTTTGCGTCTGAACAAGCTGAAACATGTTTTATACCATATGGTCGAAATTAGGACTTCAGAGTGAAAACCGTTTCCCAGTAAAAAGAGAAAATCGGAGAAAACCGTGAAAAAAGGGAAAACCGTTTCACTTTGCGACATACAGTACTGAGCAAGGGGAAACTTGTTAGTCCCAGTGTCAGGTTCAATAAACAATAATGTCACACAGAAGGTTCATAAATACAAAGGGGAAACTTATGTAAGGCCCAAAACGCACCTTTTTCCAATTACAAGTGTTTTTTTATAAGAACTGCTGTATGATAAATCAAAGTCTCATTGAACTTATAAAGTGAACATGTTCGATGGCTTTCCTTTAAATAAATAGTTTCTTCCGAAGAATCCTATTTTTTAGCGATCTAAGAGTTGAGTTTCTTATAAGAGTTTCTTGTAAAAAAATATGTGTACCCAATCTTCTGGGGGGGGGGGGATACTTCTGCGATAAAAAGAAGCAAGAAAAATGTTTTGGCAAATGAAGTAATGACAAACAGACCCAGGCAAACAGATAAGGAAGTATATCTAGCATACGAAATGACATTTCCCAGTGGAGTGGATACGTTATAATCCTCTTCTATGTTCTATAATCTGATGATTGCTTGCATAAGGCTCTCCAGATCATGCTCACACAAAGGCTTTGATTCTGCGGCTTACTTTTCATTTTGTTGCCATATTTCATCCAATCATTGCAGTGAAAAACATAGCAAAAGATAAAGAAACACAGCACACGAGAACCAGAACGCTATTTTGTTATCAGGAATCAAATCCTCAAAGTCTCCGATCACCAACAAGTTAGACTAGGCCATTTTTCACTTAGTCTAGGATACAGTATCCAAATTTAATTTTCCATGGTTTAATCCTGAGTTTCTTATGAAAAATGCGTTTATAATTTTTGGAAATAAACAATAAAAACGAATGATAAAAGTAACTTTTATTGTTGCGCGCGACGAAGGAGTGTGCTTACTACTAATAGCATAGGGATGGAGCTCTTGGAATTTCCCTAGCTATCCACGCATATTTGTTTTGTTTATCGCTTCATTAGGCCTACCGCTGGTTTAAAGACCCTCTGCTAACCATGAGGCTTTGCGTGCTGCGCATGAGAAAATAGCACAGCACAGGCCTATCATCTAGACCAGGCTGTGGTTACGGCAAGTACCACCCGAGCCCGGAGAAATTGTGATGGGCATTTTCAGTTAGCTATTGACCTGGGTGTTTAGAATCGCGATGGTAAACGGGGATCTGCTGGGGCCTCTGGGGGCTGGGGGGCTTTTCTTCTGAGTCTGTTAGTCCTAATGCCTCTGCGGAGGAGGTTTGGTATGATTCCTTGTTTAAAACGCCCGCAAAGCAGTCTAACTGAAGACCTATCATTATTGATGATGTTGACAATCACCAAAATCAAGTTTATGAATTATCGGGGTAATTATGGAAGTCACGTGACTTAAAAAACCCATTACCAAATATGGAAAGCATGGTTCTCTTATAGATATGCCGTTGAAACTTAAAAATTGCGTCATTAGGTCTGAATAGAAGTTATTGATATGCAATTTGGGTAAACGCTTTGTTTACTTCTAGAGAATTTTGCCTTTGGGGTAATATTACATTTTTGAACAGGTTGTCACCCTTTACCATATAAGGAGAAAGTAAGTTTATATGGAATATGTAGTCAAAACTTGGTTTCTGTCAGTTTCCTCAATTTTCCTCAAGAAGTTTACCGCACGTTTAGATGAGTCAAAGTAAATTAATTATTCGATAGATACCTTGTTAATCTTCTTCACC
>REGM01000228.1:227978-335310 GCA_004194415.1 Aurelia aurita | reverse complement strand
CCCCCCCCCCATAAATGGTAGCTTGAAAAAAGCCCATATGGATTAGGGTTAAACAAGGAATCATACCAAACCTCCTCCGCAGAGGCATTAGGACTAACAGACTCAGAAGAAAAGCCCCCCAGCCCCCAGAGGCCCCAGCAGATCCCCGTTTACCATCGCGATTCTAAACACCCAGGTCAATAGCTAGCTGAAAATGCCCATCACAATTTCTCCGGGCTCGGGTGGTACTTGCCGTAACCACAGCCTGGTCTAATCAGAGACTTTCGGATAATCTGAAAGTCCATTTGCAGTGCATTATGGGACAGCAACGGCGTGCAAAGCCACATGGTTAGCAGAGGGTCTTTAAGTTAACGCAGTTTTTGTTCTTTCCAGATATTGTTTCTTACTTGAAAAGAAATGACGTCATTGTACGTGTGATGAAAAGGTAGCAATTAGCGGTGTTTCCTTGATATGATTTTGCTTTCAATTTCAATACTTCGCCCTATTCAACTCTCCGCTCTATTTCTACGGACTTTGCTGTAATCGACTGAGAAAAGAAAGTGAGGCCACTCTTTATCAAAGTGCAAATAAGATCAATGAACTGAACCAATTTCAATCAAAAGTCTGGAAATAGAATAGCGTAAGCAAAGTTTGTTTACGCCTACGCCAGTTCTTTGGGTTAGGCCCTAATTCAGACCATTTGTAGCATCCAGTTGCAGTTACTCACTTCATTTTTCAGTAAATCAGCCAAAGAGGTGAGGGGTTAATCGGGGGTTTTCTTAGTACAACTTCCTTAAAATTGCAGATAAGTCCCAATAATTTCTTAAAAACCACAAGAGTCACAATAAAATGAGGCAAAATTCACAAAATTACGGAGAATCACGCAAATCGCTGGAAATCACAAGAATCTGCAAAAATCCCAAAACATTTGGTCAACTCCGATGCATATAGGGTTTCTGGCACACATCGTGAAGCATATCTCTGCTAAAATTTAGAAATAGGATGAGCACTCACATTGATGATTCCTTACTTCTAGTTATTACTTCTAGTAACAGTTAATAATATAACAAAAAACTGAGAAGTAAGAAAGGGAGCAACTGTGATACAACAAACCACAGAAAGCGATATATTATTGCGTTATAATAAATAAAGCAAATCTTTATGTTACATTCGAAAGAAATTAAAAAGGTTAAAAACAAAACAAAACTGTAATGCTTTAGGAGCCATACAATGAGTCCCCTCCTCTTCCCACCTGGACTAAATTATGATCTATTCACAACCTACATTTGGCATACATTCATTTATTCATTTATTTATTCATTTACTGTTGGCTTGTTTGTTTTATTATTTTATCAAACTAACCCTTTGTTCATATTGATTAGTTATTCATTTTTTAATAGTTATTTATTTACCTGTTATTCATTTATTGTGTATTTATTTACTTCTGTATTCATTTGTTGTGTTGCCCTGCAGTTTCCTATAAAAGTTAATTTACTATTTATTTATTTATTCATTTAGTAGTTTATTTGTTTGTTGATAATCTATCTACTTATTTCTCTATTTGCCTCCCAATTTTTATCTGAGCTTTATTCATTATTTACTTTTTTCTTTTATCTATTATTTGTCAACTTAAATTTATTTATTTATTTATTTATCTGCCACTTCAATTTGTTTTTGCTACGCTTTTTTCCCTTCTTAGTACCCTCTTCCTTTTTGGTGCTTTCATCAGACATGGTGGTGTTTTTCACACTGTTTTCAACTCGCATGGGTAGCAAAATCTCTCCTTCTCCGTGCCCTTTTTGGAGAAATCAAATCCTCCCGATTTATTATCTCGATAACGTATGCCTACTGCTAAATTTTGCCCCAGTTACCTACAACAAACGATTCCAAGCTTTTACCAGATTATTAGATGTTTGTTGTAATAATCTTAAGGTTGACCCTTGCCTGTTGATTTCTCTTCAAAGGTTTCATTAAGTTTAGATGTTTGTTTCGATCAAAGGAGAGGGCTTCAATTCTTCAATTTATCGAATCTCGTATTCAACCTGAATCAACTTTGGTTTAACCCTTTTTCTTGTTTTTAAGGAGAATGATTCATAAGCAAACTTACCACTTTGGGCTAAACAAACAGTAACCAACGATGCCAATGCGATAAGCAAGAGCACTGGATTCCGATTCCTTCCCATCCAATCCATCCCTCTTTGAGCTTGTTTAGGCCAGTTATTCTAAGCTCCTTTGCTATCTATCGTGCATGTCGTCATAGTTTCCAATAATGGGCTTTTGAAAACAGTATAATAAACTCCTCGCCACTCTTTGTAATTTGAAATAAAAGGGGATATAATGCGTCTTGTTTTGGTCAAATTCTTGTTTATATCACTTTCTTTTCTTTCCTTTCAGATTTATTTATGCACAGTTCATCAATGCCAGACTTTCATCAAGTGCCAAAGTTCTCTCGTAAAAATGTTGCAAACTGAATGAAGCCAAAGGTCACTTTGAGGTAGAATCATTTACTTGATGGCGTATATTTGAGAGATAACTGTCTTGTTGAGGTTTTTCCTGATTATATGAGAACCAATCTATTGTATCACGAGCTTGAGGTTGGCTGACTTCAGGCTGATCTTCGATCGGCTTCTGATAACTTTTGAGTATGGCCACCGCAGTTTTTCCACTTCCTTGTTCGAGGGTCACCAATTGTGTGTTTCTCAAAAGGAAAGCCGACAAGTCCTAATGAGGTGATGACAGATAGATGAGAAATTGGACAGAAATAATTGCACCCATATGAGAATTGTTTTTAAAGCAATCCGAGAATATTGGGCCATTTTGGTTCTTGGTTTTTGGGGCAAAAAGAGTCACGTTTTGATGTTTCAGGTCAAAGAGTGACTGTTTTACCAACCTGTATAATTTCACGTTTCAAGAATTCGAAAAACTCAGATCAAGCAAAGGAAACTGAAAAGGGGTCGAAAAGATAACACATCACCCTGCCACAATCGAAATTAGAGCCTCTATGAAAGGTTGTACGATTGAACCCTCAATGGGAAAGTTTCTAAAACCAAAGAATATCGAATTTCGGGCTTCGCACATCACGTGGTAGACAGGGTTAAATAGTCACTCTTTCTTTTGGTATCTCGTATTTCCTAGAACGGAACCAGCTTCCTTGTTACTTTTGTTGTAAATTCAATACTTCTGTACGTTTCTTCAACTGGACACCCCTGGAAAATTTTACTTTCATTCTGCATTGGAAAGCAAAAGAAGCAAACTATTTCATTTCCTTAGATTTTTGCAACGCGTTCTTGCCTTCACTGCTATTTCACATTTAATTGGTGCATTTTATTATTGTGACCCTCGTTTTCATTCACACTCTGGCACATATCCCACAGGGAAACCAGATTAACTGTTGATTTTTGTAGTTTTTGTTATTTGGTAATTTATTCTATTTTTGTATTAAATCAACCTCCTGTTATTTTCCGTGATTCTATTGTGCTGCGCAGCGAACTTCCACTGCCAAGGAGCGAAGGGAAGGAAACTGCGAAGGAGCGTGCGAAGTTCGCAGTTTCCTTCCCTTCGCTCCTTGGCAGTAGAAGTTCGCTGCGCAGCACAATAGAATCACGGAAAATAACAGGAGGTTGATTTAATACAAAAATAGAATAAATTACCAAATAACAAAAACTACAAAAATCAACAGTTAATCTGGTTTCCCTGTGCATATCCTTAAAAATTTTCAATTTCAAATTTCTTCTTGAAGGTGGAACAACCCCAGCGGAAGGTTAAAGGTTTGGAGACATCGTTTCCAAGGCAGCTCAGAGGAAAATCTTTCCTAACAAAACTAGGATCTTTCTGCGAAACTCTCAATATTTGATTATTGAATCTTTGTAAGAAACACTTTATAAGAAACTTTAGTCTGACATCACCAAAAAATTAAGAAACCCTATACTTTACAAACTTTTTAATTTTTCCTTTGAGTCTGAAGCATTCTTCTACTAATTTGTGTATGTGTATATTGCTATTTGGTAATATTTGAGAAACAGGAGTATTCTATATGTCGAGCCTTGCATTTCGAGTCTCGAACCCTCGAGCTTCAAGCCTTCGAGCATTACATTTTCCAGACTGAGCCAAATACAAAATGAGGCGACATATTTTAACAAAGAGTATATATGTTTTAAAAATTTAACAACAAGCTTTTACAGCAAATTTAACATTAACCAAGAAAACCATGTTTTGAAAATTAGGTTGAAATCAACGGCATAGGAACTTTAACCCTAATTTAACAGGGGGGTGTTTTCCACCCCCCTTTCGGTTTTTTGCAGAGCATTTATTAACGGCACAGGCTATGACACTCTAACTTTCTGACAATTACTAATTATCCATTAGCTACATTTTGACAATAAATTTTCTGAACAATGGGAGTCACGTGACAGATGACAATACCATATTTGGAAGATGGTATTGATGAAATCAATGTTTTTGATATTTTTACAACCAGAATTAGTTTCAAATGAAGATTATTATACCTTAAAAGAATCAGCAAGCAAAGAGCTTTCATTTGTTACCAAGAACAATGGAATTTGCTGACATCAGCATTTTCAAATAATGACGTCACATGTTCCACCATTTTGGGTCAATTTTGCAAAATTTGAAGCTTTTTCCAACAGAAGATGTATAAGATGCATAGAATTGCGTTTTGCACTGCATTTAAAGTATTTTTTAGCAAGTTTTGTATCAATTTTTGGTCGTAAAACCTACTTCGTGATTGTGAAGTCATCAATATTTGTCATTTTCTTCAAAAATAACTGTCTAAAAACACCTATAGGTATTATTTTTGAGTTAGGAATGAATAATACGGCAAATAAGATGAAAAATAGCGGGACGACTGCCCTTTAGCGGACCAGCTTTATGTCATATCTCTCGGGAATTTATTTGACCAAATACCCTACTTTACCCTAACTGACCCTAACTTACCCTAACTAAACCTAACTTACCCTAACTAACCCTAACTTACCCTACAAGGGAACGCGAAAGCAGAGTTAGTTGAGGAAGGAAATTTAATCTTTACGGCTATGAAAATAAACAGCCAATGTTATGTTCCATTTTCATCAAAATTCAAGCTACAGAAAGAAGTCCAAGAAGCTTTCATTCCGTCAAGGAACCAACAGCCACCGTTAATTTTTGGTTCCTCCTGCCACTTGTAACAGACAGGGAAATACTGCATACCCTTTTCATTAAAACATAGATAAAAATGTATGATCTAAAAGACAGTTCAAAAGGGGGACTGCGAGAACAGTGTTCACTAGGACTCGGCCAACACTAAACACGAGGAAAACATCAATGCTGTAGTTAATGAACCAAGTTTGTAATCATTTGGACGATGAATTGAGTGAACTGACCGTAGTTTTGTTTTCGTGGCCCTTGTTTTTCAAAGATAAATGCATCTATGTAATGATTGAATTACCTTTTCCATTAAATTATCTTTTTTTTATCAAGTAAGCAACATTACGGATGATCGAAAAATGGAGGTAATTTTCTATGAGGATATGAGGGGTCTTATTCAAAATCTGGCGGAGGACACTTTATCCTGCAAATTACGTTATTAATCATTATCATTGTAAATTTTTTATTTGGTAAGTAAAAAACTCGGAAAACACAGGATCTAATGATTATTCAGGAAACAACATCCACAGGGGGGGGCTCCTTCCATAGTATAGGTACCAGGTGATGTCCCACCCTCACGGGTATACTTTTTCGGACTTCTAGTATAGCCAAGGGTATATTTTTTTGGCAAGTTTGGTCTGGGCAAAGCGTATACCTTTTGGCAGTTTTGGTCTAGCAAAGGCGAAATTTTGGTAGTTTTGCTCCAGAGAAGGCCAAACTGTGGCGATTTTTGTCCAGAAAACGCCAAATCTTGGTACTTTTGGTGTAGAAATTAGTCTAGCCACGGGTATTCTTTTTACAAAAATTGGTGTAGCCAACGGTACCATTTTGAAGATGCTAGCGCAACACACCCCTACCAGAAGTATGGCAGAGAATCAATGTCGTATCTGTGACAATATCGTACATTCATGAAGTTGTGGTCAAATGTACAAAATGTCAAATGTTATGGTCAAATGTGGACATCTTTCAATGAATGTTTCAGTTCTAAAGTTCGATGACTCTTTTCGCCATTTGGAAAGTACCTCCAATCAGACTGAACAGTGCTGGTTCGTTGAACTTGCTCGCATCAAATTTGTCGAATCTTTCCTTCGAAGACATCAAACTTTCATCAAGAGCTGCAAGGACCGTAGAGAAATCAATTTTACTCAAGTCCATGTTGACGGAAGACAAGAATCCTGCAGAAACTGAGCAAAGAATTTGAAAACTCTTCAATTCTGGCAACTTTGAAGCTTCTTCAACTGAAGTTGTTGAAACTTTTATTGGCAGAAAGGCCTTATTGAAGTGTTGGATAAAGATATGTTCCTTTCCTCGCATGATCTCAGTCAGAGCTAGCTTCAATAATTCAACCCAAAAGACGATACATCGATTGAAATCTTTGACGTCAATATTCATAAAACTTGGATCAATGCTAGACAGCTTTCCTTTATCGATGAGTATCTTGGAATCTTTCTTCCTGATTGCTAAGGCGAAATGATATCCCCCACATATCAACGTCAAATTTACATCGAGCAGAGGAGCCTCCCCTGGCATTGCTGTGATTACATTTGCAGTGTCTTGTAGAACTCTTATTAGGCACCGCTCCTCAATTGCTTTGCTTTGCTTCACCATTTCTTCGGACTGTGATGTCAAGGCAAGATATGATTGGTTCTGTGGCAACTTTAAAAGCTCGTTTGTCACTCTTGTTTTTGTCTCCACCGTCAGAAATCCGAAGCGAGGCAGGAGACCGAGGTAGCCGCTATTCGAGATATCGATTAGAACTTTTTCTGGATCTCGCAGAAGGAATTCAATCTCTTTCGCAGCTTTCTCAATCATAACATCCGTGATCTTATACAACAGATTGTGTTTCGGTAAGAAGTAGTGAGGACTAGATCGATCCTTGAGGGATCGATGTAACCTTTGAAATACTTCTATGAAGATCTCAGGTATGCGTTCTTCTGACCAATATGTTGGTTCTTTCTCTTCAAGCATCCAGAACATTATTGTTTTGATATTATAAGATGTTAGAGCCCCTTGAACCCTCTCTTTCAAGTACGCTACATAGACTGAGCGTAGCAGATAGTAAACCTTCTTTTGGCATTGATTTAAACTGTGAAACAGTTCTATCTCAGCAGCAGAGAAAGACAATCGCCATTCTTTTTTAACATCACCGGAATCACTTGAGGGTTTTGCTACAATTGCAAATCCGCCTGTTGAGATTTTGTTGACCAAGGCCTTGTTAGGCCAATGCCTTGGCTTTCTAGTTTCCCATTCTTGGGCTATTGCAGGCCAAGCCTCACACTGCAAGGCAGCAACTCTGTCAGATGTTGCAAACTTGGCATCCAACGATTGGAGACAATAGGCTGGCGACGTCTTTTCATTAGAAGTGCTAGCCCATGAAGCACTAGGATGCTCAAAGTTCATGCCATCAGGCATAAAGTCTGTGCAATTGAGCTGACGCACTCTCTCTGCGGACACATACATTGCGTTGTTTTCTGATGCCTCCAAAAGAGAATAAAACTCCGAAATAGTCTTAAACTTCTCTTGAAATGATGTGACATACTTCTCGGGGATGATGACTTTTAAATGGGCTGGTGCATTCTCTAACGGAACAAATAATCTTTGCTGCCATTCGTGGGTTAGAATGCCATTGGCATTGAGCACTATCATGTAATCAGTATCACTCTTGATGGCATCTGGAAAACCCTCGGCAAAACTTCCAGTTAGGAGATAAAGCTGACCACCTGGTGTTTCATGCTGACGTGTTATTACCTCATTGGCTGCTTTCTCTGATTGCGCATAAGAGCTGTGGATGGGAAATCCATATAGTGCCATTTGAATCTGCTCCTCCATGTTGACTGCTTAGAAAAGAAGGGCAGATGATATAATAATAGGTTTAATTTAATTTAGTTGATTAGTTTCGTTTAATTTTGTTCATTTTATTTATTGCTGCCATACATATATAATGTAGTGCATAGTAGCAATTAATGATGATGATGATGAATAGCATCCATTGCTGTTGACTAACACTAGACTTATTACTAGTCGCCCCAGTTTTCGCTCGCAAGTACGAATTTTTTTTACCTACTTATCTATTGAATTGTATTTCATTTCAGTTTTCATTTAATCTTATTTAACCACGACATCCATTCGGTTATACAAAAAAGTAAATTACATTAAAAAGGTACAATGATAAATTCTATAGATTTAAAGATATGTTGTCCGTAAGTACTGATCTTCCATTTATTCGTGCAAAACTAGTTTCTGTAGCTCAGAAAGTGAGATTTAAGTTCTTTTTTGAATAGTACAATATATGTGAAATTTACGACAAACTGTAGCAAGTCTAGACCAGCACGCCAGCACAAAGCCCCCCTCCCTCCAGGAGGAGGTATACTCCCATGAATTCTCTACAGAGGGTCCAGTCAGGGTTAAAGTGGGCCGCAGCGACAATTGTAAAGACCACCTTCAATTGGAAGTATCTTTTTACAGAAACACCCCAATGGTAGTTCATTTACCTAAAATTGGGTCATTCACTTACATCTAGTAATGACAATTCTCTGCAGTGTTTCATAATGTTCAACTGTAAAAAACTTCTGGAACAAAGCAAGAACAACTCAAAATTCGTTGATGATCATTGCAGTAACTATTAGCCTGCATTAAGACTCGACCCAACCTCGTTCCCAGGGTGTTCTTACGTCATACGTTGATCACGAAGCCGAGTGAACACCCTTTTACATTTTCACAAATCTGTCGAAAAAATGGACAGATTAGCAGCCATTATGGATTTATGGTTGGCCAGGTAACTCTAATTATATAGCCTCGTTTTAAAACAAAACAGTCTCATTGCAATGATCGTTGCCTAGTAACTAAATTATGTTGCTATTATTTGAATAATTGGTAAGTTTTTCAGTAATAATTAGAATTCTGCTATAGCAACGAACTCACTCTGGGGACGAGATTGGACTCGACCATATTGTGGAAGAGCATAAGATGTCATACGGAAGAGAATATATACTGAGTTGAAATCTTATTATAGGCGAGGAATCTTAGAATACCCACCCCCCCCCTCCCCATTAGTCGCAAGTATTTTACAAATAGGGTCATTTGGTAGCCATCCGGTAAGACCCTCAAACCGCCTGGATCCTCTGTTAGGCTATAATGGAAGTACCCCTCCCCCTCCGGGCACAAAGCGATTAGCAATCGCCAACAGAGCGATCCCTATGGTATTATAATGGCTTTTAAAATTATGAAAGGTATTGTAGACTTGAACTATTCGAAATTCTTTAAAACTAAAACGAGAGTTCACAAACTCAAGCTTTTTAAGCAAAGTAATACCTAAACGCAAAACAAAATTTCTTCTTGCAAAGAATCGTAGAATCGTGGAAGAAGCTACCATAAGACATCGTGCACTGTACGTTAGTATTGCAGTTCGAAAAACTTTTTGATAGCTGTCAGTACGAACACAAAGAAAGACTTCTAGGGTTTTAGACTTCTTCGATATATTATTATTATGGGCGATTGGCGAGAAAAGTCCTAAACACCGGAATGGCTAACTCACTCGCTGTATGTGAAAAACGGTTGCTAAGAGAAGAGGTAATTGGTGTATATCGAAGGAAAAAGTATTAAAGAATCAATCTCTAAAACCATGCTGGCGTCAGAAAAGTAGGGTGGACATGTCGACCACAATCCTTCGGCAGGTGATACCCTGGTTTGAGCGACGAGGGGGTAGTAGTTAAGATGGTAGCCTGTTAACCAGACTAGATTTCAAGAGGTTATTTGCTTTTGAAATCGAGTTTGTTATACAGTCGTTGATAAAATCCCATTCCCGAGTCCATTGATTGGTGTCTTTGATGTTGGTATTGCGAGTCCAAGCACAATGTCTTCAAGAGACAAATAAATTTGGATATTTTGCTGCTATATCGTCTCTCTTCCGCAGCAGCAGTAGCATAATATCATAATTTTGCAAATGTTCAATTTTCACTTGGGGAGTGGTCCCAGTTGATGAAATCAAATAGTCCGAGTGCATAAAAACTAGTCCCATTGCACGATCTCAAGTAGATCCCTGCTACCGTTTGCCCCTTGAGGATCCCCAACATAGATATGTTGTTTTACATTGATGCTGATTCAAGTCCATCAAATAACAGGTGAGTCAGAGAAATTTATCAACTGTTTGAAAAATCGTAATACAAAACTATAACACCGATTTGAAAAATTATAATTCCGTTGCTTGACTGATGGTTTAACTTTTTTTGAAAATTTATTTATAATTCACAATGCATCATCTTGATCTCAAATGGAGAATCCCGAAAACCAGCTTCTGTTGGCTTTTCCTGAAACTATAGGTAATTGGCTCAATTTGATCCATGTTTCAACGATTAAAATAGTAAAATAGTGTTTTTCTAAGTCAGGCCAGGCATTGCTTTCTAATGAAAGGGAAACTGTTGAATGTAATTATGTTTTCACATCAATGCTGGACATCAAAAGGTCAAAATCTACAGTACATGATATATTAACAGGTCAGTTTTAGCTGGTTTTGGGCAAACCAAGAAATATGACTTTTGTCAAATTCCTACTTTCAGAATGGAATAATGCATCTAAAATTTTGAGCAAAATCTTGATAATTAAGTTGAAGCCTCAGTAAGATGATGAAAGTGAAATTTTACAACTTGGCTACATAGCTTTTCCTGTACGATTTTTCAAACAGTGCAGTGAATACATATTTCTGACTCATCAAAGTCTTTGCACTCATGAATTATCAACTTCCTGTGCTATTAACGATCCTAGTATGTAGTCTCTTATCTACGTTTTTATTATGAAAAATAGTATACTCTAACTTACCCTGGGTACCAGACCCACTGGTGCCTACCCAAGGTAACTCTAACTGCGATATCACAAGAATTTTGTCGACAATTTGGTTGTTCACAAACAGCCAGGCCCGCAGCCAGGTCTATATAACCCCCATATTATCCTCTTTGCCTTTGAAAATGAGCCTCAGCCTCAACTTCAAAAGTCACTGTTTATTAATAAGTTGAGAAAAAATGTGATGAGCAGAATCATTAGCAGCAGGAGATATCAACTTACCTTCAGAATTTTTGCGTGCCCTCTTCAGAAGATGCGTTTGAGCCTTTGAGAACACAACACTTCTACGTAATGTTTAGGCCACTTTCACTTTCGTTTTGAATCGAGCGGGATGTTTATTGTTATTCAAATCAAGTTCTTAGGTCTTACCAGAGAATGGGCCTAGTTCTTAGAATTGCGTGACATTTGGTTGGGCTACGCTTGGATGAAATTACACTGAGGTCAATTTAGAGAGCATTTGACGCCGAATTCACTCATGAAGCACATGTTTTACGCTATACTATACCCCATTCCATATAAAAGTATTTCTCACAAGAAACTTTTTATAAGAAACTGAACTCTCAGGTCATCAACAAATTTAGAAACTTTGTTTATCTGTGCAGAAATTTATCTATCGCAGTTGTTGAAATTCAATTTCTAATTAACCAACGAATAAGAAACAAATTACGAATTTTTGTGTACTAGATTGTAGAAATTTAGGGAATCTTTACAGTGGGGTGGGCTTACAATGGAAGTAAGTTCTGAAAGGGATAACCTGCCTTTTTACACCGTGTTTACTTATGAATAAATACCGCCTTGAGGAAACTGGGGTGGACATGACACCCCAGTCCACCCCCTGGCGACGCCCTTGAATCTTGAACGTAAAATTAAGAAACTTTTAGCACTAAGGACTGATCAAAATTTCTTACAAAATAAATTACGCTGTTAACCAATTTCTTAGATTGCCAAGGAATCAAGAAACTTGAGCGCAGGAAAGGAAAACATTTTACGGGAATTGTTTTGAGAAATGTCTGGACAGAAGCACATAAAGTGATATAGACAAGACGCACCAGGAGAAATAGGATATGAACAAAGTATGTAAACACCAATTTAAACGAAGAGAATTTGAAGAAACTTCCAAGAAACCCCAAATAAAGAGAATTTTAGCAATCTTTCGGTGCTGGGTGTGCTGGGCTGGGTTATATTCTTTGACCGATGTAAAAATTAAATGTATTTGTGCAAAAGAGCATTATTTGAGTTTTGAGTATAGATTTTCCACAGCCTGGTCCCCAGGGCCTTTCTTCTCCATCCCAATACGACTAAAGGCCCTGGGGACGAGGTTCGATTTTCCAGTGAGATTTTCGCGCCAAACGAGGAGTTGTGCGCGCAGGAGCGCAGCGCATGGGGTCTGGGCTCCCACGAATACGAGGCAGCTGCAAATGGAATGAGTTGGCCTGGCCTAAGCATGCATATAAATAAAGAGTTGAAAACAAATGAAAAAGTGAAATAAGAATATCACTGTGTCATGTTTAGAAAAGGAGAAGAGCAGCCAGCAACTAACCCAAAGGTTCTTCATCAAGAAAAAGAACAATTTGAGCCCTTCAAGCTGTGTTTAGGGGCAAAGATAGAAGTACTAGAAGAAATTGACAAGTTATGGTAAGAAAATAAAGAAGACTGTTGAAAATCTGGGAAACATTATATTGGATACATTACAGTGCAGTTATTGTTTCGAATGCTTGCCCACACCCTCATCTATTGTGATCTTTTGGACCTGAGCTTTACTTCACCCGAGACCAATCAATGGGGAACGTGCCATCCTTTCCATCAGTCTGGCCTGTTGCAGAAGCGCCGAGAGGGGGGCGAGGTGGCCCCAGAGGGTCCCGAGTCCACGGAAAAGTCCGTGTATTGTCCGTGGACGTCCGTGGGTCTTTCCGTGGAATATTTTAATTCATTTTTTCCACGGAAAACCATCACTCCACGGACATTGGGCCGTGTCCGTGGCCGTCCGTGGACAAACGATACAAGTCATAGATTGGGTTATTGAGCGTGGAATCTGCATCTTATTCAGTGCATGCTTAGGTTGCATGTGATATTTGTTGGTTTCGTGAATTTTTCCCTTGCATATTCAAGGGTGGGCATGTGCTGTGTTTTTGGTGGTCCTATGTATGTCTTGGAAAAAGATTTCACCAACCCATTTTTCAGCATACCAGTACAAATTGCGTGCTTAAAAAGACTGGTTTTGGGGACATACATTTTTATAACACTCCGATAAAAACCAATTTGAGGACAAATATTGACCTACATCCAAGAACATGAACATTCCAAGTTACTTGCAAAATGATTTTGTTGAAAAGAGTTCAAAATAGACCTGATTTCAGGGACAGACATTAATATAGTATGGGAGAAATAAACCGGTTATGTGGACATACATAGGACCACTGTCCTCACTGCAACATGCCTACCCTTGCATATTTCCACCAAAAAGTGACTGTTTCCCGTGGCCCTTGCTGAAGGTTTCCAAACAATCGGCTTACGCGTCGAAATTGCTTGTGATCTGCAAGTTTTAAACAGGTGTACGGACTTCTAAATTTAAAGTGAAAACTTTTCTAATAAATTTCTTTCATCGATAATATTTAATTATATAACCTCTGGAAACGGCTTCTCCTAACGTTTTTCTTCTCACAAATCTGCGTAAAAACAGGTAAAAACCCAGTAAAGACCGAACGGATGAAGCACGTTGTTGTCTAATATGTGTGTCATGGTTTCGAAGTAGGTTGCCTCATTTTCAGTTGCAAGAGTGAATTTGAATATTTCCCGAAATCAGCTTGGCAGATACAGTAAAAACCCGCGTATAAGAACCTAGTGGATTAAGAACCTACAGGCTGAAATTTTGAAATTAGACCCCCATTATATAAGAACCAATTCAGCCTGAAATTTGAGGTTAGGTTCTTATTTGTAGATTATCATTAAAACTCCAGTTGCTTTGTATTACTGAACCTATATGTTTATTGCAAAAAACCTGCAACAAATGCATTTTTAAATGTCCTTTTCAGTATTTCCAGTACTAAGCTTCAAAGTATTAGCTGTTCATAATGTTACTGAAACTCATGTCTTTGGTAGTAGACCCATTTGTTTTCATCTTCCCCAACGCCTTCTTCAGATAGAAGGGATTTCAGTGAACGGACCATGAATAATAGGGTTGAACTTTGAATCAGAATAAAATAAATTGGTGAAAGCCCTGAACAAATTAAGAACCAATTTAAGAACCTCAACAGCCTCATTTCCCACTAAATACCCAATATATAAGAACTTAATCAGGCTGACTTGCAAAATGGTAGGTTCTTATACGCGGGTTTTTACTGTATGACATAAAGTAGAAGCAAAGTTCGGAAGCGGAATATCGAGAGATCGACAAAATTTGCTACAAATTAGTTGTAATATGTGTTGGTAAGGAAGTTGCAAACATACTGTCGCTTTGTGAAGTATTCTGCGCTCATTTTCAAGGCAAAGAACAGTTTTGTCCGTGAGGATAACATACTAAATTTCACCTTCACCACGGACCACGTCCGTGGCTAGAAATTGTCCGTGACCAAATTTAATTCCAAATTTCCACGGACGGTCACGGAAGTGTCCACAGACAAGACACGGACATTTCCGTGGACTTGGGACCCTCCTGTGGCCCCCCAATGTTCTCCAGGACCGATTTTCTAATTCTTCTAATTCCGGTATAAAATTGTCAGGGGGGGCAAGGCTGATGATATTGGCAATTATGTATAAATATAGTTTATAGGTTTGTATAATCTTGCTGTCTTTAAAGACAAATGACGGATATATAGTGCCTTGTTTAAAAATAGGACAGAAGATGTCTGAGTGGCTTCATTGTCCAGTACATTTGATAATCTCTCGAGGTCATCAAATACAACGGAATACAATAGGCTATATTTGGATTGCCCAGGCCCCTGATTTAAGTCGCCTTATATCTCCGTCATTTGTCTTTAATGGCATTTTCTGACGATCTGAAGGGTGCTTGCCCTAAAAAAATTTCCGGGGGCTTCGCCCCCAGACCCCCATTCTGTTCACTTTCCGCGCTTGCACATCTCAACAGCATAGCTTGAGAACGATCTGCTGTAGGCCTGTTTTGCAGATGATTTGTTTCTGCTGAGCCTATCATGCCTCCTTTTTGCAAACCTTAACCATTACCTCTTCTGCTATAGAAGAGGTAATGCCTCCTTTTTGCAAACCTTAACCATTACCTCTTCTGCTATAGTACTGGTCATGTGACACAGCGGAAAACCATTTCAAGAAGAGTAGGATACGTCAACCATCTTTTGCATGTTTTGAATTCATTGGCCATGAAGAACCATGTGGAAGTTTTCCCTAAGTTTATCAAGCCTTACTTTTGATTGTGTATAGCCTGGTATAAAATTTGCAATAATTCTGTACAATTCAATTTACTGTCGCTTTCATGGGTATTAAAAAGCTCAAAATGCAACAAATGAATGTGTCAGCTTATGCTGAATGATTTTTAAATACGAGTACATTGCTCTGATGATAGCTTGACCTCAAAGAATGAAGAAACTAAAATTAGGCTCTGCACGTGGTGATAGGCCCGAAGTCTGACACTGATAACCTTTGATTTCTGAATTTGACAGCATCTGACAGACTGCCGACAATTCTATTGGCCCTGAGTGGCGTATTCGGTTGGTGGCAGGAATTTTTGAGATCTGAAAGTTGGTTGTTCGGTCCCCGGTAGGACCTCGTTTTTCTAATTGCAAATTAATAAATTTTTGTTTCAATCAGTGAAAAGGGCGTTGGTCGCATTTATAGCCAAAGTAGAGGGCGTGGTCCGGAAATTTTTCTGCCCCCTCCTGTTCCCCCCAATGCAAAATCCTGGCGGTGCCACTGGCCTGTTGCAGATTTTTGTTTCGTAAAAAGATTGATAAAGAGAGAAATCAGGGAGATTAGAATTTCCAAACCAGGCATCCGAGAGTTTTACACGCCCTCTGCACCCCTTTCCTTCTATTCTACTAATGGTGCCCTCTATTGCCCCTTCTTTAACGTAGGGCTGGATTCTCTACTGGTAATTTTAGCACATTAGCAAATATTTTGATGGACAAGCGTCTTTATAAAGCACAAACGGCTGGAAAAACTCTAATAATAAATAGTAACGACAAGAATTGGACAGTTAAAGAAGGAAAGAAAGTCATCGAAAGAGCAGTTGACATGTATTTGCAAAAAGCTATAAGACAATACTAGCAGAGCCTCCAAGTAAGATACTCTGTGTCAAACCAAAAATCCTTTGAAAACAATGATACCATGCTCTCAACGAGGGTTTTGAAACTGACACCGAGTCGGAAACCGAGAATGATCTATCTACCAGGTACTGTCAACCTTCTAAAAAGAAGATTCTGACAGGGTGACAAGCCAGAAGAGTGGAAAGTGAACTAATACGTTTGGAAAATTAGGGAACTTACTGATGGAGCTCTGAGGAAGAATGTGAACAATTTTAGTTTTACGATTAGTTTTTTATCTTCAATTTTGCAGAAAAAAATTTAGAAATAACAATTGTCTTCTTTTGAAGGTACCCAGCAAAAGTTATTGGTGTTGACGAGTCAAAGCAGAGGATTTTGGTTCATTTCTGTGGCTTTAATTCAAGATATGACAAGTGGTATGATGCAAAGGGATACTCAGTAAGACCATTAATTGACAACGGAGAGACAAGTGAACCCACTAGCAAGGTATAGATCCTTTATATTTATAACATCGATCATCTCAAACCTGCTGAAGATTCAAATTATATGCGCTGGATTGTTAAAAAAAGTTTTGGCAATTGAAATAAAAATCACCAAAATTTGGAAATTCAATCAATGTATCTACTACAGTATATATATGTATTGTTGAATTTTCTTCAGTTGGTGTAGTATCAAAGATGAAATTAAACTTGTATATTGATTATCCTATAAAATGGCTTTCAACAGACGATCACAAAAAAGATGACACCGAGGGACGTTTATTGCATTCTATCATGGAATCAACAGTGATTATAACGGGTGGGCCAAAAAAGTAACCCCAACATCGAAAAAATTTCTGAAAATCTTTCTGAATGCAAGATGTTAATGAGATTTACAAGGCACTAAGTACAACATAAAATACAACTACTGACGAAAAATCAGTTCATTATCAGCTTTGGCTTGGATAAATGAGCTTTTGAAAAAAGATGGTCGCAAAAACCACTGTAACAAAATCACTAATCATCTAGAGCACAATTCAACCAAACAAAGTGTCCAATAAAAGACATTTTCCAGTCACTGCATTGTTTCCACCTCTACTCGCAGCTCCCTTGTAAAAATGATCATTACATTACAAGATACTGCTACAGAAGGAGAGACATTGAAAAATACTGATTGATTGAACATGTCAAAATTAGGAGAAGCTTCGTTTTACCATAATATTGTGTTACTTACGGATCATGTTGTGGTATCCTGCTAAAAAGATACATTCAGCCTTTCCAACTTTACAAAGATCAATTTAAAAATCCCCCTTGTTGCTAGGAGAAATTAGGAAAATGTTATTCGCTCAAGAATATTTCAAAAATAGAAACTGTGTTGATGTGTTATTGTTGATGAGTAGTTGTTTTTACAATGGTTTTCGCGTCAATTGATTTAAAACCTCACTTCTTTGTAACTACAGCTGATAATGAACTGATTTTCAGTCAATAGGTGTATTTTATATTGTACTTAGTGCCAAATAAATTTCATCAAAATCTTGCATTCAGAAAGTTTTTCAGAAATTGTTTTATGTTGGGGGTTACTTTTTTTGGCCCGCCCGTTATATATAGATATTTGACCATTAAACACAATGTATTCACTGCGGAGATGGCCTAAGTAGTCCCTATTTTGAAGCTATTTTGTCATCAGACTTATTACAATTTGTCGAGATTTCACTCCTTCAATTCAATAGATACATAGTCGAAAAGTTTTTGTAATTGCGAGCAAAAAAACAGGGACTTCTTGTAATATATCTATATTGTATGAATCTCAGTTTGAAGCCAAAACCATTCATTTCAACACAGAAAGCTGAGAATCATGTAGTCAGTGTAGATCCCCCTCTGCCGCTGCTCAAACAGTTTTTCTCTCAGCAGCTTGCCCAGCAAAGTAAAGTCAACATTTCTTTGGTGCAATCACTTCTTAATTCTCCCAACAAGCCAACAAATATGATTTTCAGCGAAGAGGACTTCAATGGAACTAGTATTGAAGAAAACGGTCATAAACCTGAAGTTGGGAAATATGAGGTCATGACGAAATCAGAGATGATCAAAAGTAGCAATTTAGACCATATCCAGGTAATTGTGCCTCCTTCACTTCGTTATGTTATTCAACTAATACCGCACAGCCATGGATATAAGGACATCTGGTATGTAAGGGTATGCCCTTATACTGAGGTGGTAGGTTGGCCCAGTGGTTAGCGCTCTCGCCTTCTGTGAGGAATGTTGCTAGTCCGAGCCATTGGCTAGTCACCTGGGGTAGTACCACCGCTTATCCTGAACATTTCTGTATGCTTAAAGTCCGATCTTACAGTATGATCTTAGAGTCCTTGGAACGAGTTGCCAGTAGCGGTGGTCTGGTCACCTTCAGTAGTGGACGATATACTAAAAAAAAAACACCACAATGTAAGAGCAGTGCCGGGATATGCGAGACGTTTTGAGAAAAGTTACAACAATCTTTGATTGCTTTCGTCTCTTTACTTTCGGGAAGCTGCTACGAAGGCGCAAAGAAAACATCACAGTGATGAGGGGCACTTTTAGGCCAGGACAGAAGGATACTGTAGATAAACATAGTTTCATGTATTTATTACTTTGTACAAACTACATTGAGTGTGTTGTTTAACCCATAGTTATAGGTGAAACAGAGCCGAGCTGCCTGCATGTCAACTCGCCCATGAAGCCACTCCATTAGAAACTGCAAAAAGTTATGGAACAATGAGCTATTTTTGTCTCACCTTATTCTTTTATTCCAGGCTACAGATGGCTGCCTTACTGGATTATCATTCAATTTTAGTGGAAACCCGAGAACTTTTTATCAAAGGTCGCAATTGAAAACATTCATCGAACGGTATGAAGGTACATATCACCATACCTTCAGAAAATACACAAGATATTTGATTGCTGGACAGCACCCTAAAAGAAAGGTTCTGCGTCAGGTATATAAATATATATACCGGGTGTCCCAGAAAAAAGGTAACAGATTTGATCAGGTTTAGCGATAAGAATTTAGCTTGAATAAATCGGAAATAATTTTTAAACTAATCCTCAATAGTTNCAATTTTAGTGGAAACCCGAGAACTTTTTATCAAAGGTCGCAATTGAAAACATTCATCGAACGGTATGAAGGTACATATCACCATACCTTCAGAAAATACACAAGATATTTGATTGCTGGACAGCACCCTAAAAGAAAGGTTCTGCGTCAGGTATATAAATATATATACCGGGTGTCCCAGAAAAAAGGTAACAGATTTGATCAGGTTTAGCGATAAGAATTTAGCTTGAATAAATCGGAAATAATTTTTAAACTAATCCTCAATAGTTAACTTGAAGATAGATACCTTGTTTGTTGATATTGGTGCTTTGAAAGTTGAAATATTAATCTTGAAGCTTCAAATTTGCCTTCACCTCCAAACCAGAGCTTTTGGATTTTGGCCTAAGCTGCAAACGCGCTGTTTAGGGGAATCTCCTTAACCATAGACATAGCGTAGTTGTTCTGAACAAGGACCTCGCACTTAGGCCTTAAGCACTCATTTGAATAGAAATTTCAAAACTGGAAATTGACGAATATATCAATGAATATAGTCACCAAGGAATATCTTTCTTCATTCAAAAAGCACTTACAAAAATAACAATCCAAGCACGAGAAAAACATTTTTAAGGATCTCATTATTGGACATTTTTTCCCTTGGGTATATACGATTGCTTGTTTCGTAATATTTCCGCGAGAGATGCTACAAAATGTATTTAATTCAAGCAATGAAGATTGTAAGATGTAATTGATGTATTCACGCCCAAGGGAATTATTTCGCTGGTGAGAAACTTTTATTAGACAGATGCAATTTGAACTTTTGGTGGGAAGAAGAAAGATGTCTCTTAGGGACTAAATGAATGATCCGATTGTCAAGTTCAGTTTTGGCTTTGCATTCAAATGTTGTCCTAAGCACGAGGTTTCTTGTTCGAACTTCGCGATGATTCAGGAGATTCCACTACCTGGATACAACGTTCATTACTCCTGCGTCGTTACTGTCCCTTGTACTCATTAGGCTAACGCGAGATCTGTTTGGCTATTCAAAACGGGACTATCCTGTNAACGGTCATTACTCCTGCGTCGATACTGACCCTTGTACTCATTAGGCTAATTCGAGATCTGATTGGCTATTCAAAACGAGACTATCCTGTGAAATTACGTCACAATTCACATAAATTAACTTTTTCAAGAACTTTTCCTTCAGAAGCCGCAAGTTAGAGCTGTGAGAGAAATTGTTCTGAATCAAATGTCCGCAAAATAGTATTTAGTAAAATGGATATTGTTGCAGAAAATTCGCAATAGATGGGTGTTGCAATCATACTAAAAATTGAGTGTGATGACATGAAATTGTGAGGAATAAAGATGGATTTTAGATCATTTTAGCTAGGCCAGGAAGAGAGCAGCAGCGGTCAAAGCTAAAGTTGAAGACCTGCAGCCTCGTCTCTCGCTTCTCCAAAAAACAACACATGTACACATGTTTTTCTTGATAAAAAACTAAGAATTTTAGCCAGTATTGAAAGTTTCTTAAAATTATCAGATTTTCAGTACTCAGAGTTTCTTACGAGTTTCTTAAAGGTTCCACAACAATCTTCATGTTTACTACTACCTGTGACCTCGTGGACATTTCGAAACAAAGTTTTTGAAGCCTTTCTAATGTTTAGATATAACTCAAGTACCTTCTGAGTAATAAGATACAGGAAACAAGTGAAAATAAAGTAAAAATATGCTAAGAATTTCCTTTACTAAAATAAATAGTTTCTCAAGTTATATTTTCCCAGTACTGGAGTTTCTTAACTTTTTGGCGATCTGAGAGTTGAGTTTCTTATAAGTGGTTTCTTATAAAAAAATACATGTGTGGTAACATTTGAGTCGTTAGTAAACTAATACTGAATTATCATACTTCTTGTTGATCGTACTAAATTATCGTAAAAATGAAAGAATGACGAGGCCACAGAGCTTCCTTGAGCCTCGATGTTCGAAAGGCCGCAACGCAAACATTCCAAGAAAATAATCTTTACGACAACAGAAACAAAACTTTCTCAATGCCTACTAAACTGCAACAATTTAATCAATATCTAACACTTAACTCCTGCAATCCAGAAGGGCATGTCCCCTGCCCAGTACCCCGGCTGCAACCTTGTTGTCATACAGTGAAACAGAGCAGAATCAAAATATTTACTAAAATCTAAAATGTCAGGCAAACTTCTGTGAAAAGCGGCTCAAAGGCAGGATTGAAAATTTAGCATTGCTCCCAATAAGATGTCCAAAACAACCCCGCTAGAACAATTAATTAGTTGAATGAATTCAAGGACAAGCAAAATGCAAAATAGACTAGGCTATCTACTGCAAGTGAGATGCAGTATGAAGCGTTCACAACAAATCTAAAGCTTCGAGCCCTCCCTGCTTCGTAAAAATTGCCAATATCAAAGGCGCAAAAACATCTAAGAAATGCTAGAGAGGGCTCCAGCTTGTGATTGATTCGAAGTAAGAAAATATGAACAAAAGGATTTTAGACTTCGTGTACTTTGAAAGGATTTTTTAAACCAACTTACAGTTTTTAAGTGATCTTTCTTTGCCAATAATTCTGCAACAATCAGAGCAGCTTTCATTGTCCAAAACCACGGAGCGCCGTCCAAAACAAATAAAAACTGCATCAATCTGTCGCAACTAGCGGTACTTCGAAAACAGTTGCTTGCATAGCGATGCTTAACAGTTCAGCAGCTCTTGGTGCATGTTAGACTTTTGTGACCTTTTCATCCAAAAGAGTATTTAACGTCAACAACAAGAAATTCGTCGCTGCAAGCAGTCATTTGAAAATTGTTTTCAAAGTTTATCGCTCAGACTTTCCAACTTTCATAGCAAGGATGTGTTATATCACGTGACCAATGAGAGTGGTTCATTGGTTTCAATGGGGAAAGAGGGTATCTCCATGGTAATCACAGTTCGCAGAGCACTATGGGCCTGCATAAATTAAAAATCCATAATGGTTGCAAATATTGCCACGAAACTCTAATGAGTACCAAAGTTTTAAGATTAATATGTCAACTCTCAAAGCACCAATATCAACAAACAAGGTAGCTATCTTCAAGTTAACTATTGGGGATTAGTTTAAAAATTCTTTCCGATTGATTCAAACTAAATTGTTATCGCTACCCCTGATCAAATCTGTTACCTTTTTTCTGGGACACCCGGTATAATTGAATTAGTATTTGTCCCTGTTTTGAGGTTACGGACCCACTTTTGAGCAACGTGTGTCTTTTCTCTCGCAATAGCTCTGTAATCATTTGATCCCGACAAATCTACTGGGTGAGTCAGACAAAAGTTTCGAAGTCTGAGAAATCCTTGAAATTTGGTTTTGCTATTAATCTTTAAAATTTCTTCCTGTTCAGTTATACTAAAGGACAGATGATATTTAGCAGTAATAACAACTATGACAAATTATTCGAAAGATTTTGAAATGATAGCTTGAAAACTCGTATTTTGAGACATAGGAATAAAAATGCAACGTAAAAAGACACCTTTTGAGCAGAAATCAGTAATATCATCTGCACTTACAGGAAAATGAGATTTTGAAGAAAGATGGTCGCCAAAAGCATTGTAACGAAATCACCAATCACCAAAAGCACAGGTGGATCCAATAAAGTGTTTATGAGGAATTTCTCTCTCTACCGTTTCATTGTATAGTTTCCACTTTGACTCACACCTGTTTGAAATTACGTTACTATACCAGATTTCCGAGAGAGGCATTGAAAAATAGTGATAAAAATTGTATTTTTGGAGAAATTTTATTTTTTCCCCACTATTGTGGTACTATCAGTCCATGTTTTGGTATCTTACTGAAAAGCTAAATTAAATTCTTTTAGCATTTTGAAGAAATGTTAAAAGTAAATTTGTTTGAACTTGTTCTACAACTGAAAAGGGTTGATAGTGCTGTTATCTATTACGCGACATTTTCAACCTTTTCAAATGCTGAAAATATTCAAGTATAATGCTAAAATCCTTTTTTTGCAATATTTACTTACTTGCCTTTGTTGGAGAACAAAAGAACTGATGTTTTTTGAACCATTTAGTTTGACTTTCCTGTGCCATAAATCAGCAATCACTTGTCAGATTGGCTAAAACAGGGTCTCAAACTGTAAGTTAAAATCTGTCCTATGCAACTGTATGAAAAACGAGACAATTGAAGTTGCAGCGCCACACCAGCCGCATGAACGAGCACGATTTTCTCGGGGCACCCTGTCGATTGCTACATGTCCATCATTTGTATTTAATGCGTTAGATTGCTACATGTCCGTCATTTGTCTTTAATGCGTTTCTTGCTAATAAGGCGGTCCGCCCGGCAGCCACAGATTTGCTATTTGTTAGAGACGTTACAATTCTATTTCATTTTCTGCAGGCCAAAGTTTGGGGCATTCCTGTTCTAGATGAAGTTTGTTTCTTTGACTTTGTCAAACAATCAGCAAGTCAAGTCTCTTTTGGTCAAAAACATAGCAAGTCTTCCGAATCTCACAACTTTAGCTTGGAAAAGGTGAGAATTACTGATGAAATCACAACATTTATCTGACAACGTGACCCAAAAGAGTGAAATTTTTAATAATCGTAAAAATTTGATTGCTTTACAGATCATGAAAATTTCTTTATGTGCATTTTCATTAAGAACCAAATTAGTTTCAGGCATATTACAAAGTCTTGAAATGGCTTTCAATTTGTGGGAATTTGTGCTTATACAAGCTACCTGGTTTTGAAGCATACTCTGAAATCATAAGAAATGATTATCAAATTGAGTTTTTATTCTGAACAACCTATTGATTGTTGATTTGTTTCCTTATCTCCTTGAAAAGGCTGGTACATCACGCAGGATATAGCTTTCTGAAGTCTCGGGTCTCTACTTTTTTTAAGAGTGTTACCAAAAGAACGCGATTTTAAACTCTGCTAAATCTACCGTTTTCAGATAATGCTTAAAAAACGCGCCCTAAATAATTGAAATTTTTGGGACTTTCAAGTATTTCCTGTTTGTTTATAGCACGCCCATTAGTTTTAAAGATATTTGAACTGAACTGAAATGTTTTCCACTTGTTACTTTTTCAGTTGTCTTCAACAATAAAGCTGGAATTGACCGACAGTCCTGACGCATCTGACATACAACGTGAGTCTGAATCTGCTCAAAAAATACCAAAGAGAACCGCTAGACAACTGCCCAAAGCTACAGCTAGGAGAAAGCGTCGAAATTTAACTACAAGAAGCGGCTCGACAAACAAAGCCAGTAGTGAAGAAAATGACCGGTGAGTTAGCAAATTGTTGAAGTACCCGTATCTTACCATGGGTAGTAGGAGAAATGGAATTTGTTATTGGATTATACATTATATTATTGTAGAGAATCAGAACTATTAGGCCTACCTTTGTGCATCATCTCTGGGTTTTTTCATTTTCATTTTATCAACATTTAAACACGATACACCTTTCAGTTAGAAAAATTAACAAATTAATAACCTATTAACAATATAAAGAATTATAAGAGTCGCTGCTCTACTAAGGGGTCGTGTTTGGGCCCTGTAGGTTCAAGAGATACTTTCTAAAACCTGCTTTAAAACGAGCAATTGATTCTTGTTCTCGAATGTTGTCAGGGATATCATTCCAGTTTTTGACACCAGAGAAGTAGAAACTTCGCTTTGCATATTCTAACCTAACTTTGGGAATTTGCAGATTTCCGTGATTTCTGGTTCTATACTCTGGAATCATGGATCTTTCAGTGAACTTATGGCGAGGATGTTCGGGACAGAGGTCATGCAAAATTTTATATGTCATGACTCTTTCGTCAAAGGAGAACAGGGACTTTATGTTGAGCCATTTGCAACTCCAACAATCCTTATACTTGGCAATATTATCCGTTGGGTCGATATTATCCGTTGTCCTGTCGATTTTGAATGTTTTAGAAGACCGCAGGCCCTTTCGACTCCATTTCTCAAAGCATCATGTTGCTTAAAGTTGTTGTATGTTGTTCAGTAAAGCTCTTTCAAAGGGGAGAGGAGAGCGAGAAAGGATAACAACAACATATTCAATTTTTCCTACTACCCATCCATGATCTTACGCTTATTCAAAGTGGCAGGTAGCATGGTGGTTGGGGGCGTTTGATAAAAGTAACCAACAAGTTTTGTCTAGACAAACTTTCGCACAAATTCTGATTTAGAAAAAGCTTTATGTTTTTCACGTATACAATTTCTGGATTACATTTCCCATATGAAGCATAATTTTTCGCTTTTGAGCACAAGATGTTGTTTCAAGATACATAGATACTGCTCAATTGAATGTTGAAACTTAAACATTTGTGACTGTCCTTAACTATCGTTTTGACGTAGTATTTGATGGCTACCACATCCGGAATCCCTTGGAAATAGACCTCGTAGCTATTCTTCAAAAGAGTTGGATCTAGTGATATTTTTATACAGTCTGGAAATCTGACGAATTTTCAAATGTGCGTAATGAAGCTCTTGTGCCTCTCAATCAAACCTTTCGGAAAAAATGTATGAGAATATCACTCGATCCAGACTCTTTGATGGAATAGCTATAAGGTCTATTCCTAAAATTTCCTTTTATTACAGGGGTGGTAATTCTCACGAGGTTATGGACGATTTGCAGGTCCCTTTGACACCATGCGAAGCACCTACAAATATTTTTGAGACATCACATGATGGCACAAGAGTGGTAAGTTGAATAATTTAGAAGCTGGATTAGGTAATGATCTGCTTCTGAATTAAATAAATAGGATTCCCGAGGCAGATGTTTAGATCTACCGGATGTGGTATGTATGTATCCTAAGTTTATCCTTTCCGTTGTTTGAAAAAGCCGATCACAAAAACCATCCAACTGATCTGGAAAATTGCCGGATAGAGGCTTGGGTATTGTTTCTAATTTCACGGAAAATATTTAAAAGTAATTATGCTCTTCAATCAATGCCTGATGGGCCTGATAGAATGTTGCCAAAATATGAACTGTAAAAAAGATGCCAAAATCTGTATGAAAGTGAACGGCTTGTTTTTGATCATGTTTGGGTATATCGATGAGTATGACTTTTGGCTAATTCCTTATTTCAAAATCTAGAAATTTAAGTTGAAGTCCCGATGAGATGATGGTGTAGTAAATGGTAGATTCTTTATAATATTATGGAGCATTTTAGGCCATTTTCACGCATTTTGAAGTAAAGGAATTTTCATAAATTTAATTTTACCTACACTTGCAATGCTCAGAAAACAGAAGAAAAATCACAAAAAATACCTCAGCTATTCGGCCATGAACCAAACCTTGATTCATTACAATTTATCAAGTATTACAAATTTTTAAAAGTATGAAGTTTTGGCACACCCGATATTAAAACACATTTTGGGCAATGAGCACGTGCCCCTCTAAATATAATGATATTTTGGTAAGCAATTTAATTTCATGTATGTGGCTCACCTGGAAAGTTTCTTGCAATTGTAACGTTTTCGAAACAGAGGAAATCTACCTTTCCATACTTTCTCCTGGTTCTTTGCAAAAAATGGCATCATCAGCCGATATTGAAAAAGACGTTGCATAACTCGAAAATTAGATTATTATTATTATTAAATTCTTTAAAGTTGGTTTAAAAGAATAGCTCTAATATGAACTAATTAAGACCAACTATTTACAACAACAAAAATACAATTTATAAATATAAACGTAAATACCCTATTCACATTGAGTGTTCGTTTTTTACATATTTTACAACGGCAATTCTTCCTATTCCATTTTTTTATTCATGTCTTGAAGGAACAGACGGAGGTGGCAATTTTTGTGTCATTTGGTAGGTAATTCCATAATATGCTGCCACGAAAAGATAAACAATCGTTGCCATAATTATTTGTCTTCGTTTGAGGTAACATCAACAGATTATTTGATCTTAAATTATAATTATTTTCCTTTTCCTGGAATTTATCCCACAAAAAAGAAGGATTTTGTTGTGTTAAACTGCTATAAACCTCGAGCAATAACTTTTGCAAGTTGTTATTATGAATAGTGCACTCATTTGCTCTCTGCAACAACTCTTCAAAAGAGGATGTATAAGCGTTGAAAAGAATTCAGGGGCAACGCGGACAAAATTTTCCGAAGTTTTGAAAACGGGGACAAAATGTTCCGAAGTTTTGTTTGGATCTTACTGGTTTGGATCCATGTGAATCCTTTTTTCCCCTGAACGGCCAGTGGGTGGGAAATCACCACAACTATAGTTTTGGGGAAATGCTTGGAAATATAAACCATCTGCCTTGTCTTCTTGAAATACAAGCTGACCTTCAAGGTCCGAAATTCTCAAAAGCACATATCAAGCAAGAAAACGTATAGAGAAAGCCATTTCTTGCAAACTTAACCGATGCAAACTTAACAGATTACCCCAGAAAAGGAGTTGAATTGGATGCTTGGTACAATGGAATGAAGATAGCAAGAGATAAGATAGGGGAAATTTGCATTTGAGTGTCATGGCCGCCAGAACCCATGCGTGCGCATTTTCCCACGAATCTGCATGAGGGTACAAGTCTTCGACACACTGTGGACAAATCAAGGCACAAATCGCAAAATCAAGTAAAATAACTTCGAATGTTCAGTTAGTATTGATGAACAATAATGATTGTATCAAAATCTCCTTGGATGGTTGCAGAAGAGCTGTTGGATTTATTTCTTGATGCCTCGACAGAGAACAGTAAGAAGTTAGGCCCATTATGCCGTCGAGCAAAGGTAAGTGCAACAATCGGCGAATTTAGTATAAAAATCAGGCCTTCCGCACAACTTCCTATATATGTGTTTGTAGAGGAAATACTGAGCTTTCACCAGATATATAAGGGTACTTTGGCAAAATTGCGGTCCTTTTTCCATAAGAATTTGAAAGTTGTGATATTTTCAGAATTATGCAAAAATGTTAGAATTTCCGGTTTCCAGACCCCTTTGAGAACTATTTGAAAAAGGAAATTTTAGTAAAAAATTAGGCTTGCCGCACAACTTCCTATATATGTGTTTGTAGAGGAAATTCTGAGCTTTCACCAGATATATAAGGGTACTTTGGCAAAATTGCGGTCCTTTTNGCTGAATATCTTCTTAATCGTGTGTCTTACATCATATGAACTGATTATGTATGTAGGGAATAACATATGCCTAGTAGACATAATTATTATGTTAACTGAGCTTTCAGCTCGGACACTAGGGCAAACACGCATTTATTATTATTATTATACCATCTTGTTTTGGATGATATTTGCAGAAGATTTGCATAGCTTTCTGTAGAAAAATTGCAAGAAAGTTGAATAAAATTGTTCTTATGTTCTCCCTCGCGATGAAGAGAAGGGAAAGGTATAGATTATCAGTTAGAGATTTCATTGTCGTGAGTCTAGGTTTGAAGCCAAAACCATCCAAATTAGATGCAAAAAAACGACCAGACTCATGTTGTCAGTGGCGCACATTAATATAATGTCTACATGATAATCCTCTCCTTATAGCGAAGGTGTTGTGGCGCCGTGTTGTAATCCACTGGCTTTGCAGCCAGAACAGTCGGGCAGATTAGGTTCAAACAAACCCCACCAACACCTCTTGAGCGTCACGATAAGGGGTCGCGGACTCGATAAGCGCTTAGCTACTTCTGCGATCCCAGCACTTGGCGCTAAAAACCGCAACTTCACCTTCACTTAAAAACAAAATAAAAAATTGGGCCGGAGAACCGGAGAACATTGCACCTGCAGAATATGCCGATAACGAAACAGGATATGGTACTATTTATAGTTTTGTATTTATATAGGTTGGTCTAAATTAGTATTTATTAATACTATTCTATAAACCAACGTTAAATAATGAATATATGATATGATATGACCGTAACATCAGCAAATTAATTTTGATTAGATAAAGTAAAATATTTTAATTTTGTAAGTTTTTAACACGGCCCCTGTAAAGCAGTCTTTGATTGATGGGGCCACCGTGTATAAATAATTAAAAATGAATGAAATGAAACCATCTGTACTGTAACTTTCAGCACAGTTTAGATTTCTTATTGCAGTTGTTGATTTGGCTAGATATACTTTTCTAGGAGTCAATGTCCTGAAGAAAATGTTGTTGAAACTAAAGACACTGCGAAAAATCCACGTGGTGACGAGGAAACTAATGGTGATACTACTCAGTCGCGAGCTTTGAGTGCATCCTCTGGTTTTCAATCGGATGAGTCATCGGATGGCAATCGAAATTCCCGTCCAAATGTGAGTATTTTTGTACCTGGTATACCTAGGTCCGTTGTATCCCTGCGGTAAACCTTTCAATAGGAACTCAAATGAAACAATGAAAAAGGCTGGCGCTGCCTAGGGCTGCTCTCAGCTATCACCTTGCAGAAACGAAATGCTGCAAAAACTCCATTTGGCACACAGTTTATTGACGAATACTCAGCATATGCAAGTAGAAGAAAGTTCACACTGTTGATTGAAGATTGAATCACAATGGAATTCGTCGAATCTTGTAAGCTGTATGGCCACAACCAAGTTCTTGTGGTGAGGGCCTAAATAGGGTCAACTTTTTCAGAGTAGTATTATGAGTCTCTGTTGACCGAAGCGACATCATTCAAGTCAAAGAGCGCAGAGAAACAAGCGACTCAGGTAATAAGTTGTCTGGCTATTATGGTATTCGTCCGTGAAAAAGATGACGCTATGACTCTAGGTTTTCCCCGATAGAATCTCAAAAGGTGGTGTCCAGCGCCATAGGCTAGTGGCAAAAATCTCGACCTTTCTTGGCAAACATATCAATTTCAAAATTGTACTCAAGCATTCTGCAACACTATATTATTGAAAAAGCCGTAGAAAGTTCTTTGAATTTGCCATTTTCCCCCCTTGTTTCGATCGATTATTATCCTAAAATATAATTATATTCAACTGGTCAGACTTTGGCAACAATTCCAAACCTGCTTATCAGCCACATGCGTCTTCTCCTCCATGTTTAGGGGTTATCGATCAAAATTTCGTTCATTGCAATTAGATTTTTTTTCATATTCCATAAATAGTTACAATGACATATTACTAATCACACTACTTACAGCATTACAATTTTGAATATAGAATTTTGACACTACTTAAAAAAAAGACAATTTGAATCTAGAACAATTCCTAAGTGTTTATGTTCATCTACTTTCATCACTGGTATGTTATTAAAACGAATTTCTGGATGATCAATTTCAATTCTTTTCTTTGAAAATATTAATTCAACTGCTTGCTTTTGTGGATCTGGATTAAGGTAACTCTGCTTTCCTCTCTGATGAGCACGGAAAGCCTATTTTTAGAAATCCTCTCCTCCAGAAACTTATTAATTACCCTGGAACCAATCGGTCTATCGAAATTCTGTAAAACGAATGGTATTACCCATATTCTTGGCAATCCAAAGATATATTAAGCGCAATGGTTTGCTTTCGCAGCTTATAAGACTGGTCAATTTAAAATATTTCATAGGTTTCAGAAGAACTTCATTATCCACTCCGCTAATCTAAAGATTCCAATCAAACCTTTTTACCACTGACGAGACATGTTCACGGAGACACATACCAAATTTGAAGGCAAAAGCTTGGCTAGATTTTCTGCAATAAAATGTTAAAAGTTTGGTAGCCTACTCGACAACAAACACTAGGAAAACTAGTCAGTCGATTATCGATAGGCAAATGCGAACGAAATGGTGAAGCGCTTGCAAGCATGTGTGAAAAATGTCAGCTTTCTTTCGAGATCGAGAAAGAGAATCTAACATTTTCCTTGCAAATTTGCTATTTGATATCTTGATTCAGTCCCAAAGCGAAGAGTTAAAATGCATAGAAATATTTTCAATCCATATTCCCTTTCGCAATTGCTTTCTTTTCCCTCCCCCTGGGGATCAAGTAAAATCATGGGCGGTAGGAGACGCGTGGATTGCTTTTTGAAAAATATTGTGGTCATAGGTTGGGGTTATTAAGATTAACTTAGCCGCGATGTTTTCAGAGCGGCTTCCTGTTATTTTGTAGCCACTTACGGTTGACCCAGCAGACGCTAATCTGCCCATCGATGACCAGTTAGTTTTCCTAGTGTTTGTTGTCGAGTAGGCTACCAAACTTTAAAATTTTATTGCAGAAAATCTAGCCAAGCTTTTGCCTTAAAATTTGGTATGTGTCTCTTTGAACCAGTGGCGTAGCCAGGGTGCTGTCATTGGGGGGGGGCGAAGTTGCGAGCGAAGCGAGCAAAAATTGGGGGTCCGGGGGCTTGCCCCCGGAAAATTGTTGGGGCCACGCCCTTCAGAACGTCGGACAACGCCCCTTTTATGAGAAACCATCCTAAGATGAGAAGGAGAAGAGTCCTAATGATGGGCTATTTGGCGAAAAAAAACGATAATCAGGGTATCGATAATCAGGACAAGGTGTGGAGACATTTTTGATCTTCATCTTTAGTGCTGTAATATTTCAAAAGTTTGATAACGAAAGACATGACATTTCACTAGCAGGATTATTAATTTTGCCAGAAATACATTCATGTGCACTATGTATTTTATTGACCCCCCTGAGGTGCCGATTTTATTGCAGATTAGGGCTTTTCTCAGACACCAACGTTTTAACCATTGGGGGGCGACCGCCCCCCCTTGCCCCCTGGCTACGCTACTGCTTTGAACATGTCTTGTCAGTAGTAAAAAAGTTTGATTGAAATCTTTAGATTAGCGGAGTGGATAATGAAGTTCTTCTGAAACCTATGAAATATTTTTAATTGACCAAGCTGCGAAAGCAAACCATTGCGCTTAATATATCTTTGGATTGCCAAGAATATCGGTATACCATGCTTTTTACGGAATTTCGATAGACCGATTGACCATTGACCAGAAGACCGATTGGTTCCAGAGTAATTTATAAGTTTCTGCAGAAGAAGATTTCTGAAAACCGGCTTTCCGTGCTCATCAGAAAAGAAAGCAGAGTTACCTTAAATGACATCCTCCAATCATGAGCCCATTGACTTATCAATTCCAAGATATGGGAAGGGTTGTTTGCCAACCGTCAGACAGCCAATGATAGCCTTGCTGTAACGTATTGCTAATAGTTTGTTGGCAAGTTTTACCTCGTTGCGCAGCATGTAAGGTATAAATAACATCTTGACACACAGAGTCACAGTTGGCCAACAATCTTAAAGTGTTTTTTAAAACAAATTCTGCGAAATGTTTTGAACCAATGGCTTTGCCTCGCACTCAGAAAATCATAAACCCTTCTTCCAGAAAACTCTTTTTTAGGGGGTCATCTGCTCGAAGTACCCACAAGGGGCCCATTGCCGAGCCGAGCAGACACCTTCCGGTTTCTGCTCGCACCTCATTCCAAGGACTGAGCCGCACCTCATTCCAAGGACTTTAAGCTTTTCTCCGAGGAGAGAAGCATACAGAACTTTGTAGGATAGGTGGTGGTACTTTGTTAGGCGGCAGCGACGCGATTCGAACCCACAACCTTCCGCACAAAAAGCGAGCGCGCTAACCACTACGCTAACTTACCACGTAATTGATAGGCCTAAGCCCTTCCTTTAGAGGCTACTGAAATATATAATGATAATATATTCATATACTGTAAACATAAGCTTTTTGTTTCTCAATACGCGAAACATTTAAACTGCCCATCTTCTTTTATTTAGATACCGAACAGTCCCGATATTAAAAAACAGGTTAGCTCTGACAGTGGACGAACGATTGACTCCATGGCTGGCCCTATCACTACAGAGAACTCAGAAAAGATAAGCGAGCTAGATCAACAGTCAATTTGTGAAGCTCAGAGCTCCAGCTCCGTTCAAAACAATCTGGTATCAGAACGAAGTAACTCTATAGAACTGGATTCAACTGGTACTGCAGCGTGTAGCAGTAATTCGCACAAGGGTGGCAGTCATCGCGAGTCACTATTTGCTAGCACACCTCCCCTGAGTTGCAGACATGAGAGGTCATTCAGTATCGCTGAAAGAAATGTCCAAACGGTAAGAATCTTCTTCGAAGTAAAAATCGTACCCGGGTGCGCCAAAATGAACTGCACTTTTGTGACAGCCGATTACACTCAAACTGTTTGACTAAGTGCTCGAATAGTTTTTATCGCTTAACATATATCGATTTCGATGATAGTTACATAATTAGAAATTGCCTGAGACATTGATAAAAGCATTGTCATTGAAAATGTAAATCTACGTCAAAAAATGGATGAAATGTTCAAGAAAGTCTCAACACTTGAAGATTGATACAAAAAGCTGACTGCACAGAAACTGTTTGCCTAAGTGCTCAGTATCTTTCATCATCGCGTTACGACGATTTTGAGTTAAAATAGGCGACCCAGCTATATTCGTCAGTCTAATTAGGTCATTTAACAGTTTGGAAACACAAAAATTTAACTTTCTTTAAAGTTTGCTGTCAAAAATTTGAAATTCTTTGTGGCACACCCGGTATTTTTGATATTCCATTTGCAGGGTGAGACAAAAGGCAATTGAAGTTTCGAAAATAAATTCTTATATTTCATTCGATTGCAGAATACATCTTCGCAAAGATGTCCGGCTTACGTACAATGTCCAGAACACTGTGGTACAATCCTTGGTACAGAGCAGGTATGCAACTTCTCCCGATCTTCTATCTTGTATTCGTTAGGAAGCAGTTGCTGCAGTAAAAACGTTTGAAGAGACCAACTTTACAAAACATATACCGGGTGACCCAAGAAAGTGAAAGTTTTTGAAAAATCATAACAATTTCGATTATATTACTGATCTTGAAAATTTCTTTTTGTGCTTTTATGTCTAGGACCAAATTAATTTTAGACACATCATGAAATCTTGAAATAGCTTTGAAATTGTGAGAATTTATCCTTTTATACAAGCTATCTGATTTTAGAGCATGCTCCGAAATCACAGGAAATGGTTATGAAATGGATTTTTTATCTCGCAGTACCAATTAAATTGATTGCCTATGTCCTTAACAAAGCTCTTATATCATGTAAGACTTGAAACTCCATACGAAATCGCAAGAAATGGCTTTTGGCTAAAAATTCGATATTTTGTAAAATACTATTGCTCAAAACCTGTTTTTTCATGCAGTAATTTTATTAACTTTATTTGGTCCTCGACACAAATACACAAAAAGAAACTTCAAAGGTCGGTAAAATAGTCAAACTTTGATGATTTTTCAAAAATTTCACTTTTTAATTGGGTGGGTCACCCGGTAATGATAGTGTGTTTGCTCATAAACATCTTATCTTCAGTTTAATTCGATCTGCTTTTGAATATCGTTGCCAAGATCTTGATAAGTGTCGCCAAAGAAATGTCTCGCATGGTCCATGCAGCCAAAACATGTTTTCTATTGAATTGAAACTAGATGAACTGACAAACACTGCAAAATTTGTTGGAGTTAGTATGGACGACCTGTAATTTCTAGATTTATTTTTATATAAGGTAAAAAAGTGGGTAAAAGTTGATATTCACGGAGGAGGTAGAAAGATGACTATGTTACAATATGTAGAAAAATGAAAACACTCCTAATTAGAATGGCAGGGATAGCATTAAAGGTTGCAGTGCTAGATAACGGTCTAAAAGTCTTTATCGACAGGAACGAATCTGTAGTGAGCCATGGAGTTTAGTGAATAGGTAACCCTCTGGGTTTGGAGCAACCTTTCGTTCTTGATTTCATTATCAGTATATTTTACCAAACAAGGTATCAAACTCTGAGTTGAAGTCTGCTATTTTAAAATCCAGTAAACATGGATATACCAAAGTTACAGCTCCTCCTCCGCAACTCTCCAAACCTAAAAACTTTTTGTTACAACATGTAAGAATGCACCAGACTAGTTCAAAATGTGTATTTTATTTTCTTGTTACCAGGTCAGGTCATAGATTAGGACTATTGTTTTCTTTTTCAGGTCGAATCACACTTGAAACTGAATTGCTTCAATGCGGAAACTGAATGTGATATTTGTGGATTCAAGGTACTTAAATTATTCTGACCTTATTTTGGTATGTCAGCTAGACCCGGACATGCCCATACCTTCTCTTTTACATCACTTCTTTTCCTATACAACGCGTTCCTTGGGGAGCATGCTTGCTCAAAACATGCTTGCAGTTGCGTTGAAATTTCAGCAAGATCGAGTCAACAGTTGTTAACACTGCGAGACAGTTATATGTGCAGGAGACATGGTTCCCATGTATGGTTTCTGTCTAGGCTATAGGTGGAATGGAAATTGTGAATGTTAAAGTTCTGTTGAACCGTTAGATTTGAATGTTGAACTGTCGAACAATTACTTAACTTGTAATCTTGCTATATGTATATGCGTCTATTTTGTTCTTTGTTCTCGTTTTTTTAATTGTTTAATTTGTTAATTGTAGTTAGTTATTTTCAGTGAGTTTTGTATGCTGTGGAATTTAAAATTTAACTGAACTCGAACTGTACTTACGTATCATCGCTATTATTCCATAGATGTTACGCAAAGACCTACAAGATCACATCACCAGAAATGCAGCCAAGCATATATCGCTGATTGTAGCAGAAATGCGAACTGCTAAAAACATGAATAAAACCATTATCGCTGATAATGTCAATCTGCGCCAAAAGTTAAACGAAATGATCACGAAAGTCACAGTTCTTGAAGAAATATGCAAGAAACAAGAGCTCTTCAATGAGCAATTTGCAAGGAGAATTCAGGATCTGGATGAAGACAATGTGCTCAGAACCGAGGATCAGACTGAGGGTGTTGCAACTCGGGTCAATGAAACAAATAGCTAATCTGGTTGGTGTGTGATAACCATTGCCGTGTCGGACAAAGATGTCCCTTGTAGTCAACATGAACGGAACAGTTTCCACAAGGAAGCAGGCGAGATTATAAAGGGTTCTTTCTCGATGAAATGCCAGTTTATGTGAGAAGAACATAGTGGATTAAAAGAACCTCTCTTAGATCTAAAGAGTCTTTCAGAAGTTTAATGGTGTACTATTGCTAACAATTGGTTTAGGAATCTGGAGCTAGATTTTTCCCATCTGCCGCAGTGAATCAAAGTAGAGTCTCGGTTGCTTAATTATTCATATATCAATAAACCTGGTGATGAAGATTTCATTGTGAAATTTGAAATTAGCAAATTATTTGCAGAGGAGAAATTTTTCAAATTGTTTCACTTTTTTATTGGCCACGGGAACGGGAACGTTGATATTTTTTGCTTTTTCGTAGTCAAGCCTGTCAAGAAAATTTCGAACTGATAGCGTGATTTACTTACCAAGCCAGATATTTCAAAGATTTGTAAACTTTCTCCATTTCTTGAAAATCTGTAAGCTATTTTTATTTCGAAGAATCTTTGGGGAGTCTAACTGTTAACTTTTAAATCAATGTTTGTGCCCCATATCAGTTTTGATCCTTGCAACATTAAATAAATCAAATGATCAAATGAACTATTTGCACGCAGCAAGTTGCTTGCAATGTAAGGGGTGCCGTGGCAAAAAGATTCTGTATTTCAAAAGGGGCTTTACACTACTGAATCTTTTTGCTACGGTACGGATGAAATTTGGTATGCGTACCAAACAATTGGTTCTGCATAGCGTTTACATCATGAATTTTATCTGAGACGAACCGTTATTTGTGGTACGCATACTATTTTTATCCGTGCTGAGAGGGTTCAGCACAGATGCATTTTGGTACGGGTACCAGTTTTATCCCTGCGGTACCAAATATTTTGCATTGGCACCTAAATTTTTGCAATGTAAATTGAGCTTAAATAGGACTTTAGTGACTGACGGTGTACAAAGAGTATAAATGATGTCCAATATTCCTTTCAATTGAAACTGCTTGAACATAAAAAAAAAAGCAGAAGAACTTTGGTGTGTAAGGGAGGGACGAATGACATACATACTTGCGAAAGTACTTAGAACAGAGTAGATTTGATCATGTATAGTGGGACTCCCATTGAAGGTGAACTAGACCAGGATTTCAAAAATGACCCGTGTGTACCATCCACTTTTAAACCCAAGAACTACCCATTTATAGGAAAATTATGGAATTATGGGCCCAATTTTTAGCGATTTTCCAGTTATTTCTATTGAAATTGTTTTCAAACTGTAAATAAGACTATCTGTACTTTTTACTGGCTGGTAGATAAACATATTGGCGATAGTCAATATTTAGATCAAAAGTTTTATTCTTTTCGATATTTTCTACTATTTGTCTCTTGTTGCGTCTCTACTGATTGAACAGTTCATACCGGGCGTCCCAAAATGATGTAGCGACGTTTGCCGAACTTTACAATCATGCATCCTCAACCGATTACAATGAATTACCAATCATTTTGTAGCCTGCGTGCAGCCTCAAACTCCTCCTCAAAGGAAGAATTTTTCCTATGAGGAGGAGTTTGAGGCTGCACGCAGGCTATCATTTTGAAGCAGAAAGGCTAACGTAGATGTAGAAATTTATCGCACTAGAATTGGTCGTACCGTTCCAGCTTTCTGGAACATTTGACCTTGAACCTGTTTTTGAAAATTCTTTAAAAAAAAGCTAGAAATTTCTATTAACTTTTGTCCGCATTTCATCTTTAGAATGATGACAGTCGTATTAATCGTCTTCTAAAGAACTTAGATATGAAACCAGATAGATATCATTTTTTGCTCCCTAGAGGATTGTCAGACTCGCTATCATTGTTTTGAATCTAAAACTTGGACAAAACGTTATCAAAATTGCTAGTCGTCTTTAAAGCATGCTACCCATAACTCAAAGTAACCCACACATCTAGAACAATGTGACCAATTGTAGTGCAATACGTTTCTGCATCAGAGTTAACATTCCTGTTTCAAAAGGATTGATGATTCATTCAAATTGGTTGAGAATTCATGAATATACAGTTCAGCAAAAGACGATACATCAATTTCGTAGATAAAATAATTTGTCTAGTAGAACTGTAACTTGTAAGCGGACTTGTGCAAAGGCCAATCGAATAACCTGAAATAGTCTTCCAACATTTTTAAATGTCGAAGCAGATGGTACGGGGTTGTGCCATTTTTAGGGTACCAAGCCACAACTGTAGATAAATCAAGCTGCAAAATATACAATGAAACTGCAATGGCTGACTGACTCATTGTGCATGCGTTAAAGGACAGATCTAAATATCTGCCCAGAGGAATTTACGAATCCAATTCAGAATCGTAACAGCCGGCATTACAATTCTCTTGCATTTCTGTGTGTTTCAAAACTTGGATGCACAGCGTTTGAGTCAAGATACGTAAAATGCTTATGGTAGTTGTTTAGACCCATTCTTTTCTTCCGACATGAACTCGAACTAGTGGTCTAGCTATTTAGCTTTCAAGGCAACTTCTGCGGACTGCTCTGTTTGCATTCGTGACTTGACTAATCGGCCGTATAAATCTCTTTGTTTCCAATCGCTAATGCCTTTTTGCTGACCTACCAATCAAAGGCAACGGATGCTATTGTTACAAAATCTGGTCCTCCCCAAACTTTTCCAGTTTTTCAGAGCTGTTCAGCCTCGTTTGCAAAATATTTGATCTCGAGGGTAAACCGCGGTTAGAACACAACACGCGCAGCTGAGCGGCCATGTTGTTTGTTTCAGAGAAGAAGATGTAGCAAGAAGAAAACATCGGCAAATGAAATGTTTCTGACGGTCACGAGGAGTCTATTTGCTGTCCATTTATGAAAACAAGATAATATTACGGTGAGAAATCTCAAAAGGAATTTATTGTCCATTAGAACTCTTTTGCTTTGAATCATTGATTTGATGCATTTTTTATGAAATTTTTAAACGCGCGGTTTTATTTAGGCCATCGCATCATTCGAGCAACGAAATCACGCTTTATTTTTTATTCAGTTCAGTTTCATCATTTTGAGATTCAGCTGCATGCAGATAATTAATTCGATGCATTTTAGTTGCAAGATTACAAAAGCAAAAGAAAGTATTTAGTACATTACAGTAGGAAAAGATCTAAAAAACTAAAAATTAAATAAATTCAAAAAAACTTGTGTACTTGTAGGTTATATATACTTATAGGCATGATAAATGCTTTATAAAGCAAAGCTCTTATAAGCGAGCCCGCTAAATTAGGGGAGGTAATCTAGGACCAGACAAAGAGGATCTGTTATTCCAACAAACGAAACAAAGCAAATTTGGCTTTGTGAACCCAAGATCTTGCCTTGCTTGGTGGAAACCAGGTGTAAGATTGAGATCTTCAGTAGGCTATTCAAAATAGACAATAGAGAACAAAAGAAGTTTCCTCGTGCATACCGGAGATCTTGTCGAAAATTTCCGTACTCTGCAGACTGCAACAGGGTGCATTTCATGCACTTAGGCCCGAAGACCTTCGGCGTGGAAAAGAAATTTTCTTGGCGCAGTGGCATGAAAATCTGATGGAAACATAGAAAATTATTGTAATTGAATTGAATAGATCTATTGTTTTCCTGGTGTAAATTACTTTGTTATCGGCGTAACCTTCGGCGTGGAGTTTACATGGAATGCACCCTGGGACTGCAACCATGTAAAGTTCATGCCAGAGAATTTTGCCAAAACATGTTTGATTGAAGGTTTTGCCAAAACTGTGATTGAAGGTATTGTGGCGCAGCGGTGTAATCCTCTGACTTTGAAGCCAGAACAGTCAGGCGGACGTGATTCAATCCCAGGTAGAGCCCCACCATTTGAGCGCCATGACAAGGGATCGCAGGCTCGATTAGGTCTTCTCTACTTCTGCGATCCCAGCATCCCAGCGCTTGGCGCTAAAAAACGAACCTTCACCTTCACAATAGAAGAACAATAGAATCCACAAATTATGAATCCATGATGGAGATCTGTGGCGTAGGCTGCATGGATTCCACACTGGTATCTTGTTGAAAACCAGGTTGGAAAACATTCATAATTTGGCCTACGTGTAGTTGCAAGTAAAATAAATTGGTAGGTGCGATCTGCAAGTAGAGCATAAAAAGAAGTGAGAGTCAGAAAAATAACAACAGGCATTTTGTTCTTTGATGCGATAATCTGCCATTTCTGCTTGTGAGTTTTAATGAAGAGTGCAGTTGCAAGTGGATGCAAGTTTTTTAACCTGGGTTGAAAAGGTGCCATACTCTGCAGCAGGATCAATCAAAGAGAGATCAAGAATGTTAATGTGAAGAATTTATTCTGTTCTTTTGTTTTTAGATATTGGGTACAATCATTCAATAATTATTCTCTAAAAAGAATGTTGACTCCCCGGGGTATTCATTCACAAAACTGTTCAAAGACTGATTGTTAATCCACTAGGATATTTATTCAAAATTTTGCATTAGCAATACACTGACCTGAGACTATGTTGCAGGGGCGGCTGGGAGTAAATATTTTTTGGTATTAGATTCCCGAATTTTGGAAAATTGCTAAAAAAACAAACGTTAACAATTTCTTTGCGAAGCGAAGCGAAGCGAAGGAATTGTTAACCATTCTAGCTGGGGTATGGGGGCGCTGTGAGCCCCCTTGGGGTTGGGAAGAATCACGTTTTTGGCGAATTGCAGCCTTAAATTTTCTCTAAACAGCAAGTTAAAGGCACAAATGTTTTTGTTTGGACGAAGGTTTTGGAACGGTTTAGGGTTTTTTGGGACAAGCTTTGGAAAAAAAATGGTATTAGGCTAATACCTTTAATACCACTGCGTGCCGCCCATGCTATGTTGCAAAAAATACACAGTATTTTATAAAAGTTAAACTAGTTTATTGGAAACTAGTACTAGGATGGCAGAAAATTCAGGAAACAGAAAATTCAAAGTTCAAGAAATGCTAAAATAAACTTTTAAATGCTAAATCCAAAGATATGGTAGCAAATATGTTGTTGACGTCTTATTCTTAAGTAAATTTTACTCTAGTTTTAAGTTTTGAACGTAATAAACACTTTTTTTCCCACCTGATGTTTTATAGGCCAAGACACATATACTGTATGTACTAGTAGTGTAATAAACTATGTCATAATTCATGTGCTCAAAAAATAAGAAACAAATTAAGAAACTTTTGGTACTAAAAGGAGGAAATTTTCATGTGAAATTAAGAATTTGTTAGTACTATGGGATAATCCAAGTTTCTTATATAACAAAATGTGTATTTCATAGTTAAGAAATTGTTTTTCTTTTCTTCCAAGTACTGAATGTGATCTCCTAGCATTTTGGCGATATGACTCCTGGCCCAGGCAGGAAGCCCAAGAGTGGCAAACAACAGGCTGTATCAATTTCAAAAGATAATCCATTGTGTTATGGCAAACTTCGCTTATTTGTTGGTGCAAGGATAGAAGCACTTGATTCAAAGAAATGGTGAGTCAAGTTTAATCAATAGCAGAATATTGTGGCTGTTAGCCAGTTGTACCTTATGATATTAAGGCTGTCTTTACATGTTATCGGCAATCCATTATCGACTATCGTCTCTGCAATAGTTTATGAATAGTGTACTATTTACGTCAGCTAAATACTAGGGTCTTTTTGGATAAAGCAGATGCGAAGAGGACAGGCCACTATATCTTTTTGGATACCCATTCTAGTTTATTTAACCACTCCTGTTTGCGAGTTAGTGATCAGAACCTATCAGTGTGATGCTCAGTTTGGGCCTTACTGATTATGACGATAGATAGATGATAGATGCATTTGCATGATACCTGATTACTTTTTATTTCTGTTTACACGACAATGCTCTGCTCCACACTTCGATCACAAATTTTTTTCAAAACAAAGATGGGCATTCTTTGGATCTATCCTTGAAGATCTCTTTTGTGTTTAAAAGCAAAGATGGACATTCTTTGAAGTCCATCATTTGAGATCTCTCTCTTTTGTTTGGTGAAGTGCTAAACTATGAATAGCAACCTCAGTTCCTAGCCGTTCCCGTTTGGAACCATTCCATCCATTTACACAAGACCTTCCTGAGAATGGTTCCAAATGTGATCTACTTCGTAAGTGGGTCCATTTGGGTATAAGGCTAGCAGTTCTGTTTGGAATGGTTAGCAGGCCCCGTGCAAACGCACGACCTAAACATACCCATCTGGGTACGGTTCCAAATAGAACCGATCCCATGTAAACGCTGCCTAAATTGCAAATGCACTTTTTTTTTTATATCAAGTAAAACTAAAACTAACCATACAATACATTTCATGTCCCATCCACAGTGGGAAAAGACACACAGTCACCTGGTCCCCACTGTAGATGGGACAAATGCAAATGCACTGGAGCAGCAATAGACGATTCCAGAAAAGATGGCGTTGTGGGCATTTGACCAAGATGCATTTTGTTCTACAATGGAATCAATAGTGATTCTATATAAATTCGATCATCATCGCAATGCATCTTGGTCAAATGCCCCTCGACGCCATCTTTTCCGGAATCGTCTATTGTTGTATGATTTATTACTATTAAGTTTCATTTTATCTTAATTATTAGGTAACCTTAGATTTTAAATTTGTCCTTTTTAAATTCAAGAAGAAAATCAATAAGTAATTTAGTATATAAACTTTTGAGAAGACGAGAATTGAAAGCTATTCAATGCTATTAAAATGCAATAGTTTTTTCTCCAGACAATAGATAAGTTAAGAAGTAATAGCCAGAGTGGAAAGTTTACCCACCCACTGACTATGCACAATTGATTTCATGAGAAAAGCACCTTTTGGACATTGGGGGATGGTTTTTTGTCAATATGCAGTAGATGTTTCGTTCATCATTAAAGATGTTAAATTCTTCATGCTTTCAGCTGATTTCATACTGGCTTGGCATGTGTGAACTGAATGCTGATTGTGATCCATAATAAACACTTGTTTATGAATATCTAACCATGCAACATACTTTTAATATATCTTTCTTGCTATAGGTATCATGCAAGAATAGTGAAAATTCATGAATCAAATCACAGAGTCTTAGTCCATTTTGATGGTTGGAATTCAAGACATGATAAATGGTTTGACCATAGAAGTGATTTGTTGAGGCCATTGTCTTCAGGAGACCAGAAACAGCATGAGGCAGACAACAGAAAGGTATCCACAGTAATTAAATTATATCATACATGAAACAAGAGCCCAGCTGTTGCAAAAAAGTAGTTAAAAATGAGTTGAAATATAAAATAAAGGCAGCACTCTCCTAAAAAATGTTTACCGCTCGCTAGTTTTTATAGGGTATCCCAAAAAACTTGTTTGATGTTTTTTGAAATATATTAAATTAGCAACAAAGCAAATGATCTGCAAAATAGATCAATCCATAAACCGCGAATTAATTTGACACCACAATAAGTAATATACTTTCCAGTTGTTCTCTTTGAAAGCCAAGGCAATGTTTTATGTGAAAGCCTAAACCAGAGGTTTCTCAATAGCTCAAAATGCAGCGAAGCTTCTTGGCAGAACTGAGCATTATTTCTTTTATATGTGTCTTGCTTCTTGTTATTCTTTTAGGATTTGGCCTTTAGAAGCGCATAACTGAGTCATTTTTCAATGAATTTCAGTGATTGTACAGCACAGAGGCCTTGCACACATTAAGATGACAAGAATTTTCAAGAATTCTTCACATTATGATAAGAATTCTGGAGCCATAAGAAAGACTGTAAATTTTTATAAACAAAAATTTTTAAGAAACTAAAAACATTCTTACGAATTCTTAAGAATTATTGAGAATTCTTAGGAATGCTTAGGCAAGAAAACCATGGTAATGTGCACAAAACCTGTACTGTAATGTCAAAAGGTGATTTGGGGTATGAGGATCAAGCTCAGGGTATCATGGAGCCCATTTACTTTCACAGTAGATTTTTATATATTAATAACAAATATCAAACAAGTTCTTGGGACACCCTGTAATTGCTGTTAGATTGGAGATTACATTTCAAAGTACAAATATTTGATTGTTTCAGATGAACAGCAGCATTGTCAGGCCACTTTGAATCCTTGGTAAATCTTCATAAATATTTTTACTTGTACTTTGTCTTGTAGGATATGCGACCAGGGGACAGAGTATTAGCAAGATGGAGTGATTCTAAATTTTATCCAGCCAAAGTGTGTGCTACCATCAACAACTGTAAGTTCTTGCTTCTGTGAAGTTGGTTGAATACTTCAAATATGAATTACATTATAATTGCCTCAACTGCAGAATGGTCGTATAAGGTTCATAAGTAGTGTAGGTAAAGATGTTGTTAAGGTGAATTATTAGCAAGGGTTATTCATAGAAGAGTAAAGCATTGCTTACCTGGAATGATAACCCTTTTCTTCATCTTTGTTTTATGCTCATCGCCCAAATGTTTATCATGGCAAGAATGTTTGGAAAATTCAGCCTTTAGAACATCAATTCAGATGTTGCCGCGTTTGCCCCTTGCCCCTCCTTACGGGACAAATATGAGAAAAATGATTCTTTATTGCACCAGCTACAGGGAAGGCGCATATATTTGGAAATTTTCACGAGGATTGGTTAAACGGTGTTCGAGTTAAGGCTGAACAAATTTAGCTTCAGAAAATATTAATATAGATTAGCATCATAAATCATTGTTACATGAATATGTTACATCCAATATATGATGTTTAAATCAAGCCTTGGTTAATAATTGTTTACCTTATTTTTAGCGACATTAGAGGTTGTCTTCTTTGATGGATTCAAGAAAAGACTTAATAAAAGTAGTATTAGACCTGATCCAAAAGTGAGCTATCTGTTTACTATTGATTATCTACTCGCTAACCTATACCTACGTGTGACCAGTAATAATCCAAAGGAGACCTCATTGTTATAACATTGTAGATTTTTAATCGATCAACTCACGGTAACTTATGTGCTTTGCTTAAAAGCCAGCATCTCTAAGTTGACAAACGTTACAGCTGTTTATGAGAACTCGACTGAAGAGCCCATAAACCCATCTAAAAGAAATGTGTAAGTGCTTCAGAATTCAGAGAATTGTTTCTTTGAAATATTTGTTTCATGAGTTTGGCTCTTTAGTTTTTATACCGGGTGTCCCAAAAAACTGTATAAAAGTTTGAAGAATTCTGACGCCAAGAGTTTTCGTCAAATCACCCCAAAGCTATTTGTATGTCAATCCCCAATGGATGAATTAAATATTCATATTTTTCTGATAAGTTTCGGTAACTTGGTTGCAGAGCAATAACTCAGAAAGTGTAAAATTTCCTCTTAGACCCAAACCAGAGCTTCCAGTAGAGAAGAGCTAACGATTCTAGGGAAGGCAGAAGCATGTCGGCCCTCCACATCCAAAGTTGATATGCCTCGTGGTTATTATTGTTAGAAACCGAAAGGAAGACATTCTCAAGGGACACTCATATTACATTATCATTAATAAAGAGATTTCTTTACTTTTACTTTACTTAAAAATTGTATTATTAACAATAACTGGTTCATTGTAGTAAGGTAAAGAATTCCCTTGACCAATAAGAAACAGTGATACAATTTGCAAGGAAAGTCTTTGATTTAGTTTTGTTCAATTAAAATCAGTAGCAAATTGTTTGCTGAGAATATCGAGGGTTGCCATGCTTTAGGGTTTCTTGCCTTCCCAGGGGTCTACAATGGAGGCTCTGGTTTGGGCCTAAGAGAGTAAATATTGCGTTTGTTTATTTATAGCTCTACAACCAAGTCACTAATAATGGCAAAAAAAATATAAAAATTGAATTTAGCCATTGAAGGTTAACATAAAAATTTGCTTTCATATCAGAGGCATATCAGCTTTGGATGTCGCGGGCCGACATGCTTCTGCCATCCCTAGAATCGTTAACTCTTCTCTACTGGAAGCTCTGGTTTGGGTCTAAGAAGACATTTTGCACTTGCTGAATTATTGCTCGGCAACTAAGTATCCGAAAATTATCAGAAAAATATGAAAATTTAATTCATCTATAGAGCGTTAACATAAAAATAGCTTTGGGGTGATTTAACAAAAACTCTTGGCTTCAGAATTTGTCAAACTTGTATACAGTTTTTTGGGACACCCGGTAGTTTTCAAAATTTAAGTTCTTTGTTGCCATTAACATGGATTGATGATGATGTTAGGACCTGGCCTTTTCCAACATAAGAACGTAATCTTATTGAATAACTACAAAGACTTTAAATAGTAATTTCCAAAATTCTTTTTGTATAAAGAAAAGTTGTCAGGCTTCAAAATCTATAAGACCATACTGAATTTTCTTCTGATAGTAGCTTATCATTTACAGAGGACATTTGAGACATTTGAAGAGAAATTTAAAGAATCGCCAAAAAATGCTCTTCCACAACCCAGCACCTCAACTACACCAGAAGACGACCCTTCAACTCCTGGTGGAAGTAGATCAAAAAGGCGACATGCTGAGCCTAGCACAATGGCAGATTTTGTCACATCAATGCCAGGGAAAAGATACAAAAAACATCAGTTTGGCAATCCCAGTGACTCTGATGATCAATATGGATTGCATGACATGTGGTAAGGACATTGCGTTGACTGTGTTGCTGCAGTTGGTGTTACGGCTAATCCTTATCTATAATACAACAGATCTTTTAGGACCCCTTTAGATCCTACAGGAGAGTCGGAAACAAAAACTTGTGCTTCAAAAATTCCCATTTTCATCATTTAACTGTTCATAATCGTTCCCATGTGGGCTCAGAACCCTGGTTACAGCCATGGCACACTAGATGCCCTAACTTACTCTTGATATCTAGGTTTACCATTCACCTGGTTACAACATACTTCGGATATAATGTACCGAATTAGTCAGTCCCTTGAAGTACATTACAACGGTATTACACTGTACTCACGATATGAATTTGACGCTGGTATTTGCTGCTTGTTCAAACACTCTTTTTAAGAAGGTATTTGATTAAAAGATCTAACGTCTGTTTTTCATCATTTAACCTTTTTCAAAACGTTGTGTTAAATTTTTTTTGTACCTTCCAGGGACCATTCTGAAAGTCAGACCACCCATGCCTCAATTCAACCATTAAAAGTCAGATTTGGTTTTGGCAAAAAAAGGCGACGTGGCTCCCCTGTTGAGAGTGGTTCATCTACTTCGCCTTCTAGCAGTATTTCATCTCTTAAAGTCAGTCCGCCTGAAATGAAATCTGACAACGATACTGAGAAAAGCCCGGACGATTTGCCATTGGCAGAGTACAAGTCATCCCTCATAGCTCAAGGGCCGTCTAGTACAGGTCGAAGGCCATCTGTGAAAGGTGTTAAGCATCCACCTCTCAAGCCACTAAAGAAAAAGAAACTTGTTGGTAGCTTTCTTAGGATTAAATTAAAATCGCCTTCAAAGACCAGTGAGGCTGACAGGAAAGGGCACAAGGAGAAGGGAAACCCGCACACTTTCCTAAAAGTTGCTGATAGTGGTGCACACGAAACAGAAAATACCCGCTGGGCTCCTCAGGCTGGCACAAGTGATGAGACTTATGGAACTGAGCTCGTTAATACAGCCTGTCAGCCAAGTGAGCCCTATGGACTGGATCTGCCGAGTTACGGTAGCAAGCAAGATATAGGGTATGCGGCAGGGTCGTCAGGGAGCCAATCCCATCAGTTAGCTGTTGCTACAAGTCCTAGAAAAGAGCACCATTTTGCACCAGAGTTCAATCCTAGAAAGAAGGTTGACAGCGGTAAAGGGGGTAGGAAATCTGTTGGAGAGCTAAAACGTCTTCCTCGGCGTGAAAGAAAATTAACTGAGAAAGGACTGGAGCTAGTACAGAAGATCAGCCATAAGAAAGGAGTGGAAGGGCTGTTGCAGGAGTCATTTTTCTCCCCAGATGTTGGGGTAGATCACAAGAAATCAGAAGAACATGAGCCTTATTATGATGAGGCTAGTGCCAAGTGTGATGTTTATAGATTAGGGGGTCAAAGTAAAGATAAACAAGAACATCCTGAAGTTGCCGTGGATATAGCAGATGAGCATCCTGTTAATGAAGGGGTACCTGTAGAAGATGTTGGGGGTGGCAAGGCTTTTGCGAGTCAGAGACATAATATAAAGCTTGTACCAGAAAGAAATTTAGAGGACCTTAAGTCAAAAGGTCCAGCAGATTGGTCTGAAGAGAGTATGGCTGTAACAAGCAACTGTGATAGTGATATCAAACACCACCAAGAGGAGCACGAAGAGCATGCCGCTGACAATTTGGGCGAGTTAAAGGCAACACAAGATGAAGATACGCTGGAACGATATGGTTTCAAAGGAAAGGAAAGAACGTTGGGAGAAGAGAGTGATTTGGGCAAGGTATCGCCTCTTCGAAGGAGCGATGACCTCACCAGAGTTGATGACGTAATTAAGAGTGACATCACAAGAAGTGGCGAAAAACCTGATGATGTCAGGAGAGATGAATTCGAAGATGACAATTATTCCGACACGTATTCTGATGGGAGCGATGGCCTGGTTATTGATATTGAGGACGAAAATGACACTGCTCCGTTGAAGGTTACTGGGCGTGATGAGGACCAAGAAAGCATAGCTCGTTCTGCAAAGATCCTCCCCGAGAAGAAGACTCTGTTAAAGCCAAGAGCATTTCCAAGGCTGAAATACACGCTTTCGCACGAGGAAAGAAGAGGAAATAGGCTAGCAAGGATGAAGCAAATTCGAGCTAAACTGAAGAGCAAGAAACAAAAGGAGGCTAAAACCGAAACCAAACCGACAGAAGAAGCAAACACTACCCCTGTTATTTCAACCCCATTGCAATCGTTAACTAAAATGGTTACAGACAAGGTAGAGCCTACAATTGTTATACCCACTGCCGACTCACCTGTTCCTTTAGATGACTCGCCAGTTTCTGCCGGTGGACAGAAAATTGAGATCAAACAAAGCAAACCGAAGCAGCAGAGAGCATATAAACCACGTGCTAAAATCAACGATACATTTCTTAGTATGGTCGAGCAAGATAGGCCCTCTCAAGTTGATAGGCCTCTTTTTCAAGATCTCGTTAAAGAGAAATCTTCTAGAAGCAAGCAGAAAAATCGAAATTCGAGTAAGCTTGAAGAAAGCACCTACATCCAGAGAAGCCATACACCGGATGCTCAGGACGAACCGGAAGAAATCGAAACAGTTCTGCCAAGTGACCTCAGCGAGCCACTGGACTTTTCCTCGTCAGGCTTCGACAGTATAAACAGAATTGAGCAAGCTGATGGGGATCAGTTTAAAAGCATGCCAAGACCTGTTGGGTCCTCGCCTCAACCTCCAACTATGATGCAGAATATGCAGCCTGTCCCTCCCCCTCAAGGCTATGGTGTTCCGTGTTATATAACATACCCAGGGCCACAGAGCACATTCATCGGTCCGATGGCAAGACATATTTCACCCATCCCCCGGCAGCCATTTCAGAGTAGATCACCTCATCTGCATTCACCAATACCTGATGTAGGTATCAATTCAGAATCTCCTAGTATGGAAATTATGAAATCAACTAATGCTCTCTTACAACTCCAAATCGAAGGCGTTCATACTATGTCAGAAATACCAGTTTCAATGCCGCCTTATGGTCTTCCCTTACAGCATAATATCGACCTGAATCTTCCTGCGCATAGCCGGGTTTCTATGCCCTTACCCCATTGCCACGGAGTTACAAGATACCCAGGTCCAGGAGGCCCACCCCATTCAAGTGCTCCGTTTTCAAGCAAAAATGTTAATTGCCCCTGTGATGAATGCCGTAAATTTTCAAGCCGTGCTGTGGATACGGTACACACACGAAGGGAGGAAAGTGATCTCAAGATAAGTCCTAGATCCCATGGACAAACAATCGTATTAGGTAGCTCGTCTGAAAAGAGCAGTGGAAGCGTACCATTGCCTAAAATATCTTCTGGCGGCGATGGGATTGTCATAACTGATGTCTTCTCGCTTAGAGATTTTGGGCCGAATAAGGCTTTTTCGTCGGAGAAGACGCCAAAGGAAAACTTTGCAAGTACAGGCAGAGATTCCTTGAGCAAACAAGATAAGCCTATTGGGGAAAATAGTGCTATAAGTGTGGAAGCTTCGACGGCAGGAATCTCAAGCAAATCTCCAGTCGAGCAAGGTGCTAAAGACGAGGTGTCTGAAGTCATGATAGAAAGCGAGTCATCACAAACAACGCCTAGGCCTAGAGAATTTGAAAATAAGAAAAAGCGATTGGATTTTATCACAGGAAAGTTAAGTGCCCAGAGAAAAACTGTCAAGTCTCCTTTTGAAGTTCAAGAGAGAGAGGTAGACAAATTAAATCCGGATTCTATTGGTGGAGGTGGGCCAAAGCAATCAATTGAAAGCACAGTAATAAAAACGTCTCCCATAACTGTCAAACCAGAGACATCAAATACTTGTCCTCCTAAAGCAGAACTTCATTCGCTACCAAACCGTCCAATGCCTGATCACATGATCCCACAAGTCAACTTTGCCCCTATCATGAACCCAAATTTTGAGCCACGCTATATTGGCGTGCAATCTAGTATGGAAGGACCTATTCCGCGTGCAATTTCACCAGAAGGCCACCTTATATCTACTTACCAACCTCATGTCATGCAAGGTGATCCTAATGTCTACTACCACCATGCAGAGCAACAGTTCGTACAGCTTCGTCCTATGTACGAAAGAGATCGTATGCCCCATCCAGGGCTTCCACCACTTCCTCATGGTCTTGCATATTTGCCACCAGAAGTGACAGGCTATCCAAGAATTCAACCCATGCCACAATTTCAGTATCAAGGGCCAAGGTATCTTCCAATGCCTGGCTACTATCATGCAAGAGAGCCGCCACAATCAGTCCCAACTCGCCCACCACCTCCGTATAGTACTGTTGGTATGCAGGCAGGCAACCAACGTAAGTATTCTAGCTTACTTAATTTCCAGGTAAAAACTTTATAACAGTACGACAGATTTTAATGAAATAAATGTCTACATCCAAGTTAGCATGATTTGTGATTCAATTAAAGGACAAGTCCGGGGTTTGTATAATTAATGTTAGAAAACAAACTTATCAATCTCCTGAAGCAAACTGCCACCTTTTTTCCACATTTTGATTTTTGTATTCATTAAACATTTTGATAATTTAGGCCAAATGTCGGCGCCACTAGTTGCCATTTTTCCACGAGTAAACGATAAGGAGGCTAGTCACGATTCAGAGGCAAGAAAGCAATAGCACAGCCTCATTCTCACTTTGAACGTGACGTACACCATGCATGGCAGTATAATCTTTTATTTTATCACCAATCATACCAGGACTTGTCCTTTAAATCCGTCTGATGATTGCAAATTTTGGCATACCCAGATACATCATTTTTGAACACCTGGTACACATGTTAGGCTAATAGATTTTTCTGTGCTCCGTACCTTCTGAGGAAACTGTTACATTTATTTGTAACTCAAGACTTGGTTTGAACTACCTTAAAGAACGCCATTCAACCAGCATCCTTTGCGCGCTTCGCTTGTTGCCTTTCGACTGCGGCGGCCATTTTCATATGAGAACATTATCTGCAAAGCGCGACCGCAAAGGATGCTGGTTGACCGGCGTTCTTTAACAGGTGATTAAGTGATTCCTTTGATTCCTGTAGCCCCAGGGGGTGCACTCGAGCGTATGATTGACAAGGTAGTGCGGCCTAGAGCTTTTCAGAATGACAACATAGAATGAAAAATTGCCAGCGGGAAACCCCAAAAAATATATCCATTCAAAATGCAAAATAGGAGGTTTACAAAGCCTATTCAGTCCGCATAAAATCGTTTGTCTGTTATGTTTACCAAATTTGAGAGTTTGAGAACTATTTCAAAGTTTTCGAGGTTTGAAAGTCAGCCTTGTTGGTAAACATAAGTGTAAGCGATTAGTAGACACTTCAACGCCTCTACTCTAAGGGTCAACATGGCACCCAGAAATAAGTAGATGACATTGCCTAACCTCAACAAATATATCTTATGATCTGCTACCAAAAACATAAATGGATAAAGTCCTTACCCAAAAAATTTGACAATTGCAAATTTTCGGACTCACAAAAATATGCCGATTACCCTGTCAAAGTTTTTTCAGTACACTCCCTCAGCCGGTAACTTGTTCCTATCGTAGATGACATATCTCAGTTCTTCTCTTTTCACATCAATTCTTTTCATTCTAGGCTTCGTTCCAATCGCACCAAATGGTCGAGTTCCATTAGTTGTATGCAAGAAGCCAAATTGCAACTGCCATCTACCACATGCTGCTCCTCCGTTGCAAATTGCACCAAAACATTCACAGGAAGCTCAAACTGAAGAACCTTTCCCTGGGGAATCAACGGAATCTCAACCCACCAAAGGTAGAATATTTCTTTTTAAAGTATTCATTTGGGTACCAGAGAAACGTCAAGAGCAGTCAACTGAAATCTTTAAATTTCCAAAATTAAGAGCATAGCCATAAAGCCACTATTCATCTTATTCTGAAAAATCTACTGGCACATTTTCTATATTTCTTTCATCAAAGCATTTTATTGGACCTCATTTCGTAGATACTAAATTTGCGAGCAAACCAAGAGGCAATATTTATGTCCCATGTACCTACTTTAGATATAAATGATAGGTCTCAGTTTTTTAAAAAGATTTGGTTTTGCAACGTTAGAAATAGAAAGTAGGCATCTCTTGGTTCAATTTTGTATTCTATTTGCGGCTTGCTAAGTTGAAACATCTGTATGTAGCTTTCAAATTTTAAAAATCTAAGGGCCTGTTTACATAGGATTTTTCAACCCAGGCTGAAATGTCATCCCTCTACAGTCAAATGCTTGTAAATATCAGCTTGACATTACATGGAAAATTTTCACGCCGGGCTGAAATTTCACCTTGCCTTGCGCTAGCCGAGATGAAACGTTACTACTTTAATTCGTGTGTTAATTCCCATTGTTTTGCAATGCATTCATCCATGTAATGGCAAATATTTTTTCGGCCCGAGCTGAAATATATCGATGGTGTATGCGTTTTTGTTTAGTTTTGGCGCCAGACAGAGTTTCAGCTCGGGCTGAAACACTTCATGTAATGGCAAAATAATTGTTCACCTCGAGTAACAAGGCTGGAATTTCAGCCCGATCGCGATCCGCATTATTAAGGAGGCGTTCAAAGTTGCCCTCCATAGTTGTCTGCCTCTGACTGTTGGCCTTGGAATTTGTCATATCTTTACTTCAGTTTAAGCAGTCTCCCATGGAATTCAACAGAATGTGAAAATTGATCTATTGACACAAAATCTAGGACCATGTTAAGCAACATAAATGGCCGAGTTGTCAAATCTTTTCATCTTGCAGTGATTATGGCAAATTGTCAAATATAATTGGAAGGAGACTAACTAGAAGCCTTATATATGTGTTTGCATCTTCCATTACAAACAATTTGTCTTAAATTGTGGAATGGTAGCGAGATGGTGTAGATAAGTAGAACTATCTGGTTTTTTCAATATGACGTTTTTGTTGGACTTTCTAAACTTGTGCGAATGATATCAAGTTTCGACACAAACGCTCGTGCATAAACGGCCGCCACTCATTCACTTACCATGTGAGCTTTCGAGCTGCTTGTGAATTACTGCTATTACATTTTGCATCATTTCTAGAATCCCAAACACCAACAGTTTCCCAAGCAGCACCTTCATCGCAATCAAAGAGCCAAAAGAAGAAGCTGGAGACACTTCAGAAGGGTGATCCAAGGAGGCTAACCCTTCCGTTACAGAGACTGAAAAAGATCGATGTGAAGCCAAATTCGCACAAGAGCACAGGATCAAAGAATGACGGTAGAAAATCTGTTGATGGTGTGAAAAAGAAACGCCCAGTCGATAAAGATGCTAAGAAGAGTACTGGCAGTGCATCGGAAGGTTTGGGAATGACTACGGAGCAAGGGAGTTCTTTGGTAGCTGAAGGAAAAGAAAATAGTCCTGTAGACTCTGGTGGGGAAAGTGTTGTGGAGAATTCACACGAGGATAAAACGGATCAATTAGGAAAGGTAAGTGGGTTGCGTCATCTTTTATGTCTTGACAGCAGTTTTCCAGAAATGGGGTCAGACTAGAAGAGTTTTCCTGCATGAATTTATAATTTTTTCCTAAGGACGTATTAGGAAGCGACTACGCACGCTGACATTCAACTTGGCTTTTTCTTGAGTTTTGTCATTAGTTATTTTTTAAGACCTCGTCGATTTTACGTAGTTAACCATAACAGAAAGGCGAGACTGCGTAGATTCGCTGCATGGAAATACATTTCCTTGGACTCTGTTTCTATGTTTCCGGACTTACTCCACTCCTAATACAGCGTTGACAAAATTAGGATATTCCCAATTGTTTTTTGTGTAAACTTGTATGTTCTTCTAAAGAAATTCCTTCATTTCCTGAATTCAAGGCGTAAAACATGTCACAGGCAGGCCCGTAGAAAGGGGGTGGCAGGGGGGCCCCGCCCAATAATTTTGAAAACTTTGGTGCTACGTCACAAGTATAAATTAGATCTATTGTTCTCTATTGTTTTGAGAACAAAAGCCCCACCAATCTGCAGCTGCTTCCTACGGCCCTGGTTACAGGCAAGCACTCCTTTCTGACATTTTTTCGTATTCGCACTTCTCAGGACAAAGATGAGATGGCTACAGCACAAGAAAAGCTTCCAAGAAGAGAAATCGGCCAAGAAAAGGGTACGTTAACTTGGAGGGACAGGTTGTATTTCAAAATAATTGACATAATTGTGAAAAATGTCTATTCATAGTTGGCTGGCACAGATTCTTGTAGACTTGCTAGCCTAAGAAAACCCTTTAAGTAGCTAGAAAGGCCAGGATATCAAACTGTACATTGAATTCACAAGCAACGAATCATCTGAGCCGATCATCCAAGCATACCAAAAAATTTGAACAACTTGATGATTGATTAGTTCTAAACTCAAAGGCAAATCACAAAGTTCTCTTGGCCAGAGCAACATGGGTGCAGGTCAAAACAAAAGCCCCTGAAGCTCAATTCAAAGTGGCTGTCAGAATGAGAACACAGATTTTCATATTTGTTTAAAAATAATATCACAATATTTATTTCATATTACTATTACAAGGTAGAGAAACATAGAAAGAGAAGTATGAGGTGCTACATCATTTGCAAGATACAAATTTTATACAAAAACTTTAGGACAAGCAGTTTACACATGTAATCGAAAACCTTTCAAGCCAGCTGCTCAAAGATGCAGATATTTCGACCACCTGATTGAATGTTACGTTTTAAAACTTGAAACAACACTTGCTCTTGCTGCTGTTTACTATAGTTTTGCTCTACTGGTCGCTTTCAGACTTCTATTTGTGTGCTGGTTTATTGTTCAGTGTGATGTGGGTTTAATAAGACAGCATATTTAATGTGTTATTCCTTTCCAGTGCTTGCTCCAAAAGAATTTGTTGTCGAATTGGACTTGGATGAATTCAAATGCGGTTTCAAAGGCTGTAAAAAAGCATTTCGCAAAGCTGCAAGTCGTGACTACCATCAACGATACTTCCACACGCCACGTGTACCATACAGGAAAAGAAAACCTTCCTCGTGTCTGCCCTCCCCGATGTCGAGTCACAGTGACGCCTTGCCATCACCCGGAGGTTATCGCCCTTCTCCTTTAAAGCGGCAGCGGAATACGTCAGGGACTGACAGCATAGACGCTAGAGCTTCTATGGACGATCTATCGAATTTACGAAGCGGTTACGCTAGTTCGGTAATGACAGATGAAGGTGTATCGGATAGGGAGAAGCATGAGAATGGCAGCTCGGATGATTCTGATGAAAGCGATATGGAATCTGAGGGTTCTGTTTGTGTAGATGATATAATAAGATGTAAATGCGGAGACCTGGAAGAGCAGGGTTTTATGATTCAGTGTGAGCAGTGCTTTACATGGCAACACGGTGACTGTGTTTGCCTTTCTATTGAGACTGTGCCGAAGAACTACTTGTGTTACATATGCACGAATCCAGAAAGATTAAGAAGCAGTTGTAAATACAAGAATAATTTCGAGTGGTTTAAACGAGGCACTTTGCCGTCGTTGATTGGTCTTAATGACGAAAGTCAAGAGAAGATTGCTGAATTGATGCAGGCCAGTCATGCTTTGATGGAAGATATTGCGAATGTGTTTGACGTCATTGAGGGTATCAAGAAGAAGTTAGTTTTGCTGAAAACGCCTTTCCATCCATTACTCAGATTCTGGAAGCGAAGGCCAGTAGAAAAGGCTGAGGAGAAATCGGTTGATGCGAAAGAGACAAGCAAAGCAGTAGAAGATATTTCTTCGCAACAGAATGGAGAAGGCCAAGGAGCCAGTGACAAGTCAAAAAGCAGTGAACTTACTCATGAAGGCACACTAAAAGACGGTGGTAATACTTGCATTAGTAGCCAAGCACAGCCACAACATTGTAAACTAGCGTCTCAAACATGTCCGCCAGATTCAGAAAAGAACAGCTTACAAAGTGCAGACGATAAAGGATTGACGGCAAACGATGTAGCTCCTACTAAAAAAGATGGAACGCCTTATCAAAAAGAAAGACCGACAACTCCGATAGATGGTATAGTATCTAAAAAGGACATACTGATATCTGAAAAAGGTGAATTGTCATCTCAAAAACCTGAACCTTTAGTTCAAATAGATGGATCGGCGTTTCAAAAGCATGAAACTCCTTTTGTAAAAGACGGATTATCATCACACAATAATAGACTGACGTCTCAAAAGGATATACCACCCGTAAAGAAGGGTGAACTAACTTCTCAAAAAGATGGAGCTGCGCCTCAGATAAATGCTCATCAAAGCAATCGAGACTCGTTACAAAAGGAGAATGATTCCACTCTTAAACTTGGGGACGAATCTCGAAAAGAAAACCTTGAAAACTATTGCAAACAGAAAACTGCGTTGACCAAGAGCTTAAGTCAAGTACTCAGCCAGATCAGGCTGCCTCTTGAAGTACGGCCAAAGACTGCAGAGAACCATAACTCAGACGCGAATAAGTTGATCGAAGGTGAAACAGTTGAAGTATTTTACGCAAAAATGAACTTGTTGGATCATCTAGATAAAATCGAGGAAGAACTGAACCAGCGAATGGATAATGTTGAAAAGAACCTCGATGGTAAGTTTTTTCTTATTAAAGTAAAAAAATTGTCAGTTTTTACTGACTTAAAGGGGTTCCGTCTCCAATTTTCGGTTAAAACGGTGATTTTGCAGTTTTTTTATAGGCAATATCAGATAGACTTTCATCCGCTTTTTTTTTAATGAAAGCGTTATTATGAAGATGAGTCCTTGTACTTGACAGATGAACAAACCAAACATTCATATCTTTCACGATTGCTCGGATAAGAGTGGATTTTTAACGGTCAGTTTTTGGTGGCTTGGGTGCAGCCACCAAATAAACTGCAGAAGACAATGGACACGTGCCTAAAACAATGGTGTTTACAGATTTGTTTACATTTTGGCGACGGAGTCCCTTTAAAAATATAAATTCTAAAGTCTGGCAAGCCATCAATGTCCCCAGGCAGTAAAATGAAGGTTTAACATCAATACCATTTGCCCTATCCTTTGCTGAAAGAGGGCTTGATCTAAAGCTCTACTGAAGCTCAATATTTACCCTATTTATTTACCAAAATTACACTCAAAATTCAATTCAACTCGGTTCAGTCTTACTCATAAGATGCAAGTTGCTACACTGCAAAATAGATCTATAGGACAATACTTGTGTTCTGCGTGAATTCGTCTTGAATTGAAATGCACATTGTGCATAAATTTTAAGAGCTTGAATATATACAAATCAGTAAGTTTTAGGATTTTAGACTCCTTGTGAATTGCATTTGTCGAATATCTACGATCTTTAACTTGAAGTATCCTTAGAATCCTAGAATAGACCATTTCGACAATCAAAATCGGAGACTGGGGAGAGTGGTTTGTTCTGGTAAATGGCGGATGCAGTTCTGGTAAATGGCTGCCACGGAGCTTTTATAAATGATAAATTTCCCTCTACACTACAGACCTGTTAGTTTTGAATTCACAGCTAAAATAGAGAAATTATAACTTAAAACATAACCGAAAAGGTGCCCCATCACCAATAAGCCTCGTAACTAAAGGGAGACTGAATCTCCGACCGAGACTTCAAATCAAATTGATTTGGCGGGAAAATATTCGTGATTCGTCATCTCCGTTTATCGAAGCAAGATAAAACAAATGTTTTGATAAGTTTCGAGAAGAAAGCTTGGAATTGCTTTACTCTCTATGAGTTGTGCAAACTGGAAGGGATACAATAATTCAGAATTGTGGCGAATGATTGATTTTTGGCTAAGTATCAGCTGTTTTATTACGAAAGTTTACTTTTCATCAAACAAAGAGGACGTCATGATGGTCATGGAGAGTGGAGGATTTTGGACAAATCTAGCAATCTCATAAACTCATTGCAAGTAAGTTAGAAGAGTTCATGTATGGTAAATAAACCTCCTGTCTTGCAATGTTTTCTGGGAAAAGTCATTGTCGTTGATGGATACTCAAAAGAAAACAACAAAGTGCAACAGGCCAAACAATTCTAGATTTTGATGGCGTTCGTCTTTTAATGTTAAAAGGATCTCTCTGCTAATGAAGAAGATGCGATGCGACTTAACTGCTCTAAACAGAAGTTTCTTCTGGGTTTGCAGTTAGCTCCTCGTCAATTCTTATTGCTTTAAAGTCCTCGCTTTATCCTTTAGAGTCAGTCGAAATCTGAAAGCAAAGCTCTTTCCACCAAGCAAGGCACAATTTTTAACAAAAAAGAACTGCATTTGCTTCGCTGAGCCAAATGACTGCAACCAAAGCAATCTTTCGCCACAATTCTGAATTATTGTATCCCTTCCAGTTTGCACAACTCATAAAGAGTAAAGTAATTCCAAGCTTTCTTCTCGAAACTTATCAAAACATTTGTTTTATCTCGCTTCGATAAACGGAGATGACGAATAACGAATATTTTCCCGCCAAAGCAATTTGATTTGAGGTCTCGGTTGGAGATTCAGTCTCCCTTTAGTTACGAGGCTTATTGGTGATGGGGCACCTTTTCGGTTATTTTTTAAGTCATAATTTCTCTATTTTAACCGTGAATTTAAAACTAACAGTTCTGTAGAGGGAAATTTATCATTTATAAAAGCTCCGTGGCAGCCATTTACCAGAACTGCATCCGCCATTTACCAGAGCAAACCGCTCTCCCCAGTCTCCGATTTTAATTGTCGAAATGGTCTATTGAAGTATCAAAAACTTATGGATCTTTTAGGTTATTTTCCGACGCTAAGCTATAGGCTTCAAAGGCGTATGATATTTTTGAAAGAACTAATGAGAAAACAAAAGATAAAATAAAAGATAATGAAATAAATATAAGATGAAATTGATATTATTACTCAGATGAAATTGCAGTTCAGTGGATTTTCTGATGAAGCCGTTATTGAATATGATCTGATCAGTGGTATTGATTTTATCCTCATTTTACTGCCAGGGGACATGAATAGTATTTTAGACTTTAGTTATTACTATATGTCCCGTTATCATCCTTGAAATGTAAGGCTCCCAATGACATATAATGTAAAGTAGGACTCGTTTATTAAGCCTACAGTTCCTGTCAAAGTTGTTGACTCAAACAGACAACTTCAATTTTTCACGGACATCTGGTTGCAACCTCTGCCCCAAAAATTCAGTAGCAATTAGGGATCTCATCGCACTGATCGGCAATAGACAATAACGCTAAAGATGGCGGCTCCAAAGACTCTGTTGTGTTTTGCTGCAAAGCATGCTGGTAAAAAGTTCCCTGACAACCACCTAACGACGTAAACCGTTTAGTCTGCCGTTTCGACTAGCTAGCTTGAAATTGAATCGACCTTGAATTCGAATGCAACATGGTTCGATAGGAAACCTTTCCAAAGCAAACAAAGTTGCGTTTTGATTCGAATTGAAGTTTTAATTAAAGATTCGCATTCGAACTACCAAATTTTCCTATTTGTTTACATTGATTACTTGTTCCAAGCTTTACCACAGCTAAAATCGATTCAAATAAATGTACAGCGTGTGGCGAAGTATGAATAGCAATAATAGTCGTTAATCTCTAACTGTAAATACTCAAAACGCCATAGAATAAAATCACTAAACGTATCGGGCTGTGCCCTTCGTCAGTAGTAAAGAAACTTAGCAGAAACGAAGATTATAGAAAAGAAAGAATGTTTACCACAGCTAGCCAGTCGAAACTGCAGACCAAAATTTCTATGTTGTTAGTTGGTCGTCAGGGAGCTTTTTACCAGCATGCTTTGCGCGGCCGCCGTCTTTAATGTTACTATCTATTGAAAATGGAATAATTTGCGAAAGTCAAGAATAATCCGAAAAATGAGGTTGTAAAATTCATGCTATTGCCGACTAATTCAGAATTTNACCTCTGCCCCAAAAATTCAGTAGCAATTAGGGATCTCATCGCACTGATCGGCAATAGACAATAACGCTAAAGATGGCGGCTCCAAAGACTCTGTTGTGTTTTGCTGCAAAGCATGCTGGTAAAAAGTTCCCTGACAACCACCTAACGACGTAAACCGTTTAGTCTGCCGTTTCGACTAGCTAGCTTGAAATTGAATCGACCTTGAATTCGAATGCAACATGGTTCGATAGGAAACCTTTCCAAAGCAAACAAAGTTGCGTTTTGATTCGAATTGAAGTTTTAATTAAAGATTCGCATTCGAACTACCAAATTTTCCTATTTGTTTACATTGATTACTTGTTCCAAGCTTTACCACAGCTAAAATCGATTCAAATAAATGTACAGCGTGTGGCGAAGTATGAATAGCAATAATAGTCGTTAGTCTCTAACTGTAAGTACTCAAAACGCCATAGAATAAAATCACTAAACGTATCGGGCTGTGCCCTTCGTCAGTAGTAAAGAAACTTAGCAGAAACGAGGATTATAGAAAAGAAAGAATGTTTACCACAGCTAGCCAGTCGAAACTGCAGACCAAAATTTCTATGTTGTTAGTTGGTCGTCAGGGAGCTTTTTACCAGCATGCTTTGCGCGGCCGCCGTCTTTAATGTTACTATCTATTGAAAATGGAATAATTTGCGAAAGTCAAGAATAATCCGAAAAATGAGGTTGTAAAATTCATGCTATTGCCGACTAATTCAGAATTTGTTCGAATTTCGGCTGCATCAGATTATTATGCTATAATGATTATGTGCTTCGAAGGAATTTACTTACATCGCACTTATTTTATTATTTTATCCCCGAATGATAGAATATAGACAATGGTGTGAATCTATTGATAGTGTTCAAATTTCATTTCTACTGTTTATTACCCGGGGGTAACTTTAACAGAGAGGTGACGGGGTGTGCCATTTTCGGCTTTGAAGGCATATCCCAAAATTTATCAGGTTTTTCATAAAACATAAACCACACAAAGTTTATATGTTTTGATGGTAAGGCACCCGAAAAGTACAAGTGATTATCACAAAAATTGTTAACTTGTACAAAATGATGTCATGTCCAAAGTCATGACGGTAAACTGTCGGAATTTGGTAGAGTGATACCTCTAAATTTAAGAATGTTGCTGGAAATGATGTAAATTGTACCTCAAAAGTATTTCCGATGTGGAAGAACTACCCTCAAATGATGGCACATCCCTTACCATCATATATGGGGTTAACCCCCCCCCCTCCTGGGTTTATTAACCTCGAATTACCGGTGATATGACACGGTGATATGACACGCTTTTGCGCTTGTAAATAGAGTTAACCCCCATGGGGAATACTATAGAAATGTTGTTCGAAAATGTTTGGCTATATGTATAAGTAAAACTATGTACAGGAAAAAGTGAATCCCGTGAAAAGTGGAATTATTCAGCTCTTTTTCTTAAAGATTTTATACGATTTACTGCAGATCAATGGATGAGCTCCCTAAATGCCAATCTCTGCATCATGGTAATTCAGCATTAGCATTTCCAAGAATAAATCCAGGCATGGGGGTATTTTTTGCGAGTATTTGAATGGATAACTTTACTTGATTTTGTTGGTGAGGATTGTATTTTATCACTTGCATAGGCCAATATTTTGTGTGAAAAATTCACACAAAAGTGTCAAACCTCAAGTTTATTTTGTGAAATTTTTGTCAGTTGAATTTTGTCAAAGATGTAAATGTCAGTTGAATTCTAGCTAGAATCTTAGCATTCTTTTGAGTTATAGAGCGTTAAAGTCAATTTCGGTAGAAACGTCAGATTTTTACAAAACCAAACGGTGTAGTGAAACTTCTGCAAAAATGGCCGATATAATACTTGACAAATAGGCTCTCTTGCAAAAAGGCTTTGTAATGATTTAAAACAACAATGCATGATATTTAAAACTGTTCTCCTCCATCTTGTAGTTCTGGAAGAAAAGTACAATCAAGTTGGCGAAGAGACAAAAGATGGAGACTCAAGGTCGGCTTTTAAGGTTGCATTGCCAGATATGACTTCGATTGCAAGACATCTCAATATGATCAACAGACAACTGCTTGATTTGAGCTGATTGATTCATCGATCGTGTCGTCTAAAGTCATCCTGATAGCTGAGAGAAAGGTGATCGCCGCTTTGGTTTCAGTTGCATTATGGAGTTGGGTAAATTCTTCTCTTGGAATCAGGCTTGCAGCTGATTTTAAGGTGATGGATAGAAAAGATTTAATGTACAATTTTTTTACAAAGAGTTTTGTTAATGTGTATAACTGCGGGCTGGCCCAGAAACTTCGAACAAACTATGTAGATTTATTGAACATACAGTAAGCACCCGCATAAAATAGTTAGTTGTCTAAATATGTATAGAAAGAAAACAGAAAATTTCAGAAAGCAATATATCTTTAATATATTCCCAATAAGAGGCTGAATCAATTAAAAAAGAATCATTTGAGGCTACACTGACAAATTTAGTATCTTTGTGCGGGTGCTTACTGTATAGGGGAAATGCGTATTCGTAAGGTATGTTAAAGAAGGCCTTGTTCGAATATTGCTGCTTCAACCAGTGTCAGGAGAAAATTTGAGCAAAATTGTTCGTTATTGTAACGCTGTTATCATTACCTGGTAGCCTAGTGTCGTGGGCGCTCCCTGGTCGTGCCTCTCTCCAGGCCGGTTCAATAAGAAGGGACACGAAAAAATTCACTAATATCCTTTTCAAGTAACCATTTCAATCATCTTCAATTTCAATCATCAAAACATACAACTCACATTTTATCGGGAATTACTCTATGTAAGACAATTTTTGTTGTTGCTGTTAGCGTCCGTTTACTCTAGGAATAGAAGGGTGGGATTTAATTTAACCCCCGACACTAGGCTCATTAAGTGTCATCAAAATGTAACGTATCTCTAACGGATTCATGAAAAAGATGTTGGTTCTCATAATATTGCTTAAATTTTTAGTCTGGATTTTCCAAAGTGATTGGGCAGTTTACTATCGCCTTTCAAACTATGGAACGGACCCTGGTGTTTTGATACAACTTCAGAACCTCCCTTAAAGAATTGATCGGTGTACGGTCTTTTCATACATTGATAGAAGATCCACACGTGTATCCAATCTGAAATCCAACTCTTCCTTCAGCAGCTCAGTCGAAAAAGTTTAGGAATTGGCACAAGTGTACGATTAAGAATTACCCAACGAAGGTCATTTGATAGTGGGAATGCTAAGTTTTGTATGGAAGTTTGTTTGACTAACATTATTGATGCTGTTTCTGATATTGCGTTTTAAAAGCAATGAAGCAGTTGATCAAATTTTGGCCCATTTCTAGTATCAAAACATTGACAGCGAATTGTCAAAAACAACCCATTTTATCGACTTTACAGCTTCGAATTAAGAATTGGCAACAACGTTAGAACAAATATCGATTCAGTGACATGGCTTTTAACATGTAAGTTAGCCTTTCCCCGGTAATATTATGCATATACTGGGCGTCCCAAATTATGTATCGGCGCTTGCGGAACCGTACAATCATGAATTATGAACCAATCTCAATGAACTACCTACCATTTGGAAGCAAAAAGGCCAACTTAGACCAGACGTACACATTTATTGCACTACTATCGGTCATATCGTTCTGCTTGAAGACACTTTTACTTGAAGGCTGTTTTGAAAAGTCTTGAGACCAGCTAACAATAACGATCAAATTTCGTGCCCTCTTCATCTTTAATAAGATGACAATTGCATCAATCATCTTCTTAGGGACTTAAAAGAGCAACCCATACACATTTACATGTAAGGACGTATTTTTAGTAGGTTGTTGTCAGTGGAGTATGACCATGCCCGTTCTCATTCTTTGAAGCTGAAACTCAAGAAAACGTTATCGAAATTCTTAGGTATCTTTTAGTATGTTGAAAAAATGCTCCCAAGCAAGATAACCCGTAACTCTAGAACAGTATGACTGATTTTAATGAAATAAATTTCTGCATCTAAGTTCGGCTTTCGGCTACAAAATAGATGGTATTTCGTTCAAATCGGTGCATGATTCATGATAGTACCGGGTGAGTCAATGAAAACAATCCCCGCTTGAGAGGCCACTGCTCCCTGGATGTCAAGGCAATAGCATTGGTAAATATATTATTTAATAGTGGACATGTTGAAATAGATTTTAAAATTTACCTGACTGAAATCGACCACTCCGTTCTGAAATTATGAGGGATTTTCTCCAGAATGCCCCTTCAAGAAACCTGCAAAACAAGCCTAAAATCACCATCAAATTTCCCTAATATTTCTGCCTTAGAGCAATGACTTGTACATGCTTTAGCACGTGTTATCCCTTTGCGAGGATGAAAGTGCCACCCCTAAGAGCATTACAGGATAACACGCACTAAAACGTGTTTAAGTCATTACTGTAAGGCAGAAATATTTGAAAAATTTGGTCCTGATTTTGGGCTTGTTTTTGAACGTATCTTGAAGGGGCTTTCTGGAGAAAATCCCTCCCAATTTTAGAACGGAATGGCCGACGATACATCATTTTGGGACACCTGGCATAGTTCGTAAATTAGTGGATATTTCACTATTTTACATTACAGCAAACGTAACGCCTAAACGTGTTGACACACCCACTGTTTATTAATGCTCATACGCCAAAATCAAGCAGGGAAGATAGATTTTCGATGTAATAATTCCATAAGTTGATTTTGTAAAGAAATTTTTAGTTACTTTATCTGCGTTGTTTGATAGTCAGAAAAGGTCGTACCAGAATAGCGTCATCGATGCTTTATAACTCGTTTTTTATTTGGACAGAAACCTAAAGAGATATATACATGTTTTGTTGTCGTTAATGACAAATGAAGCTTTATATTGTTTAAAGGACAAATCCGGGTTTGGTACAATTAAGTTGTACAGCAAGTTTACCTTCTGGTTAAAGGGACCTTTGCAACCGGCATACCTTGCACGTTCCATCTCTTTCTTGTCGGCCATTTTCGTGGACCATGAAAATTGCGACAACAAAGAGACCACAAAAGAAGGTATTCACAAAGCATGCCGGTTGCAAAGGCTCCTTTAAGGAAGAGATCGACGTCTTTTTACTTTTCGCACTTTTGACAGCCGTTATCCTTCAATATATTTTGAAGCAGCTAGGCTCAACTGGCCAAATTCTGGCGCCATTTTTAACGGTTGCACGATAAAGAGGCTAGCCACGATTTAAGGCAAGATTATGACATGACGCCAAACAATAGATCTTCCGCGTTTGAGTTGAATGTGACGTCACAGCGCACAGAACCACATACATTCGTAACGGTATAATCTATCATTGTATCGTCAATTAAATTATACCAACCTGGACTTGTTCTTTAATATTGTTAGTTTGTTTTCTTTACACATAGGTAGTTATGTTGTTACCTTTCAAGTTTTGTTAACAACTTAAAACGGTTTTCAAGAAGCGAGCTACAATTTGATCATTAATTATACAACCTATCTCATTACTGCCCATGACAGAACCTTGTTTCGTTATTCCGACAAGCTCTCTCAGCAAAACATTTTATTTTCTTGGAAGTTAGATTTTTGCCAAAGGCAGTTAAGGAAGACACAGCATTTTATTTTAATAAGTCAGGGGAATTGCAGTGATTTTGAGGTCTTTCCTGCCTGGGACCTCTCTGAATATTTCTTCGGTGAACTCTTTGAAGTTTCTTCGGAATTTTTCAGCAGAAATTCAAAAGATCCATCCGCAATCATTTCCAGCGAAGGTTTCTCGCAGTGTAATTTTTACTCGCGCGTGCGATTCAATTTTGTCGCATTGCATGCGCGAGAACTTTAATCTATGTGCCATAAGAGATTAGTTGATGCAAATATTCTGCTTACCACTTGCAACACGAAAAACCTTGCGCAACAAAAACTGAAAAAAATCAAGTTTTCTGCAGCAACTTTTCCCGGAAAATTTGCTGCATTGCATGAAAACGATTATATGTTCTACAGTGCAATTTTTGCTCGCGCATTCAATGCAACATATTGCCTTTGCATGTGCAAGAAAAAATTTCACAGTGGCCTTTGAGCTTCTGAATCCTGTCAAATTTTTCGTTACACGTATAAGGTAGAAGTATCACGTAGGATTAAAGTGAGGAAGCTAGTTATCATACATATACAATTTGCAGCACTCTTTTTGTATATTTTCTTCAGCAATAGACAATAACGCTAAAGATGGCGGCTCCAAAGACTCTGTTGTGTTTTGCTGCAAAAAAGTGAATTAAGCTACAACATGACAAAAACCATAGCCAAACGGTGCAAAACGATAACTAGTCTATTTTGAGACGTTCCTGCCCATGGTTTGGCAGTTTCATAAAACCTTCGTGAGCTGAACTCGATGCACATATGACAGGTGGTAGCAAAATAGAACAAATATTTGAGGCACTGGGTTGGCAATGCAGACAAACATTTTGGGAGGAAATATGGTATTCGAACAGAACTTTGTTCGAAGTGAAATGAGCAGTGACGGACTGGTCATTTAGAATCGCCCGAAAGTCGCCTAGGACAAAAATGGTCTGTTTTCTAAGGATCAGTCAGGCTTTCTGCGCCTTCGGTCCACAGTAACCTGTTTACTTAAAAACACTGATGACTGGTACAATGGCTTGGATCTTGGTAAGCTTGTGGGATTAGTATTCATCGCCCTGAAAAAGGCATTTGATACTGTTGATCACGAAATTCTCTGTCAGAAGCTTGCCCTCTATGGTGTTCAACACCGTGAACTTTCTTGGTTCAAATCCTACCTCACTAACCGTAAACAATTTTGTAGGGTTAATGGTGTGGATTCAGAGATTGGGGATATAGAAGTTGGTGTGCCACAAGGCTCATGTCTTGGCCCCCTACTTTTCTTGATCTATATCAATGATCTCCCTCATGCTGTCCAAGATTCCACTGTGTCCATGTATGCAGATGATACCAGTCTTTGCTACCAGTCCAATGATATGACTCAGCTGATTGAGGCTATTAATGACGATCTTAGGCAACTTGATATTTGGCTTCAAGGTAACAAACTTTCCCTAAATGTTGCCAAAACTCATTCCATGCTGGCCTCTNCACAAGGCTCGTGTCTTGGCCCCCTACTTTTCTTGATCTATATCAATGATCTCCCTCATGCTGTCCAAGATTCCACTGTGTCCATGTATGCAGATGATACCAGTCTTTGCTACCAGTCCAATGATATGACTCAGCTGATTGAGGCTATTAATGACGATCTTAGGCAACTTGATATTTGGCTTCAAGGTAACAAACTTTCCCTAAATGTTGCCAAAACTCATTCCATGCTGGTCTCTACTAAACAGAGGCATAACATTCTCAAAAGTCAGAATGATGATTTGGAATTGAAAATTCGTGAAAATGAGCTTCAAGTTTTACAAAAAACAAAGTACCTTGGTGTTCAAATTGACTGCTACTTGGATTGGAAAGAGCAAATCAAGGCTGTTTCTAGCAAGGTTTCCAGGGCTTTAGGCTTTCTGAAGCATGGCAAATCTTTCTTACCAAGAGAAACTTTGAAAACTCTTTACACAGGCATTGTGGAGCCCCACTTTCGGTACTGTTGCTCTGTTTGGGGCTGTGCCGGTTCAACTGAAATTAATCAGTTGCAAAAACTTCAGAACCGTGCTGCTAGAATTGTAACAAATAGCAGTTTTGATGCCCCGAGCAGGCCACTTATCGAAAGTCTGGGTTGGAATACCATTCAGGAACTCATACAAAATGAGTCTCTAACAATGGTCTTCAAATCCTTACATGGGTTGGCACCACAATACTTGGGTAATCTTTTCACAAAAAGCTCACAGTGCTCCTCTTATAGGAGGGGGGTGACAGGGGGTGTCTGTGGTACCGGTACCAACCCTTAAGGTACCAGGTTCCTCCAAAATTGAAGGTAGTGGTACCACGGAATACCAATTTTAGTGGCAGCAGATAACAAACAACTGACAATGAATACACAGTCTACCTTCCATTTGAAGAATTCTCAAAAGAGGTCTGGAAAAGTAGAAACATAGGCTGCACTTCACTCATCCCTCTACTTTTACATGAAAGAACTGAAAGAACGAAGGAGAGAGTAAAGAGGATAGTGATTCATAAGGTTCAAATTGTTAATGGCCTTAATGATTTGGTGTATAATTCTACTATCCGCTTTCTTTGAATTGAATGACTTGAAAGGAACAAAGGTACTTTGGAGTAATCCTACTTTGGTAAATTGTTGAAATCAGGATTATTTTCAAAATGACGGCGTTTTTCCTTTTATTGAAAACATTATAAGTTTTGAAAAATTAAGATCATCGTTAATCCTAAATTGATNACAATTGTTTGCATTATATATTTGGATGAATTCTGAATTCCTTATCACTTGTAGATTGATGCTTGACCCTATCAACTGGAACGTTTTCTGGTCAACTTTTTATTTAATTTACAGAAAATGTTGGAGAAACTTGAAAGAACTCACTCACAAATAGAGCATGCTAAATTCGTTTATGTGAGGCACTATATGTCCTATATGTCGCTACAAGGCACTACGAAGGTGAATGACATACTGTGCTAATGTGAAAAACAAAAGCATCGGCAGACAACCTCATTCTGGTGTTTGTTACCTCGTTCTGCAATATTAGCTATTACGTCATGTCCTTATCTCCACCATGCCCAAAAACGAGGCTGATCAGACAGGATAGCCAAATTTAGGCCTAGTTATCTTTGTGCAGTGCAGTGGATGCAGTCAAGTTTTGCCTTGCTGATCGAAGAAGAAGCTTGTGTGTCTCAACATTTAGTTTACTATTTCGTAAAGTCTCACTCAATAAGTCATGGATGGTGATGATTTGGGAGAAGACATCTGGAATGCTTTTACATGGCGTGCAAACATCTCTGGAAAGATCCGAATGAACCGAAAGTTTTTTGATGAGGACCTTCCTTTTCCAGAAAATTACAAACAAATGGTCGACTTTCTGGACACTTACTTTGGGGAATTTTGGGAGGAAGATGGTAGGAATAGCGAGGAGGATTTTCCTACCAAGATGAAAAATAGCAATGTGCCACTACTTATCACAGAAGAATGCTTTTTTGTTTTCCTTGATAATGCAAAGTTTACTGCTGTCCAAGAGCTAAAAATTCTTGAAGTGCTCTGTGCATATTTTGGAGGAGACAAACTCGACCCAGTTCGATATCTTGTCTTTGACTGCCTGTTTGGTGATATTGTAGATGAAGAAAATGGAATGAGGCATGCAAAAGCTACATTCCTTGGGAAATTTGTCTCAATGGCAGTAGGCACACAGAGTAAAACAGCTCTTGAATGTTTCACCATCTTCATGCAAAAATTTGGCAGAAAAGCAAAATGCATGTCACTTGTTTCTCAATTGGTAAATGATTACTGTTACCTTGTGCCATCTAGGTATGATGTGCTTGGAAAAGCTGTTGATGTCTGTCCAAAATTTTTGTTAGAATTTGCAGAGGTTCTTCCAATCTTGTACAGTTTCCATGAGAAACAGAAATCAGAGGATCCTGAAGATAGAGACGACTTCCAAGATGTTCATTTAGGTCTTCCACCAATCACATTGATGACTTTAATTGGTTCTTGGCTAACAAACAACCCAAGTTGTTTCACAGTGAAAAAGAACCATGACTTTACTCTCTTACCAACCATCCATTCCTTTCAAGAAGATTTGATGCCCCCGAAAAGAAACATATGCTCAGTTGTAGGTTTTCTTCATTGGTCAGTTTTGTCACCACTTTTCAAAGGAGTGAAGATTTCTTCCATTGGAAAAAGTCATTTCTTTACCAGAGAGGATGGGGGTACAGTTATAGATCCAGAGAAAATGCAACAAGCATCATCTCTTATGCATTATGGCATCCTAAACTTTTTTGCAATGCATCGCAAGATTGACCCAAGCACTTCCGGAGATGAAGATGATTTGGAACCAGGAGAGGTTTCAGAGCAAGCAAAGCCAGTGGAGTTGATTTTTGAATCTGACATCAGAGAAATAATTGCACATCTGGACAAAACTGTGACAAAGCTCAATGAGAATATAACAGAAGAGAATCTTGGCGAGAGCATTGACAGACTGGCTCAAATCATTCAAGTTGCAAAATGGAGTGGATGTTTTTTGCCTACAGGCAGCAAAAAGTTCAAGCATGCTCTTAAAAAAGTTCCGAAAACGAAACTTTTCTCCAAAGTTATGAAGAGTTTGTAAGTCTGGACATATTTCTCATTGTATATAATATGTACAGATAAACCGATTATGTTCACATTCAGGAAGTAACTGAATGTTATATTCAGAAAGTAATGAAAACAAGGCAAAGTACGTATATACACTGTATATGGTTTTTACTGTGGGAAATCAGCTTTTAGCATTACTCCAGGAAGACTTAAGGTTGGTATATCCAGAGGAAGGCAAACATATGGTCTACAGAGGTATGATGGGTAACTCATGGTAATATGAGTAATGTGAACAGATTTTGTAAAATCTTATTTTGCAGATTTTCCCTGGCTACAACTTTTACTAGAACTCCTCCTTATTTTGCGAATGTTGATGTAGCAGTTCACAATTCCCCAGTGATAAAACATTACCCATTTATGACCAGCTTACCCATTTTACCCCTACAGATCCTCAGTGATTTAGGAGAAAGCATTTTGTGAATATACAGTACCAGGATTGAAAATCTGTGTTTTCTTTGAGCTTTTCTGCTTTCAGTTAGAACATTAAAATTAGTAACTTGTATGTAATTTGTGATATTGGCTACAGTAGCTAATCTTTATCTTTGTTAGCATCAGTTGCTTGACATGCGGTTTGGAAGTAATTAGTGATTGTAGACAAAGGGGATTCTCTCATGCAACAAATCAAAACAAATCAAGCCGCAAAAGATTCCCTGACACCAGTACTGTATGGCGAACTATCTTGTTGTGCAAGCAAAACAGCACTGTGAAGCAAATTTATAAATATATATCGAAAGGAGAAGCAAAAATCTAATCACCTGAAGCAACTGATACTATTGTTACATAATTTGCCCTTGTTATCCGCGCCCCAACATCAGGAATTCAGGATCCCAGTGCCAGTGGCCACGATTCCGTGTTGACTGGACATGTATTGTCCGGACCAAGGGGCGTGCTATCTGGACCTCCTGCTGTGTTGCTGTTGTTGTATTTCTTTCTTTGCCTTTTGCCTTGAAAACGACCAGTCTACAATAGCATCAGCAAAATTATTGAAGAGTCATGGCTGCCACACTTTCGCTCGACAATCCTGTCTTTGCAGATTTTGCATTTTTCTCAATCATTTTGGCTTTAAAATGTATTATCATGAGTGTGCTAACTGCACGCATTAGAGTAACCAAGCAGGTGAGTTTGAATTGCAACTTGTCAACATAACGAGAGGCCTAAAATATCACGATGGGATTTTATGTTCTCGCTCTGTCATTCTTTGGTACTATATTTAGACCAGATCGCTCTCCGTTCATTACCTTCAGCTGAACTGAAAAAGTGCCATTTGTTGGCAACACCGCTCGCTTCGAGCCAAGCAAACATGCAGTAAACATGCATGGGATGTAAATCCTCTGATGCCTGCTCTGCTGCTGAGGTAGAGAGGGTCAAATAGATCCGCACTGGGAGGGAAATGCAAAGATGACACCTCGGATGACGCAGCGAATTTTTTGTTTTTATATTCTATGCACAATGCAAAAAATTTACAAAAACGAATTACCTAACTTTATCTACTTTACAACACAAAAACAATGTTGTTGTGCGTGCTGTATGTCGTTTGTATAAGTATAACACAGTAATTTCAATAAGAATAGGACTTGCAGGAAGAATAAGAATAGTTACAACTTTTCGAGCTTAACTCCTTATCAGGTATGTACCTGATGAAGAGTTAAGCTTGAAACGTTGTATATATTCTTATTCTTCGTACAAGTCCTATTTTTATTGAAATTACTGTTATACTTCACAACACTACAAGGACGATACCCGAGGATCAAAAGATCATGACCCTGTCAGGGCTATTACAGAAAAAACATACAACTAAATTACAACTAAATATACGACTGCGAAAAGCTACACATAAACGATTTACACCGATAAATACTAGAGCCGGTTTTACAACAAGACCCCAGCTGAGAGAACAACAGTGACAACCGCCATCACTGCTCCACGCCCAGAGTGTCCCCATTGCTCAAGACACTGCTCCTATGCTGACAGGTCAGGGTCTTTTTTTTCAAGATTCAATTTTAGCATGGATGATGAACTTTATGTGCCTAACATCTAATGTGAAACAGTACGTACAAATGAACAGAAGAAAGAAGGACTTAGTGGACATAATTCCTTACTGAGTCTACCCCACTTTTTTAAGGCTGGTGACGTCCCTGGCTACATACATGTACTTGTTGGGGAGATGAGTTAGGGTAAGTCTGAGGAAATTTAAGCGTCCCCCCGTGCTAAGAGTATGTGCGCATGCGTAGTATTGTTTTGGCGTCAACCCGAAGCGAGGAAGCTGTGGAGCGAGGAAGCAAAAAAAGTTTGTGTCAAAAGCAACATTTGTTGTCGTTGTATGTGTAAACAGTGGACTTATTTCAGAACAGTTTCACTGATGCACTGCTACTAAGCTTGTTATAGATGGAGTAAATCGCAGGCCGAGGTGGAATTGTATCATCAGACATGGAATTACAAGACAAAGACTGGACTGGGTGGCCTAAAGTGGACACACTCGACCTTCTCCCTCTCGAGAGGAGAAATTCTATTTGACTCAAATATCCCCAGTTTATTTGACAGCTTGTTGAATTGAAGACATTAAATATCTCTATAAAAGATAGAGAATGACGTTACAAACCAATGATCAGAAAGTTTACTATTCAACGGAAGCTGATTTCAAGGAATGACTGAGTTTGCAGCACTTCTATGGACAGCATGTTTGAGCAAAAGATTGAAAGATTGAAAGAACACACAACACATAAATCATCGGCCTATACCTATAATGTCTACAGAAAAGGACAGGAGGAGCAAGTGTTGATGAAAATGAACTACCCTGCATCACAAAGGGCATATATTCAACTTTCCAAATTATCTGGTTCTGTTGTGCTACTTGTACTTGAAAACCTGCAGTTACTTTTGTTTCAGAAAGGGCAACAATTGTTTCAAGAGACTGTATAATTATTTATTTTCGTTCAACAACTTTTTCATAGGCTTTTTCACTTGACTTTCACTAACTAACAATTTTCTTGTTTATTTTTAATGATACCAGTGTGAAACTTTGATTTTCAAGTAATTTTTATTGTGTCAGTTTTCTCAGACTATATATATGTGGGTACCCCATCACAAAATGACATGTGACTCGAAATCGTCTCAAAACTGAGTTTGAATGTTTTAGCATGGCTTTAGCTCCTCAGGTAAAAACATGCTTTAGAATTTAGGAACCAGACTCCACTGCTGTGCAAATTTTTAAGAGTTTGGTGCAAAGCAGACAAATCTCTTTTTTTTGCTACACCACATATCACTAGATACAAACTTTCTGCATGGGTTTTCTCCATGAAATTTGTTTTGTGTAAACCACAGATTTGTGAAAGAGGGCTGATTCCCTTTATGTGAAGACAATTTTGCTTTGCAAATAAGAAAATACTGTTTGGTACTGCACATAACAGGGGAGAAGGCAGCCTTGATGCAAAATTACTTGCTGTTGTGTTATCTGATGTCATTTCTGCGATATTGTTTGAATTTGCAATGTCAAAACTCTGCAACGCACTGACCTATATTCAACATGCAACTTTTTATCTGTCACAAAAGAAATTGAGATAACCTCAGTGCAAACCCGTCAACATGGTAAAAAATAGGCCTTAGCCTACGTCTACGATCTGAAACAAAACTGCCTTTAGTCATCAAACCATATGCAAGGAACGGTTATCTCACAAGCAGGAGAAATCAAAATCCTTAACGTCCATGGCCTACGCTTGCATCAAGGCGAGTGAAGATTGCCGCGAAGTGGCACAATTTTGCGGGAAATTTTTAGATTAATTACATAAGTCCTTAACTTATTTTTTCTTTGTTAATATTATCGCTATTGTTTCTAGTGGCCAATCAGTCCTGGGAAAAAAGACTATCAACTTTTGTAATGAGTCTAAAAAATCACCTATAATACGCATGCGCACCTACTCTTCGAGCGATTGGTTCAGACAAACCACTTAGGCGTTTGTTCTAAACAATAGGTTCGAGAACTCATCTCCCCAACAAGTACAGAAAATTTGTTACTGATGTTATCCCTCCAGCTTACTGATGATATCCCTCCGGCTCACTGAAGTTTGCCCGGTTTAGTTAACATCCCCCAGTTTACTGCACAGACGTTATACAGAGTGATTCTATCAGTTACACACAACTACCGGGTGTCCCAAAAAAGTATAAAGAATTGGTCAACCCTAGCAATGAGAATTTAGTGTGAATCAATCCAAAAACATTTTTAAAACATACCTTGATGGCCAGCTTGAACATACATATATACATTGTTTGTTGATATCGGGGTTTTGAGAGTTGAAATATTAATCTTCAAAGGCAAATTGACATTCGCCTAAACCAGAGCTTTGGCTTTTTGGCCTAAGCAAATTCTTGAAGCACAGCGAATAAGTCATAACAATAGATTGAAAAAAATTTGAAACAGGAGGATAAAAATTAAGAAGCTCCACAACAGATATATACAGTAATCTACGTGACACTTATCATCAAGGGAGCTCCAAAGTAAACTTCATGAAATATATTGTTGATATTAAAATGAATAAAGTTTACTTCGGAGCTCCCTTGGTGATAAGTGTCACGCAAATTATATTTTGTAAAACGCATCTGTTGTGCGGTTTTTAATTTTTCTCCTCTTGTTTCACATTTCCTCAAGTCTATTGTTGACCTATTCGCTGTGCTTCAAGAATTTGCTTCTAAGGCCAAAACGCCAAAGGCCAAAACGCCAAAGCTCTGGTTTGGAGGTCGAGGCAATATTGTCCTTAGAAGATTAAGATTTCAACTCTCAAAGCATCAATATCAACAAACGAGGTATCTACGTTCAAGTTGAGGTATGTTTTTAAAATGTTTTCAGATTGATTCGCACTAAATTCTCATCGATAGGGTTGACCAAATCTACAGTATATATATACAGTATATATAGTACTTTTTTGGGACACCCGGTATTTTAATCAGCACAGTCAAATCACAGGTTTTTTATCATTGCCAATTAAAAACCTTTGTAACTCAGCTAGGTATATATTTTTACTCCAGATTTTTAGCAGAATCAACAAGGAGGACTTTGTAGCATTTAAAGCAAGACCAGACAAAATGAAAGCTGAAGATGAAGAAAGTGTTGAGAGAATCAGAAAGTAAGATTTTATTTCTTTTTTTGTGTTCCATTCTGTTTAAGATAATATGCTGAGTGATTTTTTATCGACAACTAATTACTGACCCAGGTAAAGGAGGCAACCACATGGGCCCATTGTTTTTGTTTATATACTTTTAGACCTCAGCCTATTGTTCTCCCTTAATTACTTCCCTATTGTTTTCCTTTGTCCTATTGATCTGAGTTTCTTATAAAATAGTTTCTTAATTAAAGGCAGCACTTTACTGTATACTACTGCATACTTGCACATAAGGCAGTTGCTGAGCTATCTGTAGAGTTTGATAGGCAAATAGCAGCGTTTCCCGACGGTAAAAGGGGCGTTTCTTGAGTATAAAAAGGGTGTGGTCCTGTAAATTTTCCTGGGGGCTAAGCCCCCTGACCCCCATCTTTAGTCGTCCCCTCCAGTTTTTGCGGATGGTGCTGCCACTGTCATCAGGCCTACAAAATCCACTGAGAGACGATTCACCACAGGCCTGGCCTGGTTCTTGAGGACACTACAAATAATCAGAAATATTCATTTGATTTCCAATACTAATATACCAGTAAAAAATACAATGTGCAGAATGCAGCATGCTGCCCTAAATGAACAAATTCTGGATATATCGATTTGATGTTACAATTTTGAATCAGGTTTATACACAATCTCTTTTATATCAAACGCTTCACATAGATGCTTTTTATCATAAAAATTTATAATCATAAGTCAATAACTGGCCTCTCATATAGTGTTCTTCCTTATTGTGCATGCATCACCGAAGGTTCATTCTGTCAAAGCGCAATGTTACTTTGGCCTATAGTCAAAAAAGGATTATGTGAGATTGTGCAAGAATATTAATGCAGCCCCGCTACCATCTTTTAGAATAAATGAAAAACTTATTTGAATTATATTTCAATCAATATGTTAAGGCAAGGATCTTTGAGATTTGTGGTATTAATTTCCTACAATTTTAGAAAAGGTGCAACTCTTTTCATCCACCTGGCATCCCTCAAGTCAAATAAAATGAGTTCTTTCTTTTCAGCGCTCATCGCAATGACATGGAGAATGTTTATCCTTTCTTCACAATTGGCCTCATGTATGTGTTGAGCAACCCAGATCCAATCACAGCCACATGGTTGTTCAGGATTTTCACCGCTGTGAGGATCGCCCACTCTGTCGTTTATCTCAATGCTATCAGACAACCCTTCAGAGTACTATGTTTTGTTGTTGGCTGGATCATCAATGTTGCCATGTGTGTCCTAACATTGAAGACAATTGTTGGAAAGTGAATCCAAAGGACTTGTTGATGCCTATTATGTAATTAATGAATACATGTTTGCTTACCTTGTTTTGATTGTTCTTGTCTTCTTTGTTTTGTCTCTCCAAGCCTCGGTTTATGAGTAGCATTTCAACCGACCTTGTCCTTGGCCTAAACACAGGAGGCCCAATGTATAGCAGCGAGAGGGCCTTCGCAAGTACTACATATGAATGTTTCTTGCCTATAATTCATATGACAGTTATTTCGTCTTTTTACTTTTTGTTTCCTTGCTTTTGGGCAATCAAATACAGCGCCTCGAAGAAGGCTAACCATCAATACAGTAATGTGTGTGGTATGGAAACCCGTCTGTTTTGAATTGCGTTACTACCTTACTGCAGTATCTATGTATAATATAAAGACAAGGAGCGCAACTTATTTCCAATCAAATCAGTAGCAACTGTTTTCTTTTCACTCGCGTTGCATCAATATTGATCCCAAACATGCAATATGATACATCAAAATGTTGCTAATTTATCAGGCAACATTCTTAGATAACTTTCTGCTTGAATGTTTTATTAAAACTCAACAAATTCAGCGGCTAAAGCTCATGTAGTCGGCCTGATTTTTCTTTCTCCGTAAGCTCTGTAGCGACCTCTAAGCCCATTATTCGGAATTCGAACGCGAAAACTCGACAAAAGTCATAGCAGAAATCTTCATCTACCCCCGGTCTTGTGTTACGCAACGTAAGTTTATCGGCAAGTAACGGGGGTAGATGAAGATTTCTGCTATGACTTTTGTCGAGTTTTGGAGTTCGAATTTCGAATAATGGGCTTAGAGGTCGCTAGTATGAGCGAGTAGGGTGGGTGGGTGTTAGCGATTACTAGGACTCAACGTAATAAGTCTAGGTTTCCATACCACACACATTATTGATGGTTAGCCTTCTTCGAGGCGCTGCATTTGATTGCCCAAAAGCAAGGACACAAAAAGTAAAAAAGACGAAATAACTGTCATATGAATTGTAAACATTCATATGTAAGTACTTGCGAAGGCCCTCTCACTGCTATACATTGGGCCTCCTGTGGCCTAAACTGGGCCCAACCGCTTTCTATAGATTTCATTGTGACGTCATAGCAAAATTGTGCAAAATTTCAAAACACAACAACAGCGAAATTCGGAATCTACATAGAAAGCTATCCTGAAACAACTCAAACTCAAACGTCAGAGCAGTAGCATTGCAGCTCCTTGCGTCAACAAATGTTATCGACTAAAATGTGGTCTTGAAATTTTGGCCACTGCGCGCAGGGGCGGATCCAGGCCGGGTTGACAGGTTTGAATAAACCGGTCAGATTTCCAAAGAACGATTTAACACGTAAACCAGTTTTTTCTATCTAATGGTTCTCAGATCCCTTTCGAGATTCAGTACAGTTCTCGACCCATTTCTACCATACGAAGGCGCACTCCAGGAATTTCAGCTGTTGAAAACTGATATTAGCGTTTGCTGTTTGTTGACGACAAATCTTAAAGCTTTTATGTCGTTATAAATACAAATCCTAGCCTCGCTTTGTCAGTTTTCCTTCAAAGCGATGGGAGACGGTAATCAAATCTCTTTGTTTTACGTGTTATGCAAAATTACAATCAACAAACATCAAACGAAACCGCGCTTTCATGAGCTCCGCACCCTTAGCACTCTCGTGACAAATGATCTAATGTCTGCCATTAGATTTATATAGCGACATAAAAGCTTTAATGTCTCTTTTGTTGTACTGAATTCAGGAGACAGAGCATAATTATCTGTCGTCATACAGCATTTGTTTGATAGCATGACTCGCCAATTGCGAAATATAACAATAGGGGAAGAAAAAACCAACCCGGTGGCACATTCATTTTGAGCTCTCAACCCGGTGCCAACCCGCTCCAACCCAAAATTGATTGCGTAAGACACACGAGAGGTTCAATCTCTCCTACCCAGCGACCGCTCTGTCCTGTAGATTCACTTCGTACAGCTTCAGAGCACTTCGCACGTTTCCGAAATGGATGGGAGTGAAACTTTAAAATCTATATTTGTGAAAATAGAAGCTTTGGAGACCAGAAATAAATTAATTTTGAAGAAAAACGTTGTAGATGAATTCACTGATGAAGTGTATAGAGCAAGATTGAAGGCATTGAAAAGAGATCGCTTCGCCGAGGGGTTCATACCGAATGATTCTAAATATGCGGACCCAGAAACAAGAACGAAGCCCTTTATAGCTAAGAGGTAAGGATCCTAGAATTATTTTTACGAAGTTGAGAAATTTCTGGGAAGTGTGTTCGTGTCTTGCCTCTCAATGGGTAGACATATTTTTCCGTTCATATTTGTTTCATCCCCAACCGATATAAACAACATGAATTTATGAAATATATAATAAACCATAAAGAAACTTACAGTAATCAAATCATGAGAATTTCAATAAATTTTCTGCACTCTGGGTCAAATCAAATCAACGCTGGGTCGAATCAGTGAAATAATACGTGTACGCAAATCAGTGTGTGGTAAGTTGTTATGCTACGTCATACCTAAGTAAAATATGATTTTCACGATGCGTGGGAATTTTCTAATTCTTAAAATGAATTTTCAGATATTAATTTTTGCCAGTTTTGATTAAGCTATTCCAAAAAGTTGAAAGAATAGTTAGATTATCTTGATATCGAATTTCTTTTGCTGGACAGAGCTGTAACAGTAAGTGCAGGGAGAAAGTGTAAAAGGAGGGAGAAAAGACGAATCAAAATAGTTGAGAAATCTACATGTTTCTTAACATGTATTTTGTGTTTAATTTTATTTCTACCTTGTTTGTTGGCGTTGGAACCAAGAGTAGGCAATCAAATGCACAAGATACATGTTTTCCCTTCTAGAACATCACCTGATGGTAACTGTTTATACAATGCTTGTTCAGTTGCACTCATTGGCGATGAAAGCTTGAGTGGCTGCCTGAGACTCCTCACATCTATTGAGTTATATCGAAACTCTACCTTCTACGCGACACATCCGTACATACGAGCTAAGTTTGAGTCTGACGAGCTTTCTCCTACTTTCAAAAGTATAAATAATGCGATGTCAACATGCCTGGGGGATGCATCATCATGGGTCTTCTCAAAAGGCGATAGCTGGAGCAAATCCGTACTGGTCCAAGCACAGGAAAATTGCACCTTTGCTGTTTGGTCACCCCTAGTCTGTTTAATGGCCATGTCGTCTGTTATTGGGAGAAAGATAAAATCTGTTTTCCCTAATTGCAACCAACGAGGTTTGAAAAATTTATTCACTGGCCAAATAAACCCTCGTGTCAAAGACGGAAAAAGCAAGAGTGACGAAATTGTTATCCTTTGGTATGATCTTGGGCTAACAAAAGAAAAGCCATTATATAAGGCAAATCATTGCGTACCGCTTGTCATTGATGAAGGAGAGCTGCAAGAAATTGGTGTCGTAGAGATGGAAAGAATAACAGTAAAAGTTGAAGGAACAGAAGCTAGGAAACGTAAAAAAGATACACAAGCGGAATCAAGCGACGAGGTCACCGAGCGACCAATTTTCAAGCAAGTAAAGTTGACTAAGTTTGTTACTGCGACTCAAAATAGCCCACAAAGCGCTCCAGAATGGACGGTACAAAGAAAACCCAAGGAAAACGCACAGTCTGATAATGTCACTGGAGTGATCAAGAGAGGCAACCCTGTTGTTCCACGCTCAGATGTAAATATCAGAGACATTGGGCTTGTGTATGACAAGGTGAAATCATTGGATGATGAAGAGAAGTATGGCCTGGCAGTAAATGTTTGGCATCCAGATTCAAATTACGAATTTCGCGTCACTAGTGAATCCGGTCAGCGTAAGCGATTTGTTTTCCAATGGCTTACAAGATTCCCATGGCTTGCATACTCCAAGTATTTAGACGGTGCTTTTTGCCTCCCATGCGTCCTATTTGGCAAAGAAACTGGACACAACGCCAATAAACTTGATAAACTCTTCAAGTCACCACTTACCTATTGGTCAAGTGCCCATTCGAAATGCAAAGATCACGAGACGAAATCACTGCTTCACCACCAAGCAACGCTAGAAATCGATGACTTCAAGAAACTTGTGGAGAGAAAGCTGAAGTCAATAGATGAGATTGTGGATACAGTTCGCAGTGCAAGGATTAAGAAAAACCGAAACAAGATCGAGCCTATACTTGAAACAGTAATCTTTTGCGGGAGACAAAACATTGCACTTCGTGGTCACCGTGACGATTCAACACACAGAGAATCCGAAGGAAACTGTAACACGGGCAATTTTCAAGAGCTCCTCGATTTTCGTGTCAAGAGTGGAGATCAAATCCTGAAGCAACATTTTGAGACAGCACCAAGGAATGCAAATTATCGCTCAAAGACCATCCAAAATGAAATGATCCACTGCTGTGGAGAATACGTTTCAAATTCACTTGTGCAGGAAATTAAGGAAGCGAAGATTTTCGCAGTATTAGCAGATGAGGCATCAGATGTTAGCAATCGTGAACAAATGGCACTGATTATCCGATTCGTTGACAAGCAACATATGATAAGAGAAGAGTTTCTGCGCTTCATTCACTGCGAAGCAGGAACATCAGGCGAAGCCATATCCGGTCAGATCAAAGAGCATGTTAGAAATCTGGGTCTAGACATGGAGGATTGCAGAGGACAAGGCTATGATGGCAGTGGGAATATGGCGGGAAAGAATAGAGGGGCTGCACAGCGTATACGAGCAGATTACCCAAAGGCAGTTTATGTGCATTGTGCCTCTCACCGGCTAAACTTGGCTGTCGCTGGAGCCTGCCAATTGCAAAATGTTCGAAACATGATGGGAAATGTGAAAACTGTTGCCGACTTTTTCAACAATTCCCCAAAACGCCAGATGCTGTTAGAAAGCCAAATCAAAGAACTGATGTCAACACCAAAGCACAAAACATTGATTGACGTCTGCAGAACAAGATGGGTTCTACGCATTGACGGCCTTATAAGGTTTGAAGAAATGTATGAGCCAATAGTGAAAGCCCTCGAAGTAATAAAGATGAACGAAGAAAAGACATGGAATCATGATTCTTGTAAAGATGCCTCGGGTCTATTTGCTGCCTGCTCTTCATTTGAGTTCATGATCGCCCTTGTTACAGTGAGAAACTGCCTTGCATACATAAGAGCTGCAACAGTCAAACTGCAGAGGGAGAGCATGGAGATGATGAAGGGATACCAAGAAATCGAAGACATCAAGACAGATCTGAGATCGTTGCGGGACAATTTAGAAATGAAAAATCATGAGTGGTACAAAGAGGCTGAGACACTGGCTGCATATGTGGGCACAACGCCGCGTAGACCAAGAACCTGTGGGCAACAAAGAAACCGTGCAAATCCTCCAGCAAAAACGCCAGAGATCTATTTCCGGAGAACCATTGCTGCACCATTCGTTGATCATCTCATCACGGAGCTGAATGAAAGGTTTAATAACGAAAGCAATATCCTCGTCGATGGATTCAACATTGTCCCAACCGTTATGTTTGCAAGTATCGGAGATGATGGCTGGTTGGACGGCTTCGCAAGGTTCACAAAAGCATATGGCGATGACCTCCCAATAGCTAAATCACTCAATGCTGAGCTTGACAGATGGCATGCAAAATGGTCGAAAGTCCCCCAAAAAGATTTGCCTGATCGCATTTCAAGCACGTTGCTGCAGACTGACCCCTTGAGCTATCCGAACATATACGCGGCACTGAAGATCATTGCAAGCGTTCCAATCACAACGTCGGAATGTGAAAGATCAATTTCCGTTCTTCGCAGACTAAAGACATACTTGCGCGGCACAATGAGACAGGACCGTATGAATGGCCTAGCACTACTTCACGTACACAGAGACACCAGAATTGATATCAATAAAGTTATTGATATGTTTGCATTAAAGCATCCTAGGCGAATGGAAATGATAAACATTTTGGAAAGTGACACTTAGAAATATTGAATCTTTGAAGTTTTGTAAAAAGTTAAACGGACTTGTTATTTCGGACACCAAAGAGCAAACCTTATCTCAAATTCCTAACTAACCAACTTTAAGAAGCTAAAAATTATTCACAGATCAACCTGAAAGGACGTCAAGATTTTACGGTGTTGAAGCTATAACAAAATCAAACAAAACCTTTCGTACAAGAAAAACCTGAGTTAGTTATCAAGATAGCCCACTTATTTTTCCCATTTTCAAAATTTTGTTTGCAAAAAATAGCGACACAAAAGGTTTCTCTTTGGTACTTACGTTGTAAATAGATATAATGGACACCTATATTGATAATCTTTAACATTACCCATCTGAACTTGTATGAAGTTAAGCAGTAGCATTTTAGATGCAGCAGGGCCACAAAGGCAATTAAGACGTTACGTTCGGCAGTAGACTCCCAGACTTTGGACAGTGCATGCTTACTACATTATCAGAATTAATTTGTCGTATTTCCGCAATTTAATTCAATGTAGCAGCGTTAATTTAACTATGAAATTGTATTCAAAAAGCGTTTCACGTAGAAGGGCGTGGTCCAAACCTTATAAAGAAAAAGGGCGTTCCCTAAAAAAAAAAGGGCGTGGCCCAAAAAATTTTCCGGGGGCTTCGCCCCCGGACCCCCACTTTCACACCGCCCCCATACCTGCCCTTGCGGCTTCGCCGCAACCCAACCCTGTCACCAAAATTCCTGGATCCGCCCCAAGCTCTACTACAAACTGAAAAAGATTATGATCCAAGGAAATTCTAGCGCCCTTGAGTTATGGTTAAAGTATTATTATACATTGAATCAAGAGATGAAGAAGGTCTCTCAGCCCAAGAATGATATTACTGAGCCAAATAAAGATGAATCCAAAATCACAGAAAAGTTACAAGAGCCAGAGAATAAAGACCCACCCAACACGCCTACCCACAAATCATCATTGAATATACACCTACCCAAGAAGACAGAATTTAGTTACTGAACTCAAACTAACCGTTTGCAATCTTGGGTCANGTTTATCGGCAAGTAACGGGGGTAGATGAAGATTTCTGCTATGACTTTTGTCGAGTTTTGGAGTTCGAATTTCGAATAATGGGCTTAGAGGTCGCTAGTATGAGCGAGTAGGGTGGGTGGGTGTTAGCGATTACTAGGACTCAACGTAATAAGTCTAGGTTTCCATACCACACACATTATTGATGGTTAGCCTTCTTCGAGGCGCTGCATTTGATTGCCCAAAAGCAAGGACACAAAAAGTAAAAAAGACGAAATAACTGTCATATGAATTGTAAACATTCATATGTAAGTACTTGCGAAGGCCCTCTCACTGCTATACATTGGGCCTCCTGTGGCCTAAACTGGGCCCAACCGCTTTCTATAGATTTCATTGTGACGTCATAGCAAAATTGTGCAAAATTTCAAAACACAACAACAGCGAAATTCGGAATCTACATAGAAAGCTATCCTGAAACAACTCAAACTCAAACGTCAGAGCAGTAGCATTGCAGCTCCTTGCGTCAACAAATGTTATCGACTAAAATGTGGTCTTGAAATTTTGGCCACTGCAGGTTAGAAAGCGGCTCGTGGGTCAAATTTTAAATGCGCTTGCTCGAAAAATTGCCAGCCTTGAATTTCCTGGGAAAAATTGCGGAAGTTGACGTGACTGAGTGATCTCACCTCCGCTTTTACTTCCGCCTTGCGTTGAATCCTGGAGTTCTTTGTTAAGCCAGTTTTTTCACGTGACGACTGCGCGTCAATAAACATTTCACAACGTCAGAAAAGAGCAACGACAAGACTTGCAACACACCTCTTCGATTCGAAAACTGGCAATGCAGAAGGCCTAAAAGGTTTCTTCAAATAACCTTCAAGATGAAGAACGAAAAGACTTTTGGATGCATTCCAACAAGATACGTTATTGCAATTCTAGGCCACTGTGGGATCTTGGTGGCCTATGCAATGAGGGTAAACTTGAGTGTTGGTCTTATCGCAATGGTAAATTCAACTTATGTGCAAGCAAATTCACATCAAAAGATGGATCCAGAGTGTCAGAGATCTGGTTCAAATGGTACAGTCTCGAGCAAGGTACCATATGCATGATATACGCCATAATATTTAAGAAATTTTCATGAATTTTGATGTGATGTTAAAAACCCTTTTCAATGGAGATTGATAGATAGAAAAACACACACAGACAGAGAATCAGAAGAAATAAATCTCGCATCAGATAGACTTTTAAAACCACTTAGAGGAAAGCCCGTTTTCAACTTTTCAACTATCTGAAAGAGGATCAATTCTTTTCTTCTCCTGCTTGTAGAGACTTTCCCTTCAGTGACCTGGGGTCTTTTTGTTACAAGAGCATAGTGTTAGGCCTAAAATTACTCTCAAGTCTTAGGAGCCTGGAGGAGATAACCAGAACGAGATTTTATATGAAAGGTTTTTCTTCTGATGCTCATCAGCATGTTAAATGACAGATGATACCTGAAAGATGAGACATGATTTCTACCTACAGTATCTGTGTTTTGAAAGAAGCCAATCAGAAAATCCTTCTCTAGATCAGCTTGGAGAGTTTAACCCTATCTCACCTGGGGGGGGGGGGTGGATTCCACCACCCCTAACCAACTTTTTGTTTGCTGTTCCTAACATATGCAACGCAGCATCACAAGATTGCTCAAGTTTAACGTTATAACTATACTGTATCGAATTATGAAAATTTCAAGATTCTAAATATAGCACCGTAACCATGGCAACCAATTTTTTAATGAGTGGTCGACCAAAATTGAATACTTATTTTGAAACTGTTACAAATATTAATCTCAAATATGGTACATATGCCTATACATGTATTTAATGATAACCATCTCAATTTGACACAAAAAATTACAATTTAATCCCTTATTTTATTGTTTTAATCATGATACCCATTATCATCATAATCATAACTTCATATATTTTTATTGTCATAGCAACAAGAACAATTGACTTAATTTGATTTTATCACGTGATTTTGATTGTTTGCATCAAAGTCCATCTAATTACTAAGTTATACGCTCATAGCTACTGTAACTGCAGAGAAAAAGAGGGTGGGGGTGGAATCAACCCCCCCAGGTTGTGACCGCTTCAAAAGTCCCAGGTGGGATAGGGTTAAGTACCAGCAACAAGGGATATTCTTATCCAAAGGTGAAGGTGAAGTTTAGTTTTGAGCGCCAAGCCCCAGTGTGGGTACTTCACTGCCCAGTCATACGGGGATGTGTGCCAGTTTGGGGTATCTTTTGTATGAAACATCTGGAGATTGGATGTCCTTTTTGTAGAAATTTTCTTGGTTTGGTGTCAAATTTTTACTAAAAATTCTGGGAATGTTCAGGTTTAGAATAAACAACAATTTTATAATTGTTTTGTAGCAAAAACACTTGTCGCAAATCTCACTGATATTCTTGGATTGGGTCTCAAAATCCCACCTATATTCTGGGATTGGGTCATTACCCCATACAATCCAATTGTGAAGTCCCCCCAGGTGCCAACAGGGCCGTAGAAAGCAGCTGCAGATTGGGGGGGGTTTTGTTCTCAAAACAATAGAGAACAATGCATCTAATTTATACTTGTGACGTAGTACCATTGTTTTCAAAATTATTGGGAGGCACTAGCCCCCCTGCCCCCCCCTACTTCCTACGGGTGTCAAGTGCTGGGATCGCAGAAGGAGAGAAGACCTCACCATGTTCCGCGACCCCATGTCATGCTGCTCATGAGGTGTTGGTAAAGGTTTGAACCCTGTCCGCCTGACGCAAAGTCTGTGAATTACAACATGGCACCACAACACTTTCCGAAGATCTGCATTGCTGTTTGATATGAAGATTGCGCTATTTTGAATAAATTTCACTACATTTGATTGAGCCTTGATCATCCAAACTGCTCTAGTGCTCTTTACACAGATTGCACCTCTGTGTGGCAGCCTCAACTCCCCCCTCCCACTGTTTGCAGGCATCAATGGAATGGTCTTTCCCACTGCTAATCAAATTTCAACACTGCCTGCACTTGCTTACATCATGAAGACGTTTAGTTGCATGTTTGTAAACAACTTCCTTTCCATGGAAAATGTGCACCTAATGAGTTCTTACCAAACAAATGTTGCAGGAAGTAAACAAGGTAAACAAGAAGACAAAAATACATCGATAAATTCCAAGACTGCACAGCATTTTGTCGAATAATCCCCAATATTCAACCTGTTCACTGAGTACACTTCTGTTTAACCTGCTTTAAAGATTTGCCTTGCTCTTACAAGTGCAAATCATTTAGATAGTATTAGAGTCACATAAGATTATCATGGACCAATAAACAATGATTAAGAAGTAACACATTTGTCAATAGTTGGACAATGTTTGAATGGTATGATGGCAGTTACATACATCTGTAATTTCTCAAACATGTCCCATGGTGCTGTTTTATCAAGGAGCTATGTTTTTTTGTTTTCAAGGTTGGAGAATTTAATTGGGATGAAAGCATACAAGGTAAGGAAACATTGTAGGCAACAAAGGTACAACTTTACCTTGTCTGTCACCAGTGGTGAATTTATGGGGCAAGTGGGGGCAACTGCCCCCCTTCAAGATGAAAACTCAGCTTGGCCCCCCCGCGCCCCCCTTTTGGCGAGAAATGCGCCCCTCGTCATGACCCTACCGCACTCTTTTTTAACTGTTGTGATTAGAATATGGGGTAAACATACAAATCAAGGCATTATTTAGAAGAAAAATCAAAGAATTTTCTTAACCTGGAGTACAAAAATTTTCGCGTGCCTCCAGCACGCTTTTCTTCAATTGTATTTTTGGCGCCCTCTCTGCAGGTTGCCCCCCCTTCAACTTCGGTCTGGATCCACCCCTGTCTGTCACATCATGCAAAAGTCACTACTATTTTAGCCCCCAGTGACATTTAATCATGTAGGAGGTATTATAAAGGATCTTAATCATCCCAGATTTATTTTGTTTCTTCTAAATGCAAAATGAAGTATTTAGAAATTTTTGGCAAAGTTCGTTGTTTTTTTATACAACACAAGAAATTTCAACATTTTGGCCCAATCTTTTTGCCATGAAATTTTCATTGTATGGTCCACTTAGACTGATGATATGAGTCAAAGTTTTGCTCCATTGAATTGAATTGTTGTTTATTGTTATAGTCATTCCACTAATGGGTATTGTGGGGTATGGTTAGGGGGAATTGAGCGAAAACAAGGACTCATGTAATAAGTCTATGGTCCACTTTCTGCTCTGCAAGGTAAAAAATGCCTCTCCTTAAAACTGTCCTTTATTCATTGTGATGAACTGCCCTCTTTCTCGGAGAAACTTTAGTCAATTCAGGATGGGGAAAATGGAGCCATCAAGATTCCTGATTCCTGCCACTAGACAATTTTTGCAATTTTTGTGTCATACATTTGTAATGTAGTGCGTAATAGTAATATGATGATGAAACCAATTCTTAAAAAAAGATGGTGAAAATGGTTATTATAGTCTTATAGCTCTTTCTTTGAATTGAATGGCTTACATGGAAGTTTAGGTGCTTTGCTGTATATAATTCTACCGTACTGTGAATTTTTTTCATATCTTAATTATTTTCATCTTGACAGCCGTTTTTTTTATTTCAACTCTTTTTTCAACAATAATATTGCTGTCACTTCATCAAGTTTCTAAATCTTAAACTAGAAGAGCGACAGACTTCTGCAGATCTGCATATCACCTATGACTTTCTTGAAAATTCTTCCATTTTCCTCTGTTGATTTGGAAGCCACACTGATTTTGAGTTTTTTCAAAACTTTGCTTAAATTCTTTTCGAAAAGTAGAAGCCAAATTTCTTTTCAAACTGTTCAATTCAAAGTAAGAGGTAATATCCATTTACACAGATTTTTTAGAGATTTGGAGTCTACCGTGACAACCCGTGTATAAGCCGCACTTTTCTCTCCGATATTAGGGGTGCGGCCAATATGCGGAGTGAAAAACCTTGTACCAGAAAATGACAAATTAGAGGACGTTATTTTCCGAAACACTCAACGAAATGAAACTTCACCATCTGGAAAAACATTGCATCCATGAGTTGTGGTTGCTCTGTTCAATGATTAATCTTTATTCCAATTGATATTAGTTCAAGTGCTCTTGTAGATTAGGGATCAATGGGGTCAATTATTTTTTAAACTAAACAGACAGTCTTCAGGGAAGACTCTTCAGGACTTTATTAAGGGCCTGTTCATGGAGGCGAGCCAGCCCGCTTACCGGGCTGGCTCGGTAGGTGTGACACTTTTTACCTTGTGTTCATATATGGAGAAATTCCATTCAGCCCGCTATCCCAGACAGAAATTGGACACGTTCCAAAAGTACACAAGCGCCCATTGTCTAAAATAGGAGTGCATGAGCAGTAAAGACCTTTTTAATTTTCATCTCGGAAACCGGGATGGAGTGTTCATATGGAAAAGCTTTCGTCCCACATACCGAGATCTTGCCAGTGCTCAAGTGAGATCTCGCTAAGCGAGCCAGCCCGCCTGCTCATATGGGCAGACAACAAATTTTGTATTAGAATTAGGGATGAGGTGAGATCTCGGCAAAGAGCTCCAGCCTGGTAAGTGGGCTGGCTCGCCTCCATATGAACAGGCCCTAAGAGAGAATTGAAGCAGAAATGAAAAATAGATATCATGATGCCTGAATTGAAGAGTTTCCATTCAGAATGCTTAATATATGTAACATGTTTGCAGGAAAACGATGTTTCTTTAACATCGACAAGAAGTTTTTCCTCTAAATTGTTCGACTGAGATTAAGGGTATGCTTGATTGGTACCAATTCTGAAAACGGTAGACTTGGTAGACTCGGAACCCACGTTTGATTGACCCCAAAATTCTGAAAACGGTAGGTTTGGTAGGTTTGGAAGGCCTTCTGAACCTTCTGCTCCAAAAGAGAGAAGGTTTGGCAGACTTTGAAGAGATTCTCGTTTTCCTTAGCAGACCCAAGTGGTGATTCTGAAACCTGCTGTTTTAAAGATTTTTGTGTTTGATTGGGAAATATATTTCCATCTCTGCGAAGTCTACTGTTTTCAGAATTTAGTAGGTTTGGAATTACCAGTCAAACACACCCTAAGGTGGTGGCACCCCGGGGCGGCCTATATGCGGGGGCGGCTTATAGGCGGGCTTTTACGGCATGTTATTTTTTTAACAGACCTTAAATTAATGTATCTTTTGATGCAGGAACTGTCCTTGGTGCATTCTTCTATGGCTACTTGATAACACAATTTCCAGGCGGTATATTAGCAACGCGCTATGGTGCTAAATGGGTCTTTGGTATTGGTATATTGATAACATCTGTGCTCACTGTCATCACACCGTTTGCTGCTAGAACTAGTGTAAATTTGCTAATTGCAGTTCGAGTCGTCGAAGGTCTTGGTGAGGTATGTTGTGACTGAACAATTACAATGGCATAACGAGCTAAGCTTGATTATAAGCATATAACCAAAAAAGTGAAAGTCAAAAATGAAAAAACAACTGACACTGGGCTACTAAAAACACTGGGCTACTACCCTAGAAAACATGAACACTGCTATAATATGAAATCAAAATTGGTAAAACAGACATGATTACATAGCACCCTGATGCTTAGCCTTACCTGTTCAAAATCTACTCAAGGCAGGGCCTCCGACGACGGGGGGCCCCCCACTTATTTGCAAAATATGCCAAATAATGCAAAATATGCTTATCATGTTGTGCAGTGGTAAATTTTTTGCAAAATTTGGCCCCCCCCCACTTTTCTGGACCCGTCGGAGGCCCTGCAAGGGCAGATTAACTACCCACTAACAACACAAAAATAAACAGGAGAAAAGTAGCTCTGAAACACAATAACCTGATTTAACAGGAAATACCAAACATCAAAAACTATCAATTAAGAAATTAAATAACAACTGATGCAATAGTGGACCAGGACACTGTTCTGCTGAGACACCTACACCAAAGAAATATTCTGATTTAACTGTCCCGAAATGTAAAATCTTGGTGTAGGAATCAGTTGAGAATTTGCATCTGTAAACTCTGTATCATTATTTATCACATATAATACCTGTTAACAACAACAAAACAACATAACAATCAATTTTACAAATACAAATAAACATGTAACAGTCTGACATACATGATTGATTAAAACTAGTCCTATCAAACATACCGAAAACATGCTAGCGGTGGTTCGCTGCGCAAATGGTATATTATAAACTGATTACAAGGGCTTTCTTGGGCTGCCTTGGGGCGGCGCGAAGATGGCGAATAATTCACACCTATCTTTTATTTATCTTTTCATTCATTCATTAGTTTGGATACCGCAATTTTATGTATTATTGTTTCAACAAACCATTCTTTATGACTTGATCGAGGGTTTCGTGACCTTTTTCACGATCGTTGACCTGTATATTCTAGTGCTCAGAAATTTCCCAGGTGACCCAAAAAAGTGAACCGAGAATATCTGCTACACAAAATATAGTAAGGGACCGAAATGAGCGATTTAAACGTTGTTGTGTAGCTAACTGACCAGGCTACATCGCTAATATTTTTTGTTATTTTTATCGATATTGCAAACTTGCGAAAATAAGGATTTAGTGAAAACAGGCAGTTCTAAAAACCGTAAATTCACTAAAACAGCAAATTATGTAGCCTCGTCATTTAGCTACACAACAGTGTTTAAATCATTGATTTCGGTCGACTATTTTATTTTGTGTGACAGATTTTCTCGGTTCACTTTTTTCTTGGGTCACCCGGTATATCAAAATCGCAATGAATACAACTGTGCTACTTTGGGTATTAACCAGAATTTTAACCGGAATATAATTATTTCCAGTCCATCGATCCACCGACTACTTTATGTGCTACCATTTTTCAAACACATCAACATTTTTGAGCAAGCTAGAATATGACAGGGTAGGAGATATCGTTTGCACATTTCTTGACGCATTGACATGATGGGAGCCAAAACTTTACCATTCTTATAATTTATGATTGCGCTGAAACGCATGTTTGTATTGCCATGTGAGGAAATACTTTCTGATTTGATCGAGTGTTTTGTCATCCTTTTGACGCTTTTCAAAATCAAGAATCTTCCTAAATTTCAATTCATATTTCCTGTGCTGAGAAAAATGTCAGACAAATCGCAATAAATTACTTCAAACTTTCAGCTATCAACCAACAAGGACAGATTTCGTAAGACAATAGCATCAGTTGCCTTTGATTGACACCGCAATTCAAAGCGATTAGCGATTGCAGACAAAAGAAATTCTCTCGACCAGTAATTCAAAACAAACAAAGCCGCAAAAGTTGCCCTGAAACCAGTCGGGCAAAATGTCACCTTGTGCACGCGAAAGGTGGTTTTTAACAAAAGTAATGACTAAATATCGAAAGAAGAAGGATATATCTAAACATCTGCCTCGGGCATTTTATTTGTTTGGTTCAGAACCCGATTGGTAGGCGATTCAATTCTCGTAATTTTTTGGGTGTAATTCAAACACTTACAGCTCAGCTTCTGAACCAAATAAAAAGAATGCCCGAGGCAGATGTTTAGATATATCCTTCTTCTTTCGATATATGCCCATGTCTTCTCTTAAAAACCACTTCTGGAATGCACAACGAGCAAGCTAGCTGCCTGGGTTTCACAGCAACTTTTGCGGCTTTGTTTGTTTTGAATTACTGGTTGAGAGAATTTCTTTTGTCTGCAATCGCTAATCGCTTTGAATTGCGGTGTCAATCAAAGGCAACTGTTCTGAAAACGGTAGAGTTGGCAGACTTCGCAGAGAAAAATCCCAAAAGAATGGGGATTTTGAAAGTGAGAGAGTTCGAATGTAGTGCTCCGCTGAGCGAATTGAAGCCATTGCAATGCATTGTACTTTTGTTATGCAAAATGCAAATCCCAATAGAAAAGAATTTAATTCTATTTTCGAATGTTTTGCAAACTTTTTCATTCACGAAACAATGCTCTTTGCGATCTCTCGGAAGCCTACCAGCTTCAGGAGCAGAAGGTTTCCGAGGCCTCGGAAGTCTACCGTTTTCAGAAGAGCCCAAAAGAATACGTCAAAAATCTCTCGGAAGTCTACCGAAAACAGAATGACCAAAAGAATGGGCTTTTATAAAAAGTGATCTGAAGTCTGCGAAGTCTACCGTTTTCGGTAGAATGGCACCAAAAGAATGGGATTTTGGCTCCTACCAACTCTACCGTTTTCAGAAGATGCCCAAAAGAATACGCCCTTAATAAACTATAATATATGGCACTCAATCATTGTTAAAGAATCTTGATTACATTTAAATGAATTTATGAAGCAACAAGCATTGCCAGTTTTGGAAAGAAGTATATGGCTTCCAATTGACTAGAAATATTTAAGGAGACTTATAACATGTCTTATTACTCCTTGCAGGGTGTAACATTTCCAGCAGTGCATGCAATTCTTGCAAAGTGGTCACCTATCTACGAGAGGAGCAAAATGGCGACGCTTGTTTATTCAGGTAATTTCAAGAATTTCGAAAAATGAAAAACTTAGCTTTATCATATTCCCTGGAATTATAACAATGAATGCTTGTTTGAATGTAACGGTTGGGCCAAAAAAAAAGTAACCCCCAAGATAAAACAATTTTTGAAAAACTTTCTGAATTCAAGATTTTGATGAAATTTATACGGCACTGAGTACAACATAAAATACACCTATTTTGCAAAAATCAGTTCATTATCAACTTTATTTACAGAGAAATGAGATTTTGGAAAAAGATAGTTGCAAATACCACTGTAACAAAATTACTACACAGGACCCTTAGTGATAGCAGTAACCATTTTTGCTGAAAAGGTTATCCTGTATAAATATGGTATATTATTATTATATTATTATTATACTAATCAACAACCACCCACCAACGCATTTTTTTATTGTTGAATAATTTTTGTGCAAATAACGGTTTTCCAAATTTCTAGTGGCTGCGAGATGGATTTTTAACTTGATCTTCATAATGTTAAAGAATTGAATGTAATTTGTTAGTAAGATACCGTAACATAGTCCGTAAGTAGCACAATATTATGGTAAAAATGGAAACTTTCCTAATTTTGAGATGTTCGATCATTATTTTTAAATGCCTCGCATTCTTTAGCAGTACCTTGTGATGTAGTGATTATTTTCGCAAAAAAGATGCGAGTAGTGGTGGAAGCAAATGTTTGATAGAAAAAATTTCTTGTGTTAGACACTCTTTGGTCCAGTTGTGCTTTTGAGGATTAGTGATTTTGTTACAGTGGTTTTTGTGACCATCTTTCTTCAAAACCTCGTTTCTCTGTAAAAAAAAAACAATATATGAACTGATTTTTACTTAGTAGGTGTATTTTATCTTGTAAAATTCAAAATTATCAACATCTTTCATTCAGAAAGTTTTTGCAGACATTTTTTACATTAGGGGTTACTTTTTTTGGTCCACCTGTTATCTTTATGAGCAGCAACTACTGCTGTGGTTTTAAAACACAATACTAGTCTAGCGTAGGTTGTTTTTATCATTATCATTATCATCATTATCATTATATGTTTAAAGTGCATAACTATAATACAATATTCTATACACTTTACAATTTAAAAACCTATTACAAAATATCATACGCTAATTTAAATAAATGAGTCGAACATCGATTTAAAACTTTCAATNAAACACAATACTAGTCTAGCGTAGGTTGTTTTTATCATTATCATTATCATCATTATCATTATATGTTTAAAGTGCATAACTATAATACAATATTCTATACACTTTACAATTTAAAAACCTATTACAAAATATCATACGCTAATTTAAATAAATGAGTCTTTAAGATCGATTTAAAACTTTCAATGTTGTCAGTAGCACGGACTTCAATCGGAAGACTGTTCCAGAGACTAGCTGCCGCATATGCAAAAGTTTTACACTTCAAATTAGTTCACTTCAAAAACACAGTAGGACATCAATTTAGCTTTAAATTTGTTTATCGTTACCAGATATTTCACAACATGAATAGTCTTTGACGAAAATACTTTCAGTTTTCAATACTAGCTACACATTTTGCACCATCAAAGGACTCTTCAACTGTTACTCTGGTTTAGTCTTAAAAAAACAACCCCCCTTTAGAACGGCTGGCTCCTGTTCCTTGGATATCAAAGCGATAGTATTGGTAAATATCTTGTTTAATAGCAAGCATGTTCAATTAGGTTTTAAAATTTATCTGACTGCAATTGGCTGAATTTGTGAGAGATTTCTCGAGAAAACCCCTTCTAGTAACCTTCAAAAACGGCCTAAAATCACGATTAAATTTCCCTGAAGGTGAAGTTGCGTTTTTAGCGCCAAGCGCTGGAATCGCAGAAGTAGAGAAGACCTAATCGAGTCCGCGACCCCTTGTCATGACGCTCAAAATGGTGGGGTTCTACTTGGGATCGAACCCTGTCCGCCTGACTGTTCTGGCTGCAAAGTCAGAGGATTACACCACTGCGCACCAACAGCTTCATATATCTACCTTAACGACAATGGTTTGTACACGCTTTAGTCCGTGGGAGGTTGAAGATGTCATACCTCGGAGCACAAAAAAATTCATCCGGGAGATTTCACAATCCCAAGAGGATAAACACGTGCTAGCACATGCAGTTGTCATTACTACAAGGCAGGAAACCGACGGTATTTTATCATGATTTTCAAACATTTTGAAGGTGTTTTTAAGGGGCTTTTTGGAGAAAATCTCTGATACTTTCCGGACGGAGTGGCCGATTTAAACGAGGTAAATTTTAATATCTAATCGAACATTTCTGCTAAACAAACACGTCATTTACCAATATTATTGCTTTGATATCCAGGGAGCAGTAGCCTTTCAAACTGGAAGTGTTTGCTTTTTACTCACCTAGTAAAACACAATTTAGCATTTTGAATATCAAAAGCCTTTCATTTATTATTGTTGCTTTAATTCATAGTTTTGAATCTCGCATAAAAAAGCTTAACAATGTACAGTAGTTTCCAGGCAATTCGTACTGACCATAAACTCGATCGATGCGTAATGATGATACGAAAAACCAAAGTCACACGAAAGGGATCGGCGGAATCATCTAGTTTGGCAATACTTTTTCTTTTCATTTCTTTGTGTCACCAAAATCTACGAGATTTAATCAAAGAAGACAAGACGAAATCTCTCCCTGTGTAACCTTTATGTTCTCTTAAACTGCCATTTACGAAGCAACTCTGCCATATTAAGAACAATTTCTATAAAATACTATATAATCTTAGGTTCAGCTCTTGGTACACTTATTGCATATCCTATTTCTGGTGTGCTTTGTGATTCAGATTTTGCTGGAGGATGGCCATCAGTCTTTTATATTTTTGGTAAGTTTTGATTAAACTTTCTGTGTTCAAATTGTCGAATATTTTTCATCCATTCCTATGTTTTCTGCGTTCCTTTTATCAAGTTTTTTCCGATCCAAAGGAGCTCATTGTTCCTGTGGTTTGAGACTTGAGACTTTGCATACTCTCGAGTCCGGAATAAACGGGGGGGTGGGGTAAAAAGGGTTGGGTGGAAAATTTACCGAATTCTAATAAACGAGGGGTCTGGAATGAACGGAGAGTGTTGCCAATACGATCTGCAGTTCTGCAATGGGACGAAATGCACACGTTGTTTTCACTGTAAAAACAAGTTAAAAATCATAGAAACTATTAGAAATGAAAAATACAATTCGAATCGCATTTCAGGAAGAATGATTTCACACGTTTCACGTTTCAAGAAGCTTGACATTAATAAACTGGATATCCTGGGTGGATATGTTTAAAAATTAATAAGGATATTAATAAGGTCTGGAATAATGATATCCTGGGTGGATATGTTTAAAAAAATTAATAAGCGGGGAAGGTGTTTATTCCGAACTCGAGAGTACTAATTTCTGTTTGAAACAGAAGGATATTCTCCCGGGGGGGGGGGGCACTTGACCTCAAAATGTACGCGGGTGTGCCTCTGAGATATTGAAATTTTCACCCTGTGTGGGAGCAATTTTTCTCAAATTGACTAATCTGTCTGAGAGCAAACTGGCAAAAAACAAAGGAAAAATTGCAAATTCCTTGTCAAAATCCGGTACGAGAGCAATTATTTCGAAATTATACACCCCTTTGGGGGCAAAATCGCTAAAAACGATACCCTGTCTAGCGGCACATACCCGGTACAAAAATTATCGAAGTGCCCACCCCCCCGGGATATTCTAGCATGTGTAGCATGTTTATGTTTCATTCATTTCAAATTTAGTATGCACTTACTTCCAGCTACTTAGTCCTTGGACAGCTCTTCTCCCTATTTCCGTCAGTTTCACTCATTTTCCTGCATTTCTTCAAAACTTTCTTCCTTCTTTTATATCTTCTTATTGCATCTAAACTCAGTTGAAGCTTTATTCTGTGGATTAAAGCGCCTTTGGTGAACTTAGTTCAAATACTTCTGGCTAGGGAACTGGAGGGGTATTCAAGATCAAAAGGCTGAAGAGAAGTGCAATTTCACTTCAAGATGAAATTGAGGGGGGGGGGGCACTAAAATATTGTGGGTACTGGGTACTGCGACGATATCGATTTTGACGATTTTGGTATAAAGAACGGTCCTTTCGACTCACTTGGTCACTCAGTACATAGATAATTTTTTTAATTTTTTTATTTAGGTGGTCTTGGTATTTTGTGGTTCTTGGCTTGGTCTTTATTGGTTACAAGTTCTCCTGAACACCACCCAAGAATATCATCAGAAGAACTAACCTACATCGTAAAGCAGAGAGGTGGATACAGTGCTAACAAAAAGGTGGGTAATATTTTGTTTTGTTTTTTAGTTACATGCATATATGGAGTTCCCAAACAATGCCCCCTTGTTTGTCTGACTCACCTAAAATAATTGAGAGTGATGGAGTTGTTAGATTTTTATTTTCACATTTGAAGTAAATATGACGCGAACATTTTTATTGTCCTACATTATGCAATAAACATCGCTGATCATGATGGCGTACTTTATTTCCGAATTTAGACTCTCATTTTACCAGAGCTTTGGCGTTTTGGCCTAAGCAAATTCTTGAAGCACATTGAATAAGTCAACAAGAGACTTGACAAAATTAGAAACTGGAGGAGCAAAATTAATAACTGCTCACAAGATACGTTAAAAGACATTTAATTTACGTGACACTTATCATCAAGGGAGCTCCGAAGTATACTTCGTTCATTTTGATATTAACAATTTATTTCACGAAGTTTCCTTTGAAGGTCCCTTGATGATAAGTGTCACGCAAATTATATTTTGTGAAGCACAGCTGTTGTGCAGTTTTTAATTTTTCTTCCTTTATTTTCAAATGTTTTTAAAGTCAAAAGCTCTGGTTTGGAGGTGGAGGCAGATTTGTCCTTTGAAGATTAATATTTCAACTCTCAAAGCACCAATATCAACAAACAAGGTATCTATGTTCAAGTTGACTATCGAGGTGTGTTTTAAAAATGTTTTCGGATTGATTCGTACTAAATTCCCATCGCTAGGGTCGACCAAATCTGTATACTTTTTTTTGGGACACCTGGTACCTTTTACGGAAATGGTTATTTTTGGGAATTATAAGCATCCTAACCATTACGATTTGACTAACGTTGCCTGTGTTATCTGTGTTACTAGGAGAAGCAACCGACGCCATGGAGGAGTATATGGACATCAATTCCAGTTTGGTCAATTGTAATAGTACACACTTGTCATAACTGGACATTTTACACTTTTCTCACGTGCTTGCCATCATATTTTAAAGAAGTCTTGAATTTTCCCATTCAGGAGGTTAGTATGCTATCAGTTCTGTACAATGGTACAATACCGAGGTGAAAGCCTTGACTTGTTACCTGAGTCCCTTGTTTGCACGTGTTCTTCGAATTTAATGATCACTTCGGCCCATAGAGACTCACTAAAAATTGAAAACAAAACTTATTAAACTGAAAAACATGGACCTATTAAGTCACTCGCCACAAGATCTTATGGCCCTAATCAAATTGCGAGATCTATAATTGATTCAATTGATTAGATTTGGACGAGTTTCTGTGAAAGCTAGCTGGAGATTCCTTTGGTAACTTAGTTTTGAGAATTTTTGTCAAAATTACAAAGCACAGACTCTCAAAAATCACAGATTAGCTCTCAAATCAAGAATTTTGCGAAATTGTTTTCCAACTGCTTTGGCTGAGAAATATTGATTCGATTGATTAGATTTGGACGAGTTTCTGTGAAAGCTAGCTGGAGATTCCTTTGGTAACTTGAAGGTCTTAGGGGCCCTTTACATGAGTAAACTCAGACCGGTCTGAGTTTCAGATCGGCACCAGTTCATTTCGGTGTCTGATCAAAGCCCTTAGAGTGTTTACATGAGAACAGGCGAAATGAAACTCGTGCCGGTCTGGGTTCGTTTCGGTCTTTCAGACCGATCTGAAAACTCAGGTCGAACTGAAATTCTCATGTAAACAGAATTTTTTTCAGATCGGGGCGAAATGAAAGTCGCAAAGGTTATTGGGGAGGAGATTTGGCGCCATTTTCATTGTTTGGTCGTCCATTTTGTACTGTATGCTCTCATCCACATCGCAATTTCACGTCACAAAATCATTTCTGTGAAGAAAGTCTTCCCTTGACATTCGAAAATTCGTGTTCCACTCCTCTGGAAGCATTTTACTGTCCATCATAGTTCTCCACCATTCATCGGTTCGATAAAATCTGATCGTTTCAGAGGGTCTTGCTATAGGCAAAGAATCGTTGATATCAGTGATTTTCTTCCAATTTCGTCGCTTTCTTCTTAAAAATTTTATTTCGTAGCTGCCTCTGCCTACACCTACGAAGTGCGCGATTCTTTTCCTGAATGGCAAGGTCAGCCACCTGCTTTAGTTTCTGGTGTTACAGCAGTAATACAACCATCAAGATAAAATGGATCTGCAATGCAGCACAAACAGTCTGGACGATACATTTCATAATTAATTCCAATAGCATCTTGCGCTGCATGTCACTTGGCGCCATCATGAAACTAGGCCCAAACAAATTTAAAAAGTGCGGGAAAATAAACCATTGTCACGGCTGCCTCGATTCCATTCAACGCATGCTCAAATTTAGGCTAACGTAATTTCAGACCGGTCTGAAATTCCATGTAAACGCAACGCAAAAAAGCATACATCGCAAAATTTCAAACCGATCTGAAACTCAGACCGGTTTGAGTTTGCTCATGTAAAGGGCCCCTAAGGAAATTGTCTAGTTATAATGCTTTTATTACACATAACAGGTAAAATAAGCTTTCTTCTTCATATTGATGATAAGCCACATTGATTAACAGTTTAACTGCTGAATTTAATTTCTGAGGAATAAAGTTTGAAAATGGGCCTAGGGAGTGATTCGACCATGATTCGATTGATGTGTGCACAAAATTGGGCCAGCTTCTTCAATGATGTATTATGAGTTCCTGTTGAGCAACGTTTACCGCAGGGAAACGAGGGAATGAGGCAATCAGTCTAGTAAAAGCGTGGCTGACAGTTATTGGCTAACTTCACATTAGTGCATTGTATTTATTCCCGTTCTCCTTCAGGTTTTCTCTGAAGATTTGCTGTGACGTGTCAGACAAAAATATTTAGCAAATGTTTACGTTGCTCTAAGCGATTTCAAGTTCTGTACCACACGAAGACTTTCCAAATAATTTTTTTCGAATAGCAATGATATTTACGTTTTCAAAAATTAATAATGAAGTAAACCCTAAAAGTGACCTGAGGCCAAAGCTTTGTCCTGATCTGATGTATAGTATGTTTATAAGATAACAATGTTTGTTTTGTGTGTTACGTCGTTAGGCATATGTAAACTGATAATTATTTTAAAATGTCAAAAAAAATTCGAATCTATCATTCTACGCTTGCTCATTTACTTTACTTTCGCGCCTGATGAAGAGTTAAGCTCGAAACGTTGTGTATCTTCACTATTCTAGTACATTGTCGTATTTTTAAATAATCATTAGTTTACATATGTCTATAAAACTTTGAGAATTTTAAATATATGGTTTTTTTAATTCGCCTTTAGGAGGCCAAGTACTCCAATTCCTTGCTGTCCCTTGAGCAAAAGAATTATTTAAATTTAAACTTTGTTTTCTTTTCCAGAACGGTCTATTATCCGCAATACCGTACCTTGTGGCATTCATAAGTGCTCTTGTGATGGGTCAATTGGCTGATTTCCTTCGTTATAGAGGTATACTTGGTACTGGCAAAGTCAGAAAACTAATGACATCTCTAGGTAGGTACTTTGTCATGTTTAAATGAAGATGACTTGAACATATATCAGCTTCGTTATTTAGCATATTCCAGTTTTGTAGTTTAAAATAATAGGATTTGCCTTGCAAGCGAAACCTTGTATGTAGATAGGGCGAGTTAAAAAATATCACTCGTCTAACAAATTATAATGCAAAAAACTGGCCAACCTAGCTGAAAAATTCAAATTTTGATTGCTGTACAAGGCTTTAACTTAGTTTTGAGAATTTTTGTCAAAATTACAAAGCACAGACTCTCAAAAATCACAGATTAGCTCTCAAATCAAGAATTTTGCGAAAATTGTTTTCCAACTGCTTTGGCTGAGAAATATTTTTGACCAACTTTTGGCAAATCGAGGAAAGTAAATTTGCTAATTTCTGATATAAGTAATGCATAAAAAATCACAAGAGAAGTCTCGAAAATTAAGTTGAAGCTTTATTGAGACAACAAACTTGACATTTTTAGTCTAAGAATTTCAAAGCATCCATCTAGGAATCCGAACAATTTAAACCATTTTCGACCAAATCAGGTAACTTTCGGCTCCAAGAGCCTCAAAGCCATGGGGCCGCAGATCTGGAACTGTTTACCAAATGAACTAAAATCTGCAGAAAATCTTAGCAATTTTAAGGCTTTGATAAAATAATGTGATGGTCCTACCTGTAAATGCAACGCTTGTAAATATTATAGCGATATCATGTAAATTTTGTTCATTTATTATGTTCATATAGTTTTCTGATATTTAGCTTATGTATTTATGTATTAATTTCTTTAGTTATTCTTCATTTTTTGGTAGATTCGATTTAGAATAGTTGTATGTATATATGTATATATAGCTAGATATAGAATCGAATTAAAGTAAGGTTGCAAACAAACAAACAAACAAACAAAATTGTTCATGTTTGCTGTATGATTTTTCAAACAGATGGTACATTCGTTTTACTCACCCAGTATATATTGGAAATGCGTGTCACTCTTCTAGTAACAAATCTTGGATAATGTAGTGATTTTTATTTCTTGGGTGGCATATCCCTATCCGCAACAAAGCCACATTCCCCCCTCCCCGGGGCCTGGATGAACCCCTTTTTGCATCCAGAAAATGTGACCCTTTTTTATATCTTCGCTTCATAGGAATCTTCATTCCATCTGGCCTATTGGTGGTAACAAGTTACATGGGATGCTCACAAATTACTGTCGCTGTTGCTTTGGTTACAGCATCAATTGGAATACTTGGCTTCAATAATGCAGGATTTTTAATTAATCATCTAGATATCGCTCCAAAATATGCTGGAATTCTCCTAGGTATTACGAATACGGTTGCAACGATCCCCGGTTTTTTGGGCCCAGAGGTTGTTGGCATACTCACTGAGAACAAGGTAATTATGCTTCGCTTATATCCCCATTATAGACCCTGTTCTAAGGGTCCGTTTACATGAGAAACTCAAACCGGTTTGAAATTTCACCCCGATCTGAATATTGGCCCGAGAGCTTATTTCCTTGTGCGTTCACATGAAGTTTCGCCCCGGTCTGAGACCTGTGTTGTTTATCGAATGACGCAAGAATGCTTGAGATTGTTCATCGTCATCTGTTTGGCGCCAAGAAAAACAATGCCAATGTGAACTTTGAACCCGAGACCACTTAATCTCAAACCTGTTTGAGAATAATTTGCGTTTACATGGTGTTTTCAAAGCGGGGTGAAATTTCAAACCGATTTGAAATGCCGAGTTGAGTTTCACCCCGGTTTGAGTTAAAAATCGCGTTTTCCATGTAAACACTTATAGGGCTCTGACCAGACANTTTACATGGTGTTGTCAAATCGGGTGTAAATTTCAAACCGGTGTGAAATGCCGAGTTGAGTTTCACCCCGGTTTGAGTTAAAAATCGCGTTTTCCATGTAAACACTTATAGGGCTCTGACCAGACACCGAGTTCAACTGAGATCGGGGTGAAGTTTCAAACCGGTTTGACTTTCTCATGTAAACGGCCCCTAATTCGTTATTTACTTGTACCGAGTGAGTCAAAATATCCACTTTTTGTAAAATCATACTTCTAAAACAATGCAACCAATTCTTAACATTTTTAATCCTTGGTCTCAATGTGGTTTCGATTCGCGGGGGGGGGGTCTTAGTATGTTGGTGGTACGGGGGCGTGCCATTTCTTAGGGGTACTTTTTTAAAGTTGCAGAATTATGGGTCCTGTTCTGGAGGAAAATTGGCTAAAGTATAGGAATTACAGGAACTGTTTAATAATTTGCGAAATTATGGTCCAAATTTTCATTAAATTTGCGGAATTATGACCCTAAAATTCTTAAAAATTTGGGTACCAATTTTTCGATCGAAATGGCACGTCCCCGTCAGATGATAGGTCAAGATATCCCCCCGCCGAGGGTTTCGACTTGATTTGTTAGCTTGTTGTCATATTGTGTATGCATTACTTCTCTCAGAAGTCAGTCAGTTGTTAACCAAAAATCCATTTCGTCGAATTATCCAAAAATCACTTTCTCCGGACAGTCAAAAATTTCCCGTTCAATCAGAGACAGATTTGGACTCAAACCATTCTTTTTCGTCCCTACTCTACTATTGGTTGGAGAGTTTAGTTACCTTTCATCAGTGTCCAGTGTCCTTGTCATTAAAGCAACGCCAGATGCATGAAAACAGTTTTTTGCCCTTCCAATAGTTCGAAAATAGATTAGATAACGCCATTCTTAATTTGAGAGCAACTTGTGCACTGTAAATTATACAAAAATAGAGTCTGGATTTTTCGAATCGATTTTTTAATTTTTGATGTATGATTTTTCAAACACCGGATACATTTTTTACTCACCTGGTAGTTAATCCGTTAAATAAATGAACTTTTGGAAATCATAGATTCGGGTAATATGTCAACTTTATACCCCAGGGGGGTTGCTCTGATATATTTAGGATAGGGCTGCTCAGGCTGAGGTACAAAGCATCAACCTGAAAAAATAATTTCTAGCATGAAAAGCGACCCAAAAATGATTTAAGTTCCGTATGGGTTTTATACTGACTATTCTTTCCTGTGAATATTCTTCTTATTCTTGTGAATAGTCAACATCTTAAATCCTAGATAAATGCCCTAAAAACTGATAGATTTTACGTAATGTATTTGGATATTTACCTATTTTGATACGTATGTAGTTTGATTTTGATAATGTTGCTTGATTTTAAATTTGTTCGTAAATCATTTTTCTCTCTATTTGTAAAGGTTTTCTCACATTTGAGACCCAAAAACATAATGCAGAATTTCATGAACCATAAAATATCTGTGCAAATGACTGACCCAAAAAATGACTTTTGCCGAAATTTTAGACCCAATACGTAACCTGAGCACCCCTATCCTAAACATGCTAGAGTCTCCCCCTGGGCTTATACCATTTTTTTTACACATACTTCGATGCGAATTTGCGACAAATTTAGACTTTTGGAAAAGAATGATCTTTTCATAAAGTCTCGATTTGTCGAAAATTTGTACCAAATGTAGTCGTTTAGATACCTAGACTCATTAAAATTTTGCGAGTTTTCAAGTTTTGCAACTAAACGACAGATGTAAGATAAATAAAACCGCGAATGTCTTCTTTTGGACAGGCACAGGAACGTAAATTGCATTGGAGAATCGATGTGACGGCCAAACATCTCCAAGGCACATTTAACGTAAAAGGGCTGTGAAATACAGCATACACCTAAGAGTCAGAAAAAGCTTCGACCTTTGAAATATCTCCAAGATTTGGTTTCAATTCTTATCCCTAAAATGTCTTCCCTTTTGGTCATATCAAAAACCAAATTATTTTTAGCATTAACAACAATTATGCTAAATTATGCGATATACTTTGAAATAATAGCTTGAAAACCCCATATTTTGAGCCATGGGCTTTAAAGCATTGTAAACCTTGCCCAGGAATCTTAATTGTTCAATTTCACATTAACTTTCGATTCGTAGATGATCGCAAGATTGATTTCTAGCATAATCAACCATGTTAAAGAATTCGAATGAACAAAAAGAAAGATCTTCTTAAAATTGTGTTGAATTTTCTAGCATGTTTCAAAACTTGTCAATTGAAAGCTGTCGATAGGATAATCAATCTCTGTCCTATTTTCAAATTAATTTCGTTATGAATCACATGCTCACAAAATATTTTTGCTACAACGGATATGAAAGACAACAAGGGATAAAAAAGATGTTCATCCGTACTGGTTCTGTACCGTGTAATCATACTCAGTAACATTGATCTTTTTTCTCTATCTCATATTTCAGCCAACCCGAGAACAGTGGCAAAAGGTCTTTTTCATATCAGCTGCAATCTCAACATTTGGAGGTATTGTCTTTTTGATATTCTCGTCAGGAAATGAACAACCTTGGAATAGACAAGCTCATCTGATTGCAATAGAAGACAATGTAGACGATGAAAACAGGCCTCTTTTACAGTAAAACATTGGCGTAATGAGACAAAATTCTTTGGCAAAAATTTGTGATTTGCTTTTCAAGCAAGAAGATTAATGTCAATTTGGCCACGCCAAATGTATCTACATGGTAAATGTTTTTCGCTGGCACAAGCATAAAGGGTTTTTGAACTTTTCAAAAACAGTGACCACAAATTCTGCGTAATTCTGCTTTTCAAGCACTGTTTTGTTACTTAGCATATGGGATCATTGTTTGCAAGGAAATCTGGAATTCTTGCTAAACAATCCTCATTTGGCCTGGACTAAATCTTCTGGTACAAGCTGCAGAATTAAATGGTAGATACCGTATTTCCTATAATAAATGCCTAGCCTCAAATAAACGCCTCCCTGTAATAAACACCTCCCCTTTCCACACAAAAATGGCAATAAACGCCTCCCTCTAATAAACGCAGCATACATCAGAGCGGCGCTTTGTTAGAAAAATTACAGAAAGTGCAAGGAGGAAGGATGTACTAAATTATGTTAAAGACGTTGGTTGATTTCTGGTTATCATTCAAACAAGTTGTGTTTAAATTTGATCTCAATTGGCCTTCCGAAATTCTGAAAATATAAATATTTCATTAATTAAATAGCTACATGGAACAAACATTTAAAATTTTCAGATTTAGCTCGATATTTTTTCATGCAAAACCACCTAGTCTTTCTGTTAACTATTACCCCTGAGGAAACAGCTCAATACATTTTTCGATTGTTTAATAACGCCACCCTCTAATAGACGCTGCTCCCAATTCCTTCAGAATGTAATAAACGCCGGGGGTGTTTATTAGAGGAAAAACGGTATGTGATTTTATGTAGTTTAGTTAGTAACACATTAAAGTTATGGGCTATTTTGCAAAAGTAACTGTTTTGAAGAAGCTTGAAAGACATAGCCTGCGTGCAGACTTTTTGGTTACTGGGGAGGAGGGGAAAGAAAGGAACTACAAAGTCTGCGCAACGTCGTGCATTTTCTTGTTTTCAAATTTTCAATGTGATTGCGCAAGCGAGATGCCCTTTGTTTTCTTTTGTTAGGATAGCCAATCAGTATCGAGTCCTCAAATCCCAGGACCCAATAGATTTAACGAAAGACAGTCTGTATTGTCTTTTTTACAAAGCGAGAAAAAGTTCATTGTCATCAAAGTACTTCGTAGTGGAACAAAATGGCGGATCGCAAAGGGAAGCAGCGGGGAAGCAGCCCGGAAGCAGATAAGATTATCGTGTAAACATGTTAAAGATTGGGATGAATCGAAGTTTCAGAGTGGCCTAAATCATGTCCAACGCATTTTTAAGATCCATCGGATCCTTGATTAGCAGAAAATTGTGATGAAGAAATTTCTTCAAGGAAGCAACGTGTACTTCAGTGCACCGATTGGTTTTTTAGAAAGTCTCTCGTCTTTCAGAGTTTGCCTTTGATCCTTTGATTGCTGAATGTATGTTGGACAGACCACTTTTCACAAGCATTGTGCTGGTGATTTGCCCGTTACAAGCCATGATTGATCAAGTTAAATTCCTCCGTGATTCCATCGGCCTAAAT